>JAPMOR010083698.1:386109-665368 GCA_026543865.1 Argiope aurantia
GTGTGTGTGTGTGTGTGTGTGTGTGTGTGTGTGTGTGTGTGTGTGTGAGAGAGAGAGAGAGTGTGTTTGATTAAAAATGCCGTTTTTTGAATTTTTAAACTTAGTTTTTGTGACTCCATTTTATACAAATTCAATAAATAAAAATATATATATTTTTACTTGATGACTGAATTACTCTTAATCAACTTCATTCTACGCTCCACCCCACTTCAAAAATATTTTAAGGACAAAGACATGCACCGGCCGATAAGATTAATGCAATCACGATTCCACTGACAGCAAGTGCTGGTCAAATACTTCAACATTTATACACGGAAAAATTTCAGTAAGCCATGCTGATTTGAGACATTTCATGTCCCATAAGAAACAAAGTTATAATTTCTTTCCTCTTATCACCCTGTAATGCTTCCTCCTCCTTTTTTGTTTTTACAACTATATGGTTGTCGCGACTAGAAAAAGTTTATGAAGTCCGGAACTACTGCATAAAACTATAATCAGCCAAAAAATAAATAAATAAATAAATAAATATTGGAATTAACTGGGCTGCGCAAATAATACTTCGAAGCTTTGCTGAATAAAATAACAATAAACTATTTAAATAAAGCGTAATTATTTAATAAATAAAAATTATAAAATATTTTACACCTTAAAACTATACTATTCAAAGGCATTCTAATGTAAATTGTAAATTAAAGCAAAAACGTTTTTTTTTTTTTTTGGCTAGACTCGAAAGTCATACACGATAAGAACCAGCAAAAGAATGCTATTTCATATTGATTAGTAATTAACTACACACATACTTCATAATATAGTTTTGAAAATATATGAAATTAATCTTTTGAAATAACCTAATTGTAGAAATAGGAAACAGCGAAATCTAATGTTAACTTCGATAGTTCCTGTTAATCCAAACAAAACCGTATCGCCGATTTATCAGATTAAAAACCTACTTTTATTAAAAGTTACCTCAAGGTCGCGAAGAAAAAATCAAGCATTACAACAATGTCGTGTACCAGCAAAAGTCACTATCTCTATGAAAAGAAATTTTAGGGAATAAGAGAATTTTCTATCACATAGCGCCAATATGAGATTTAAAAAAGAAATTGCATCGCTTTCGAAACGATGTTTCGGCAGTCTGAGAAATAGTATTTATGGCGGCAAGGCATGGAAATCGAAAACTGTAATTCAAATCTTTGAAGAAATGTAAGCGTATAAATCTTTTAAACGTATTTTTGAGATAAAAGTCGTAAACAATCCGGTGTATATTTATAATTATGTTTATAATGGGGATGGCAGTGAAAATTTTGATTGTATGTTAATATGAAAAATTGATGTTTCTTTTTGTTCTAAACTCTTAACTTCAATTTATTAACGTACCCTCATTTCGTGCAAAATTCCTAATGAAATTTCGCGACGAATTTAACTGGTAACACCAGTAATTTTGATAGATTTGACTAGCTTATTAGAAATAATTCATAATTAATAAAAAACAACACCTAGAAATCAGTAACAATAAAAGATACTAAAAACAATTTATGAATTTCGTGCAACAATAATTAGTAAACATCAGTTTCAATAAACTTTTTAAAAAATCTAACATGAAGGTCACAATTCGATTTTTAAGATGTTAAGCTTATATATAAAAAAAGAAAATTCCATAGCAGTTGTCAAACCTGGCCCAAAAACTCTAATTAAATATTGGCACACTACTTCCCAAGTGTACATGTTCGTTCATTTTCAAGACTTCATTCATTTTTCATGCATACAAGCACTACGTTCATTTTCAAAATTTCATTCATTTTTCATGCATACAAGCACTAATATTATATATAAGCCTATACGTTTTTATTAGTGTCCTGTGGGAAGGCGAGGGATTAAGCCATTAATTTTTCTCGTTACATACGATTACAGCATACTAGATAGTGGATTTATGTTAACTGGAATCGCCCTTTGATGATGCATTTAATTTACCTGAATATCTCGTCATCTTATTGCATTTTGATTCCGAGTGTTAACAATACATCCCTGCAAAGGAAATGACCATTCAAAGTGGATCATGCGCACACCTTTCACAGATCTAAAATGCAAACCACCAACAGTCCGACAGAATGTCAAGTACTGACACACATTCACGGAGTCACTTTCATACTAGAATCCTTTTCTGAGAACAAGGTAATTAAATGAATAAGCATTCACCGCAGAGAGATGGGCAGTCAACAGAAACGCTACTCCAGAATTATAAACAACGGTTCCGTCACACTTATTATTTACCGGCGCAACCCGGAGCATCGGTTCACTGGCCTAAACTACGATCCCCGCCCAAAGAAATTAAAATTCCCTTGCACGTCCGTTCCGATTAGAGCAAGCTCAATAGACCGGAAGTTTCCGTCTGTTTGAAAAAGGGGGATTTCGGGAAATCGCAGGGGAGGGGGTACGAACCATCTGGCCCGTAGGCTTGTTACAAGTCTTTCACTGCAGTCGCTTTTCGACGGTGACCTTGAAATTGATGCACTGCCATAAACTCCAATTTTTAAAGCGCCGAATCCTTTGACTCGCATCTACTTGGTCAGGAATCAGCTGCTACTAGAGTAAAAATAAGTATAGTAACAATCCAGCTACATATCTTATTAAGGATTTAATTCATTTAATCGAATTTCAATCGATAAGCAGACGAAGATCAGGCGAAGGTTAAAATTGTGCCCCTGATTACCTATAAACTATTAATTATTTGTAAAAAGAGCGAAATTTTTTTAAAATTATAAATTTGGTTCTTAGATATAATTAAAAAGTGAAAATCTCTAACGACAGCTAAGAAACTAAACTTATTTAGAGCGATAAGCCGACAAGGACTTTTTTCATCCCATGTTTCCGGATGGAGAATTTTCTAAAGGCAAGAAACTTTCAAGGTTTTGTAGTAATATCGTAAATCCTAAAAATAAACTAAATAACTCTCAAAAGAATGAAGTATTATAATGCTTATTAATTTCAATCGTATTTAAACTTCTGCAAATGTCGTTTCACCCTTATCATAAATAAATTTCATTTCTCTTAGAAAATAAACAATGAAGTAGCTAAATAAAAAATCAGATATGAATGTAGTTATAACAAAAAATTATAACTTGGAAACTTAAGTTCGGTGTAATTACAGATATAATAAGTCGACCAAAGGTTTCATTTAAGAAAAAATAATATAAAATTGCAGGGGAATAAAGGATTAAGAATTGAGGGAAATCTACATTTTTTATGAAAAACGCTTTTTGCTAAAACTACTATATGTAAAAGGTCCATGTTGAGAAGATGCTTAAGGGACATAGTTCAGAATAGAAAAACTATTTCAATGAACATAAAAAAAATTTAAACAATTTGTAAAAAAAAAGCGGAAATTTCATTCCAAAAATAAAATTTTAAATAAAAAGAAACATTAATATCCATACGCTTAGTATACCTCAAATGAAAGCAATTCTGACAACTTTTTTTCGAAAGAAAAACAAATTATTTCGGCAAAAAAAAAAAAAAAAAAAAATGAAACTTGGTGCAAATGAAATTGCTATTCAGTTTCCCAAAGAGGATAGAAGAATTCAAGATTGAAATATCGCATAATCCTCTAAATGTAGCTTCAATAATTTTATCATGAATTCTTTCTCATAGTTAATAATATAAGAATGTCAAAACACTATAATAATGAATAATTAAACTGGATACAATACAATAGTTATGAAAAAATTCGTTAAAAGCATATCGCCACATCGCAATAAGCAATTAAATACCTTAATTTCATTTAAAAAAGAAACAAAAGTAGGCCAGAAATCATCAATAACACATAATAACGATCAAACATACTCATAATTAAAATCGTAGGAATACAAAAAAAAAGTAAAATCTATGATACATTTACAGTAAAAATTATATGAATAAAAATTACCTGATAATGTAAGTTATAAGGTAAGCCATTGTTGCATCCGATATTATTATTGGTGGCAGCGCTACCCCGAAGCTCGGGGAAGTTCAGCTGGCCCACAAGATTCGAAGCACTATTCTCGAAAGTAAACATTAAGAAAAGAAAAAGAAGCAACTTCCTGACTTAAAAAAAATAACTTCACAGCAGACGTTAGTGTTTTACACAAAAAAGTAGAACACGCGACACTCCGAAAACAAAAGTTTGTCAACTGAAAGTCTTGTCATAGTGGAAATCAACATCCAAACATTTTAGGATCGTTAGGTGCGCCTATATGCAACGCAATTCCAAATCTGTGTGTTGCGCGCTGCCGGAAGATCAACTCACAAACCAGAAGTAACACGCCAGGTTACCATGTTGAAACTTCCCGCTGCACGCCAAGTACGACGCCAATGTGGGGATGCGAATCAATCAGCACGTCTTGATTCTTGGGTTATTAACTTTCGGGAGTGGAATATTGTACTTTTTTCTCCCCTAGAAGATCTCGATGTTAAAGGATTTTAAAATCGCTTTTAGTATTAAATATGGTTTTCTTTTATCCTCATTTTAAAATATATTAACAACTTGCAAAAACAAATTTAATATACTTATAAAAAGTTCAATGTCCAAATGTTTAATCTGTAGTTGCCAAAACTTTAAAAAAGAAATATAGAAATGCAAAAATAGATAATTTTAGAAAAATTATGAATTATACTCAGAAAATTTCTAAAATATTCTAAATATTATTATTTTGGAAATAAATTTCCAAAATAATTGAAATGAAATATATATAAAATATTTAAAAACCGATACTTTTCAACTAAATCAAAAAAATTATACAATACGATTGAAAACAACTTAATTAAGATCTACACGTGTTTAATAAGAGAAAAACTAATTTAATTTTTATCGGCGCTTTTCAAACATTATTTTGTACACATTTAATCCTCCCAATCACCATTATTAGCCAGACCGATCAATAGTGTGAAAGAAGAGTGGGCCAGTAAATTAAAAAGAGATGATATACATAAGCACCATAATACCCATATTACATATAATGTTTATTATTATTTCTTTTTTGTATAAATTAATCAATTATTGTTATTATATATTTGATTTACGATTCAAATAAAATGTCTCAAGAATCTTTTATTTAGGTGAAATTAATTTTTCTGTTGCAGCAATTCAGCTTTATCCCAAACAGAAATGCTAGAAAGAAGACTACGAAGTCTAAATGCTTTCAAAAACCTCCCTTTCCACATTGATCATCATTATGCTTTATCCCAAACAGAAATGCTAGAAAGAAGACTACGAAGTCTAAATGCTTTCAAAAACCTCCCTTTCCACATTGATCATCATTATTTTGCTGTTATTGTTCTTTTCAAAAAGTGAATCGATTTTTTTTAAAGTTGCACTGGATTTTATTTTCTTGAAAATTTCAGCGAATTACTATTCGTTTCAGTATCCTGATACGACCACTTTTCGACGATTCTATCTCACTAAGGGGTGAGACGTGGAAGGATGTGCGCATTTCCGGAATAAACTTTATTGCTAAATATAAACATCCTCTCCTTTCATCTTTCCTCTCACCCCTATTTTGTCAAATTAAACCTATCCTAACGCTAATTAGGCTTTAGAATCCATTGACAAACAATATATGCATATTATATATATATATATATATATATATATATATATATATATAAAAGCAACAATTAAGACCATGATTTCTCAAAATACAGTAAATGTACAGGCGATCCAAAGAGCGCAAGTTAAGTATAGTTGAAATGATAAAAATTGACAATTTTTTTTTTTTTTCCATTTTATGAAACTTTTAAAATATTTCAACATAAAGGAATAGGTTACTTTATATACCACTTGTGAGAGCGATAAATATTAACAAGTTAATGAACGTTCACGGTATTATCGGAAAGATATTCATTACAAAAGGATGCAAATGTTACCACATGTATCATTCTTCCAAAATCACCTTACACTGCTTTCTTAAGCCAAACACATATAACAAAAAATGTATATTTTTGAAATCATCTTATACTTCTGGAACTTTTTTAAACCCTGAGTTGATATTTATTAAATAAAATTATGTAAAATATCTGTCCGTAACAGGAAAATTCTACGAGTTCTTTATATTTCAATAGCAGATTACCAATATTTCTTTTGAATTACGCAGGCTTTTAAAACCAAATGTTGCTTAGACAAATTTAAATGAAACATAATAAATAACCCGAAATAATAAATTAATGGGGGTAAGCTGCAAAACTTTCGCAGTTCTAAAACCATCATACAAAGCCAAGTTCGGAAATCCCGGAACTGAGGAGAAAAGGAATAATAGAAGGAAATATAGTCAATAATGAGTGAAGTTACTACAACGAAATAAGCTAAAAGCGATCCAAATGACGCAATATGTACCACGAAAAGAGTCCCATAAAAATAAATAATTTCCGATTCAAAGATTCCTATCATACAGAATATCAATTGCTGGTACTTAAAATTAAATTCTATCAAAAAGATAAATTACTTTTAAAACACATTAAGATCATACTCAAACTATTTAAAAATATCAGGGCTTCTTTGAAGGACGCAGTCATGTTCACAAGAAATTTATTTAATACTTGAAAATTTGTGGTAGAATATAAATGCTACCTAAAACTAAATAAATGATAATGTTCCATTTCATTATTTATAATTCACTCATTGATTAATGTCATCAAATTATAAGAAATCGCGGTTATTATTAACTTTCCGTTAAACGTATGCGATCTCTCAGATTACTTGGAAACATTTTCCATTCCTCTTTGAAATCGGTAAGCAAGGTTATTATAAGGTCTATTTTCATAGACTTTTGAAGAGTGTGGATTAACCAAGTTTTGGATTCGATCATCATTCACCTAAAATCAAAAACTACAATTCAGATCACTCAAATCACCACCCTCAAAATTACAAGCTTTCCCCTCCCCTTTCTTTCTTTCTTTATTTTTATTTCATACTAGTTGATATACCCAGAATTGCTTGGATTTAAATTCATTTCATGCATAATATTTTCAACGCAGAAGTTACTACTGTATAAAATGTTATAATACATAAAGCCCTTTCCAACACATACGTATTGAAATGAAAGAGAATTTCTTTTTAAAAAAGTGATAGAGTAGTTTGAAGTATTAAAGTTGTCTCTCAAAAAAGTACCTATAAATTTCTTGAATCTAAAATAATCTGAATTCAGTTTTCTAAAAATTAATTATAACGGTAGAAAAATTGCACAAAAATGAAATTGGTACTGTTGAAAGGGTAAAATTTTACGATAATGCTTTTTTTTTTTTTTTTTTTTTGAGTAAGCTTTTTCAAAATTTACACCCGAGGGGATGCAAAATATTGGTTAATTTCTCATAGCCGAAGCCACTGCGGTCATCGATGTTCAAAAGCACTTAACTTTTTCTTGTCCTTGTTCCAACGACTGACTTAACCAGCTTTTATGCATTGTTAACTCACAACTTTGAAGTAAATGTAAACCTGATAAAAAAAAATTATTATTGTTATTAAAAGAAATATTATGTAGAAATGAAATCGATTATCAGTAAGATGGTAACATGTTGAATTTTAACATGGTTTAAAATATTTCTTCTTGAATAATTTTCTCTGAAATTACTGAGGAAAAAACAAGATATTTTGGTTCATTTATAATTCATGGAATATTAAATACATTTTTGAACTTTGAAAAGTTGACAATATTCTTTTCCTTGTCTTAAATAATAAGTGAACAAATTTTGTTGAATTCTACTATTTATTCAGGAGGAGATGTGGAACGAACAAACATACACATGCGCAAATGCATAGCTACAATGACTTTAATACTTTGTTTTCATTTAACTTCAGAATAGTTTCAAAGTATAATCTTTGAGATGAGCCCGATTTGCAACACATCTGAGTGTTGCTTTCGCAACATTGTAGAAATAAAATAGCACATAAAACGAATTTATTTTAGGCATTTAATTAAATTAAAGACATTGTTGTTATAAAAAAAAGAGCATGTGATCTGAGCTAACGCTGCGCTTAATATGAGGCATATAAAAGCTGCACATACTGGAGGGCTAAACTACCTACAATATTTAAAATATAATATTGTTCATACAACAGAGTTTTTTGTACATATACATGAATAATTAACCCCTTCGCACACAAAATTATTAAACAAGGTAAGGGGGACAAAGTACTGTCGTCACGCGAGAGATGACTTAAGACCGCTACGTGAAAATAATAAGAAAAAAAACTTTGGCGATACCTAAAAATTAGATATAAATATTTCTCTTAAATAATAACCTTTTATAGAAACAAATTAATCGATAAAAAGGAGAATATTAAAATATTTTTTGGAGAAATATACGATATACATTTCTTTTGTTCGAAATATTTTTTAAATATTCAAATATATATATATATATATATATATATATATATATATATTAAAAAAAGCTGTCTGGAGATTTTAGGGTACTCGAAAAATCTTAATCATTCATTATTTTCTTCAGTGGTTCCATGGAACTAATTTATGAGATATATTATGACAAACAAAACTCAGAATTTTTCAATGAATGGTAGCAAAAAACATATTATAGTCCAATATGCCAAATTACAAATAAACCGATTGATACATATATCACACATACGTCAAATTATTGTGTTTCTAAACTTAAACATCAAAATTAAGTCATTAATAGATGTAATAATTTGATACAAAAATATATATTACAGACAAATGTCTCCATCATACCAGAGATCTTAAGTTTATAAAACGGAAAATGTATCATCTAATTAAATAAAATAATAATAAAAAAAGTTCAAGTGGTAAACGAATACAAGGTACGATCTGTATTACACAAAAATTCTCGAAAACTTTTCTTAATAAGACATGTTATAATAAATTATGTTAAATCATTGTTTTCTTACGCCCAAATTAACTTTCAGTCAACTTGACTATTCTTTCCCATGGCAATATTATATATATGAAAGATGTTTTTGCAAAATGATATAAAAATGTATTATGAATAAACATCAAATATCTAACATTTATTTCATATAGTTTCGGTGCATTAGAGTCGAAAATATTTTCATATCAAATGATAAAAACATTACCCAGCAATTTATACACTGAATTCTATAAGTAATTTACAGAAGAAAGTAAAAGAGCACACATAGAACAAAATTATTAAGGAAACTTTTTTTTCTAATTCCACTGGCTTTGTAAATCGACTCTTTATTTAATTTCAAAATTAAGAAACTGTAAATTTTCAAAATAACACACATAACACGGGGAATGTTGAACTATTTTCAATGAGGAAACCAACATGTTGCTTACAACCAACTAACATGAGTAGATAAAAAAATTATAATGAATTGAAATATACTGACTGTTCCATATACACATTTCATCATTCGGTTCGACATTTCGTAATTTTCAATATAGTATCATTCATCTAGCCGTTGGTCCTGACCTTATTTTTTAGCCCAATTTTTTCAAAAACTTAAGATTCCTCTTGATGTTCTAATTCGGATTTTTTCCTTCCTGGTTTCTTTACAACTTTCTAAGCTCAAGTTCCATTAAATCTTAATCGATGAATTCTTCAGCAATGATTTCACCTACTTTTAATCACCCAAATATCACATTCTAGATAAGAAACTAATTGTTCTGACATCAACAAATTTAAGGGACGCGTGTAATTGGTTTGATTAATTGTCAACATTGGGCTTCAGGTTTAAGAATGCGAGGTGGGGGGAGGGGGAGAGAAGATTTAGGACATAATTATCAAAATTCGAAAATATCTCAAGGCACTCAAAATGATTTCGAGTAAACTAAAATTCATCCGTGACATACTTCATTGCAAAAAGGGACCGTGCGAAAAATGAAAGGTTTAATAAGTGACAGTTCATCCCTTACGACTGTATCACCTTCATGAAATTATTTTTTAAAGTTGCATTTTTGATTTCATCTAATTTGTTAACTTTTCCTCTGGAAGCACGATGATCAATGTGTGTGTGTGTATGTGTGTGTGCGCGCGCGTGCGTGTTGTTTAGTTCTTCTCTCGAATAATAAAAACATCAAGAGAAGAATCAACAATCAAGAGAAACGCAGGTCGGGGCTGGTCATCGGGCAGCTCGTGAAAGCCCACTGCGCACACAACTAGTTGATTAGTTTGAAGATCAAAAGCAACCCTTTTTGTCTTTGAATTTGGAGACACTAGAAATGCAGTTAGATCAACTATGGCTTGGAGAGCGGCAAATTGATCCTATTTTTCATTTTCATTCAAAAATGGCCTCTCTTTCTCAATTTTTTTCCCCCTCTCCCTCTCATATATTGTTTATGAGTTTTGGCTTCGTGTCTTGTTTCCTGGATTGAAACATGTTTGGTTTGTTGAATATTTATTTTCTTTTATTAGAGGTCACTCTCCGAAAAAAAAAAAGATTAATAACTTATAGGGAGGAATATACTTTTTACAGATTTAAAAATTCATTTGGCACAATTTATACTATTTTTTAAAAAAACTGTAAAATTTCAATATATATATATATATATATATGCAATTGCAGACGAAAAGAGGATATATTATATATAATATTCTTAAAAAATAAGTTTATTTACATACTTGCTGGTATTCCGTTGAATGCTAATACAGAAGAACCTCAATTGTTAGAAATGTGACGTATAATCGAAAACTCGGTTAATAGAGACTAAATTTTAAATCATAACTTTGCTTTCGAAAAATTTTCCAAAATTTTTCATTTGAACTCATAAAAACATATTCATAAGAATTACTAAGTCGGTTCCAATGAAAACTTTGTTACCCTTTTCAAGATTCAATGACTTTACTGGACGAAAAAATGAGTACAATTCGATTTTCGGGTACCGGCTAAGCTAACAGAGACCCGAACAATCGAGATTCTAAAGCATTAAATATATTTTCACTTCTCGCATACGACATTCAAACTACGCTAATGTCAACAATTAATTTGATAGGTGATAACTATAACCTTTATTATAAGTTTTTTCAAACTTTGCTCGTAAACAATGCAACAGAAGAAAAGTTTAATAAGGATTTCTTGAAAACATATTACATAGTTTTTTTTTTCACTCAATGGCATGACATTATTTTCTACCGAAGCAACGCAGAGAACATCAACAAGTTCCAAAATAAATGAAACTATCCTTTACAAATACAAAATAATTTTAAGCAACTAGTTTTATAAAATCCACCAAAACTGTAAAAGATAAAAATGACAAGAGAATGGGGGAGGAGATATAATGCAGTTACATAAGATGATAACACTTCGAAAGTGCGCAAAAATATTTTCAGCAGCTTAGATTTATTATATAAGAGAAAGTAGCATAGCAAACCTAATCCACTGAAACTTCTTACAATCAATAAAGATTCATCAACCTCCTAAAAGTTTATTAAGAGATTCGCCTTACAGTGATGTTTTTAGATATAACCATCTTCCCACACAATGACTTGCATACACGGCTGCTTTGCAATAAAAAAAGTTCGCGTTTCTAATTGTTCCATTAAAAAAATCGTCGATTCCCGATAAAATACGTAAGCAGGAAAATAAACGAATGAAGGATAAAGGTTTAAAACTATGATGCTAAGATTTTTTTTTTTTAATTAAAGACTTTTTTTGTGTGTTTATTATTTTTAATGATGAACATAATAGACATGACGGTTGTTAATGCTCTTAAAATTCTCTTCCTCCACAAAAAAAAGAAGAGGGGGGGGACACCAGCTACCCTTTTTAGGATTACGATTCTTAACTAAAAGATTCATGGTTTAAAGAAATGAACATTAAAGACAAAAAATGGCCAAATACCCCTTTAATGCAGAGAGCGGTCAAGTAGGTCGGGGCTTGTTAAACTGCAGATTCCGAAACCAACTGGAGTTGTATAAAACTGACAGCTTTTACATTATCGTCTTCTTTCATATTCTTCAATATTTATAAGAAAGTATAATAAAAAAAAGCATTTCATTAAAACTTGGTAAAAAATTAATTAATTTTAATTTATTATAAATAACTGCTCTTTCTTAAACTTTAAATTATAACTTTTAGGAGTAAAATTATCTCAGGTTACACACACACAAACACACACACACACACACACACACACACACACAAAAAAAAAAAAAAAAAAGGGCCAAGAAAGGGGGGGAAAATGGCTCCGACTTACACAAGTATAGGATTATCCATTCAAAAAATATAAATTATATACTATATGCCTCTCAAAATTCGATAAAAACTTGATTTGTAAATTAATGATTTTCACTTTTCAGCTGTAACCCATCAACGTAGCTCTAAATATGCTAAATGAAATTATAATCTAAACAAGATGACCTTGAATTTTAATGAAAGCTAAAGTAACTATTAAAGTTAAATGCCTCGAAATAGATATTATTTCTGGCCTTGAAGTTATATACCAACATAAATTCACCCGCATCACTTACATTATAAGTGCAGCATAAGTGATTTGTTCAATTATCTGACACAATTGTATATGAGTCACCATTTTGATTCTAATTAAAGCTTCTAAAACCTAATTGTATTATGCTCAATAATTTTGTAAACGTGACGTTCAAAAAATGACGGGTAAACTTTCTATTTTCATTTTTTTTTACTTCTAACCTTCCTTTATTGTTTTCCTTATTAGTAACATATGTTAATAAAATATCAGTTAAATAAGTTAGCTTAATAAAAAACATAATAGCTAAATATGTTAAATAACATTCCTATTTATCTAAAACATCTTCCGATTTTAATAAAAATTTAAATAACTATTTAACATCTCAAGAAATGTAGATTTTATTTCATTTGATTAACATCCCGTTATAAAGTTACACCTTTTGGAGAAAAAGAAAATTTTCAACAGCGATCATTAGACGGGAATGCCCCGTTAACACTTAGCTTTCAAGATCTTGACAATACTTCTCCGAGAGAACTTTTATTTACAAACAAATATCATGAGCATCATTTTATTGAAGTATCCAGATTCTAGTATGGAACACAAAGATCTTGAAGCTGAACACAAAACATAAAATTTTACAAAGAGTTTCAGGCATCACTTGCAAATAAGTTTGAACACATTCGGATCGGAATAGATAGTTCAGACATTTAACATGTTGGCTGCCATGTCACTTGCCTGTGATTCACACATGCTATCTAATTGCATAGATGATCCAAACCACAGGTGTAAAGCATAGTAGCAAGCTAGTTAAAAAGTCTAGATATCAACATAGATGTATATATCTTCAAAGTCTTGTAAGACATTGCAGAAAAAAATTTAATTTATCTTAATAGAATGAAGAAAATTTTAATTAAGAGATTTATAAGCATAATTACTCTCATTATCCTGTAAGAACAGCAGATTTTGATATTGTATTCTATCCTGCACAGTTTTATAAGACAGATTATTAGCAATTCATACTTACATTTTTAAATATATATTTCAAATTTCATAATTTTATTAAAAGCGGCAGGGTGAATAATAAAACTTTTTTTAAACTATTTTCTTATTTATTCGTTTTTTACTTCTCTATCTCTGACATCGAGTGATGATTGAAATTTAGCTCGGGCTTTTATAAAATAAAAGGTAGTCACCACGGAGGTTAACCGAACAAAACAGAAGAATGAAAAACAATGTGCCTCATTTCAAACGGCGATACCCGAGAATTCTTCCAAAAACCAACCAATGCATAACGAAGATGGTAATTTGAACTTCATTCAAACCAACTGAAAGATAAATATTATTACTTCTTTTTCATTTTAAATAAATTTCATATAAGTGTATTTTTAAATAAACTTTCACAAGCTTCAAGTTGATTTTTTTTAGTTCGATTTTAACTTTTTAATCTTTACTATAAATGTACAGAATCTCGAAATAAGTTTTTTCTCAGATTCATAACCAAGTAGTACCACTATTATGGATTCAATAAATTAATTGATGATTAAGTTCTGAAAATTATAAAGTAGTATAATGATATCAACAACGTGCTCGAAATTTAGAAAGTCTAGCACATCAGGAAGTCAGTGAAAAATCGATAACAAAATTCCATATTTACGAACATGAGGCACATCAAGTTAATTAAATTGTACAGAAATGACATTAGAAGGAAGCCTCGCTGCCGTACTTCCAACTAGAATACAGTTCAACCCATCTAAATTCCGCTCAGCAGATCACACGAATCGGGGGGAAATGAACCTGATTGTTCGAAATTGCAAGCTGACCATTAACTTGACATATACACCCTGAAGACAAAACAACAACCTAAGGCCCCACGCCCCAATTCCACGAGGAATGAGACAGAAAAAAAAAGAAGAAAAAAAAAAGAAGGGGGAAAAAAACTTGCACTTTGCTAAAGACAAAAAATAAAAAATGCTCTAAAAATATCACAAATCAAAATGAAAAGCCACATTAATAACACTGGACGACGCTCCCTACTAGAAAAGGATGCGCTGTTAATCTCCCCTGACACAAACAGTGGACAAAACGCTGAGGGGAAAAAGTACGATTTTGGGAAACAGATTAAATAGGGGGGGGGGGGGATTTACTCTAGATAGTCACCGAATTTTGCCCTTTAAACGCACTGTCAGAATGTGAAAGATTTCAAGGGAGGGTTAGCGGAGGGGAGCACCTTTCTCTGGGATAACGGATTGAAGTCTTTAAACGGAAGCAGAGCAGCAGATGTATGTTACGCTCTGTAACCACACGCAATATTATCCCATGGATGCCCTTTCCACCTGTTTCGCACTGGAAACACTACAGTTAAAAAGAAAGGGGGATGATAAAAATCTAAAACACAAAGAGCTGGTGTCCAACGTCTATATATTTATATCGACTTGTATACATTTATATATTTACTTACTCACTTTTTCCCAGAATTTATGCCCAAATCCCACCTTTTCAAAACAATAGGGTTAGCTTCAATAATGAAAGAAAAATAGCTATATATATACAAAAAAAAAATGTGAGTTAACTCATGCAGAGGATAAAGCGGAAAGAGGACGAAAGCTTGTCCTCCCACATACATAAATAGCTTGTGACGCAATAACATTTTTCCATGCAAAAGTAGACAACCTAATAACTGATAGTTGAAATTTTTATGCAGATTCCACTTAACCGTTGAGAATATATACATTCGAAAATTCAAAAAATATTTCAGAAATTTTAATATAAATCGAAAATAAAAAAAAATATTTCTCGAATTATTAATAAATTTATAACAAACATTAATTGATTGGTTAAATACCGAATTTAAACTAGATGAAGCCCTAAACTATTTGAGACATAGGATGCTTTATAAGTTTACTTAGTGTATATATACATATATATATTATAAAACAATTTTTCACCCCTCCCTCCTATTAAGAAAGTGGGGGTTCTAAGCTATGACTTGTATAATTTATACTTAAATTCGGCATTGGCTCCATGTTTCGGATGGTTTCACTTGTCAGACAAGAGGGGGAGGGGGGGGGCAGGATAATGGCAGAAAAACTATTGTATTTATTTAAACGTCATATAACAAATAAGTCATTGGTAATTTGATTAATGCTGTCAGATTTATAAATCATTTCATGAATGCAATTCTTATAAAGTAAAGTTAATCAATTATCTATATAAATTTATAAAAAGGAATTATTGGGAAGACTAATAAAAAAGATTAGAATTTGGAATATTTTTCCAAATTATCTTCAAATATTAAATAAACTTCTCAGGCTATTTTTTTTAACATTAGATTCTTGCTATTAAAAGTTTTATTTTCATTACGAAAATCAAAAAAAAAACTCATATAAATATTTCCAATTAGAAAAACTTACATATTTTACCTATTATTACATATATTACAACAACGGTCAACAATAAAATAACGGCCAGTTAATAATGAACATCGATTATGAAATGTAAATACTAAAAACATTCTGAACATCAAATCCCTTCTTTATACGGTTACTCGTCTAAAAGAATTCATTTTTCAGGCTTGAAAAATGTTCTTTTCAAGATCAGCTCTGTATTTGCATTTCATATCGATATTTTTTCCGTCTTTTCGCTTGACTTTTAGGAAATAGGCTTCGTAATTCCGAAAAGTAATTAAGAGGCAATATTAGACCATTTCACACAAAATGCCCCAAAATGATAGTTTTATAATATTGTACGATATTCGGACATAGAATATTGAACTATGTCCGGATATCGTAGAATATTGTACTAATAAGGATACGCAATGAAAAGAGACATACCTACATAATAGGTGTCCTACGGTAATATCAAAATGTGCCCCCTTCCTATTTTTTTAAACTGCAATCCGCGTATTTCTCCCACCCTATCCCGAAACCTGAAGTCAGAAAGCGCTAAGACTGAAATTGAAATTAAAGCTAAATAATAATTTTTTTTAATTATTGAAACGATCTCGTCGCTTTCGGCAAGTACCGTTTTCATCGATAAAATTAATTTCGCAAATTATTTAATTTATTTAATTTTATTAATTTTTAAATAACAAAGAAATAAATTGGAAAACATGCATTGTAATATACATTAGATTACAACACCAACGATGTGTTTTAGTTATAATAAAAGAACGTTTCATGCCGTTTTATTTTGTTTTGCATTATTTTCATTGGTGTCCACGGTAATTTTTTAAACCCTAATATCGAATGATTGAAAATATAATTATGAAGCATCGCTTCATAAGTTATTTACAAATCCAAGGCATGTATGAAGAACAAATTAATAGCTACATATATTTTAACCCCTTCAATGAGGAGAATTGCCATTTTCTTATGAAATACAAAGTATCATAGGAAAAATACCTACATAATGCAAATATACTTAAATAAATATTCATGGCAAATTTAATTCAAAATAAAATTACTTTATGCTTAAAATCCCATATATAGAGAAAAAGAAAATCTAATACTCGTAAGATATCACTTGTTGCCTTCTCAATGCTTAAGGATAAAATGGAATTCTAAATTTTAAAAACTGAGATTTAACGATCTTCTACAATAGGGGGAAAAAAACCGATTTAAAGATTTGATGAAACAATAAAATAAGCTGACTTAAATTTCAACCATACAATTCACTACTACAAATCGTATAACAAAATTTGTTAAAATTAAAATAAAATCGCATCGCCACTAAATCTGCATCTTTAAAACGACCATTTTAGAAAGGTTATACTAGTATAAAAATTATTTTTCTATGATATTGATTTCTGAAGTAATTCACGAAGAATATCGAAATCTTGCTAACATTTTAACTAAAATTTGAATTAAACTTCCTAGAAATCGCTTCGAGGAGCATATTCTCACTCTTCAAAGTATATTTGGGCCAAATTTGACAACTTCCAAGTCAAAAGGTCCGTCTTATAATGCTGGGCAGAAAACACGCGCACGCATTTGATTTTAGCATTATGTGACTATATATGGACAGCTCTTTAATCACGAATACGAATAAAAATGTTTAAAAAATGACCTTCTTTAATCGTTTGGAATGCTTTTAATGAAATTATTCTGAAGTTGCTCAGAAAATTTTACAGTATTGGTTTAAACACCTTAAATGAACTAAAATAAGGAATTCGTAGAAATATATTCATGAACATTGATTCAATAGAAAATTAGAAAACAAATATTCATTTCCTTGATCTTTTACTTAAAAAAATTAAGACAAAATGTTTCAAAATCTCTTCATCTATTGAAAATAAAATCCATTAAAATCAATAATGACAAAATTAATATGTATTACTCTTTTATCAATAAAACTTCTAATTATTGATAACCTGGGAATGACATTTTTTACTCTATACAAAACGCAACTCTATACGCAAATAGAAAATCTTCGGTCCTACCTTAGTCTATCTGCTCTTTGAAATTTGAAAGCGTTGAAACATGGGAATAATTTTCTGATCTAACTCTAAATTAAGAGGGCGCTGTTTAATTCATATTCCAGTCACCATTTAGAAGTGTATGTTAATAAGAATATACTCACATTTCAATATAATTTTTTTTTATTTCTACACAAATATATTTCCCTAGGTGGCGATTGAAAAGTAGAATTCTAAATAATAAAAGTAACTTAATAATTAATAATAAATTAATTTTTCTTTACTAGCGACGATAATTTTCATCGCTTTATGAATTGATTTGTATGCACTTGCTATTATATAAAATTCTATTTATTTGTCACGAGCTTCAGAAGAAACCTTTATACAATCAGTAAGAACGTGAAGACAACATTTTATCTCCAAGTATATTGTGTGGAAATTTGTGAGTTAATTGATATTTTACCTTTTTCTTTTCTAGAAAGATCTGAGGATTGCCTGAGGCAGTATGGTTTTCAAGACAGTATAACTTCCACAGTGAGACAGAAATCTTTTGAAAGTATTTTAATGAGCGTTCAGTTAAATAAATCTGATCTCAGTCATTATATCTTTTTAATACAAAGCTCTTTATTATTTTGTTTTGGGGAATTTTACTAGAATAGGTTTCCAAAATGTAAAAAGCAACCGTGTGTTTTCCCACATTTCATTGGAAGAATTTTAATTCTTAAGAATCTACAGAATACAAGTTTTTTTTTAAAATGTACTTTTATATGTAACTAAGTAATTTCTCAATTACATGCCCCCTGATAATAGCGTCTAGGACCTGCCCCATCCAAGTTATGCCATTAGCAATAAGTCAAACTTCTTCATACCAACTTGACGGTGTTACGGCAGCCACAGATTCAATGTACATCATTCAGACTCGTACATGTTTCTGTTTTAGAACTAAGGATCCAACCCATGATCTTGGAAGGAAATCGAAACCTTACAGCTAGACCATCACGGCCCCAACGCAGTAATTAAAACTCTTAATTTAATATTGTGATAAATTGATTAATTTTGCTTAATTAAAATTTAAGAAACGCAAATAGAACAAGGAAATTATTGTCTAACTATCGACTGAATAAAAAGTATCCAAAAAGATTTAAAATAAAAAGGGGGATAAAATCGCGATAAAAAATGTAGCAAATGAAAGTCTGTACTGAATCGCTCTTCATAATTAATTTTAAAATATTTGTAACAAAAAGAAAGGTTAAACATTTCCCTAACAACAGTTAAGAGAAATACGCTTTCTTCAAAAACTTTTATCATCTAGGAGAAAAAATATTTTATAATTACGCAGCAAAAATTATGAAAATATTAAAAGCAGACAGAAAACATAACGCAATTCTCCTTTCATCCGCTATTTCAATTACACAACTAAATAAAACTGCATCACTTCACTTCGCTTTTAACTGAAGAAAGAATAAACAAAGATAGCTCTATGCATGTCTGATGAGTTAGCGCATGGGTCGATTTCTCCACTAGCTGCGACCAAGTGGTTCCCAGTCAAGAAGCAATTCTTCCCCATTCCCACTAGCTCCCCTGAAGATAACTGCGCTGATGTTGGTGACACTTTTAAAATTTACGAGTGTGACTGCTTCCTAAACACTTCTTAAATATCCCGCTTTTTACCGTCACACGATTTTACGAAGCGGCGTAGGAAATGGGCGAAAAATACGATAAAAGCCCAAGCGCCGAGATTTTACGGCAGGTTATTGTTGAGCTTCGGAGCATTATTTAGGAGACCGTAAAAACAAAATGGAAAGCGAGCCAATCCGGCTGAAAACAATTAAGTACTAAAACCATAAGATCGATAGTCATCAAAACCGAAAATTAAAAAGAAGCCGGAATTTAACACACACCCGAATCAATTGATATAGATTGGTTAAAAAATATATTTTTAAAAAAAAAGTCTCAAAGGCGAAAGTTCCATATGAAATCACTATAAAATAAGAAATACACTGAACTTTTTCTTAAACCTTTTTAAAATGTATCTTCACTAGTATTTCAAACAGAGGTATAAATTTATACTAAAAACTTCAGAAGAATAAAGTAATATAATAAACCGAACTCCCCACTTATTTTTTACATGGGTTATTATTCGAGAAAATAAAAGTTGGTAAATCATTTGAAAGAGTAACGATCCAATTTGAAGCTTTATAGGGCTATTTGTGTCAATCCTGCAAGTATGAACTTTGAATCGATGATAAACTTAAAAGAATAAGCCTTCTTAAGGACAACGCCAAACAGTCTAATTTCCTAACCATAAGAATTTTGAGTTTCCATAGATTTTATACCACAGCCAAAAGTAAGTCACCAGATAATCACCAGTCAAAAGTAAACAGATCTTGAATGGAAACAAGGTTACTACCACCGAAAATGAAGAGTAGCGTTAAGCAAAAATTATAAATCATATATAGTAATTTGTTTTTAAAGAATATATTTTTAAAAATAATTCATAATTAAAAATTAAACTAGAATTTTAATAGTTCATCAACCTTCTTTATGAATGGTAGAGATGTTGTAACAGAAAGTTCCCATCCTCCACTTCTGTACAAGCTGATACAAATGGCGTATCGCTAAAACATTAATTTCAGCTCCCTCTGGCGAAATCTAAAAATATTTCTGATCCCTCTATCCACTGTATCAATAAGCTTGATAACCAAACATTACGCTAATTAAACGGTAATAACACTAAGCTAACGAACGTGCGATGCAGAAACAAGTTATTATATATATATATATATATATATATATATATATATATATATATATACACTGGTGTGCAAAACTTAAGCAACAGGTATGTTTTTTGCCATAACTTCACGAGAAATCATCTGAGAGACATGAAATTCAGAAATGAGATACAGCATTTTGTTCTGAAAGAATGATGAAAGCATAGTTGAGCAGAAATGAATACAATGCATACAGTATGGAAACAAACAAAAAAAGGCTTTATCCTAATATCGTTACACATGATTGTCTGTCCAAGAGGAAGAACAGCAAGCAGATGTTCCTTAGTATGGGATATGACCTCCCCTTACTGCAATGGTTGCTTCGCACCGTCTCCCCATACTCAGCACCAGAATGTCCAACAGTTCTTGAGGTAAGAGTACCCATTCCTCAATCAGCATCTGTTTAAGTTGTCGGGTGTTCCCAGGAGGATGTAATCGTGCCGCAAGGCGTCTCCCCAAAGCATCCCACACATGTTCTATCGGATTTTAATCAGGGGAGCACGCGGCCAATCCATTCGAGTGATATCTTCACTTTCCAGGAGCTCCTCAACAGCACGAGTCCTGTGTGGCCGTGCATTGTCATCCATAAAAACGAAGTCTGATCCAATGGCACCTCGGAACAGACGCACATGGGGAAGGATCACCTCCTGACAATAGCGATCTCCAGTTACAGAACCTCTGTCGAAAACGTGGAGCTCAGTCCGCCCGTTCATCATAATGCCTCCCCAGACGACAACTCCAGGACCACCGAAACGGTCTCTTTCCGTGATGTTACTGGGATGAAACTGTGTCCCGACCACTCTCCAAATCAATTGGCGTTGGGAATCGCTTGTAACATCACGGAAAGAGACCGTTTCGGTGGTCCTGGAGTTGTCGTCTGGGGAGGCATTATGATGAACGGGCGGACTGAGCTCCACGTTTTCGACAGAGGTTCTGTAACTGGAGATCGCTATTGTCAGGAGGTGATCCCTCCCCAGGTGCGTCTGTTCCGAGATGCCATTGGATCAGACTTCGTTTTTATCGATGACAATGCACGGCCACACAGGACTCGTGCTGTTGAGGAGCTCCTGGCAAGTGAAGATATCACTCGAATGGATTGGCCGGCGTGCTCCCCTGATTGAAATCCGATAGAACCTGTGTGGGATGCTTTGAGGAGACGCCTTGCGGCACGATTACATCCTCCTGGGAACACCCGACAACTTAAACAGATGCTGTTTAAGAACTGTTGATCAAGAACTGTTGGACAATCTGGTGCTGAGTATGGGGAGACGGTGCGAAGCAACCATTGCAGTAAGGGGAGGGCATATCCCATACTAAGGAACATCTGCTTGCTGTTCTTCCTCTTGGACAGACAATCATGTGTAACGATACTATGAGTTCAATAAAGCCTTTTTGTGTTTGATTCCATACTGTATGCATTGTATTCATTTCTGCGCAACTATGCTTTCGTCATTCTTTCAGAACAAAATGCTGTATCTCATTTCTGAATTTCATGTCTCTCAGATGATTTCTCGTGAAGTTATGGCAAGAAACATACTTGTTGCTTAAGTTTTGCACACCAGTGTATATATATTTAAGATTTGGGCTTTATTTTCTATTGTTTGAATTCTTGTGTAAAGATGATACCCCAAGCTTTCTTCTAGCCATAGCCTAAAGATTATATTATGTCAAAATAACGTCATGATCGGTTGGTTATATTTTCTACTAATCGGTTTTATTAGTAGAAAAATCAAAAATGGCTATACTGGGTCCAAGTATATGCTTCTGAGTGCAGTCACATTAAGATGCACGTTCCGTGACGCCTTAACAAATAAAAAGCAAATCAATAGGATAGGGAAGAGAAGGGAAAAAAAAAAAAAGAGAGTCAGGAACGGATTTTCCTGATTCCTTACAACGCATGAATTTCACTTGGTGCATGACTACTGAATTTTGGAATGATTTATGAAATAAGCATTTAAAAAACTAAACTACATTATAATACAAATAGCTAAAATTTTAAACTGTTCAGCATAATTAAGATCCTACAAAATTCAAGCATTAAATGCATGGAGGTTCAATAAACCCAACCACCTATATTAGAAACAATCGTTCAATCTTTTCGCTGGACAGCATTCGATGCAAAATTCAGACTGAAAATCTCGTTTAATATCAAGTCAAGGTTCCTTAATACTTTCCGTTCAAACAACTATTACTAGAAAATTTGTTTACAGTAGGTTGCTCAAAATTATAGTAAGAATTCAATAGCCAAAATATAGATGCATCACTGACTTGGAAATTAAAATATATTATACGTATTCTCCTCCCCCCCCCCAAAAAAAAAACTCCAAAAATTAAACTACCACGTTTAATCAAATCATACAGTGGAATATAACAAAAATGTGAATTAAATAAAATCACTAATTTGATATCACAGCTCCAGACATTGTAACAGCTTCTAAACAGCATTTTTAAAAACTATTTTGTCCATAACCTTACCCATTTTATACAATTTACAAAAATGTCATATAAAAATTAAGGCCAAGAACATTTTTTTAAAACTCAAAATTCAATTACAAAATTTTATATGAATATCAAAACTTAATGTCACCTAATGTTTAATGTTTAGTTTTAAAAAAAATACTCTTGACTGCTACTCTGAAAAAATACGACGTTAATTCAAAACAGAATTTTCTCAAAATTGTAATAAATTTACAAACAGAAAATAAAGTCTTGATGTGGACATAGTATTTAAAAGTTGATAATAAAGTGAGTATTTTTAAAATATTTCACACGTTACTCTCGATTTCTTCTCATTTATGGAATAAAATTTGATTCTTAATAACTAAACTATAATCGACGGATTTAACTTCAAAAAAGTCCACCTACAAGAATAATCGTCAATGAAATCGCGTGCCGAAAACACTATCTACAGATCCGAAACACTTCTATAAATAATTGCAAATGATATTTAAAATCTCATATGCTAACATTTTCGGGGTCTTTTTAAAACATATATACAGAAATTTTCTGGCGGCTTTTGTAAATCTATTATGTAAATTCTTCAGCAACATACACTGAAACTGAGAACTATTTATAAAGAAGCGCCCAAAACATATTCATCCATATGTGAAAGTTGCCTTTCCCTGAAAACTTTTTAACCCCACACAGAACAATGATGAAAATTGAATTCATACATTTTTTAAGAACGCCGAAAAATTTAATAATTAAATAATTTACTTACAACATTTTTCATTTGAAATTGAAAACATTTGAAGGAATTTGCATTAAATAAATAATAATTAAATTCAAAAATAATTTTTTAAAATTATTTTCGAGTGTTTTTTACGCTTGTTTATACAAATTTAGACAGTAAAAAAAAATCAGTGCATTAAGTATCAGAAACCTTTGTAGAGCTAGCACAAAAGCAATGCAAAAAAATTTCAAAGAAAAAACATTTAGTTTATTTTTAAATCTTGCATTTAAAATACCTTACAGGTTAGTGCAATTCTTTGGATAGGCGAAAGTAATTTCTTTTTAATTCGTCCAACACTTTTTATTAAAATATACCGGCATGGGAGCTACGTGAATTGTTTGGAGATCGCTTATATAATATTCAAATAAATGCCACCAAAAATCGTACGGCCATGGAATTTTGATTTATGAAATAAAGAAGAAAACAATAAACTGCAATATGGCATTGTACACTTAGTTAATCTAACAAAATAGTCGAAAAATTACAGAAATCATTATTACAGCTGGTAGCGAACTTTCATAAAATACAAATCAAATTTGACTGCATTTCGCAGATTTTTTTCGCCGCAATCGAGCTCCAAACATTTAACGTTATTTTATGGCAATCATATATTACTTACGATTCATACTTTATCGAAATTTTAATAAAAATTTCAATTGTTACTTTTGAATTATATATGTAAGTTTAGAATCGAAAAAAAATCTTACTGAAAAAGAGAAGACTAAAAGGGTCTATTGCAATAGTTAAAAATAAATTGTTGAAACAAGATTCACATCAACATACCAAAGCTGAAATCCGAATATCAATTAATCGGATGAAACACAATCAGTCGCGTTTGTAATGAAACGAATTTCACTAGGGACTTTTTAATAAGCATCAAAGAAAATATTTTTAACACTGAAACAATTAAGCCTTAACAGTCGTTCAGTTACCTCTCAGATGAAAACAGCGTTTCGTCAGCTTTGTCTGTATAAAAATCTAGCGTCTGTTAATGGTTAAAATTTGTCCAAGAATAAAGCGATCTTTAATGATCAGAAAATTTCTCGGATCCATGAGCTACAAAAATGAACGAAGTTCACTAATTAACCGCTCTAATTACACCATTGAATGACCGCTATATTCATGTTATAGTTCATCTTATCTATAATATGAATCGATATGAAGTAATGTAGGGTGAGTAGTCAAATTTTATGTTAAAACACTTTATAAGCACTTTTAGAGAGAAAAAAAAATGAGCCAATATTAACGTAGCGCTTCTGATTACAGGACTATGTGTTAAGATGACATTCAATAAGCTAGGCAAGAAAGTATACAATTTTAGACTAATATAGAAATTGAATATCATCAGTAATTGATTAATCCCCCCCCCCAAACATTAAAAAGGAAAGAAAAAAAAATTGCAAATTTTTTCTGAAAATCCTAAAAAAACACTTTTACTGAATATCTAAAATTTTTTTATCAGGATTGCCACCAAAATGGGGGGGGGGGGGGGGGGAATTACCTGTGCATTTATTCAAGATACGAGGAAATGCGTGAATAACACTCATGTGCTAACTATAATGCAATATGATTTTAAGGAGTGGAAATAGCAAGCAAAGGAAGCAACAATTTAACATTATTCGAAACAACAGCATATTAAAAGAAAGTTTATATTTACATAAAAAGAGACAATTTCTTTTTATTCATTATCTAGAATATAAAAATACAAAATTTATATATTCGGGGGAGGGGGGGGACATATTACCTCTCATGCTCTTAAAATCGTAAGCCACACAAAGACTCGAGTGAAATAAAACAAAACACATTTTTGTTATGATACCAATCATTTAATGATTACTTAACAAAAAAAAAAAAAAAACATAAAGTAAGATTACTTTTTTATTTATTCATTTTTGCCAATTTATGTATTTGGGAATCAATTTCTGCAACTTCAGCAGATTTTTCAGTAATAAGATTCATGGAACTAATCCTTCACAAATAAGGTATGACCTAATGTATATATTTTAGCTAAACTTTCAGTGAATATATGTGAAAATATTTCCAATATATCATTGAATGCATTAAAGGACGAATGTGACGCAACAAGTTTTAATACCTATAAAACTTCTGCTTTAAATCATTTTCTTGAACAAAAAAATTCGAAATCGGTTTATTTTCGGACATTAAAGTTGACGTTCTCGGATTTGACATGTCATCTTTTACTATATGCCTTTTAGATACTAAATCCAACTCTTTTAAACCTGGCAGGAAAGCTTGTATGTTTTCCTCTTTTGGCATAACTATTAAGTGCCTGTTTTCCCATATTATTTAGGCTTATATCTTCTTACAAAGCGAGAAAGACGCAACAAATGAATTTTGTGGAACTTCTCTGAACTTATTTAGCAAAATAAGGATTGATTTTTTTCTATCCGTCCAATTCGTATTAAATACGGACTTTGAACAGCTCGTTTTTTTTTTTTTTTTTAAATCTCTCATCTACTTTGAATAAGCTCACAGTTCCTCAAATAATAAACAAATCATTCAATAAATTCAAGTATGATAGATTAAATGCCATCGCATTGCTTTCGCAGATCGAATGTTTAGCCAGAGAAATGTATTCTGTACTTTCATGCAGTTACAGAAGTCTCGCGCATGCTTATTAGCTGCAATTTGGGAATCTCATAGAAAATTAACAACTATCGCGCAAATCGAAATTGGACTGATCTATACAGATAAAAAGGGGGTGAAAGTAGAAAAGATGCGAGTTTCCGCATTACAAAATCGCGAATGGTATTGTTTTTGGAAGATATGACTATCATTTTGCAATCTAGAAATCAGCATTTTTTGGATGAGAAAAAAATAACTAAGTAATTTAAAATTCCCCGTGTTTTCCCGGTTTTTATGAAAATTTTCAAATTTCCCTGCACGATTTTTAAATTCCCTGTGTTCCCCGGTGGCGTGGCAACCTTGTTTATTAGACTACAGTTAGATATATTAAGATTTAAATATGTTTTTATTTTATTTGAAAGCTTATACTTTGAAGTTCCTAAAACTGTTTTTATTTCTACGACAGCCAGAAAGAAAACTAATGCCTTTTATAGCAGCATCGAAAGCTGAAAACGAAACCGGAAGTTTCTTTGAATTAATCGAAAATGGAATTATTAGGAAGCAAATTCCAGTATTTTTAACCGTGTAAACCAATATTCCTGTTAGTTTGTTAATTAAAACTATTTATGCATATTAACTGTATAAATTTTTTTATTGTTTACAGATCGGTCTTTTTAATGATTACGCATAAAAGTCTGGGCGGTTAAGGAAAGCTGACACACAATTTTACTGATAAACTTGTGAATTACTATGAGATATTCATTAAAAGTAACGTAAATACCACAAATTTAATGAAAAGCATTGTAATGGTAGCTTGTTTTTCCCCATGTTTGCTCTTATAAATCTCAGCTAATACGATGGCACTGAAACTTCATATAATTAACAAAATGCACTTAACTTCCAATGGCATAAAATATCTAGATCATTCCAAAAGCTTGCCAAAAATAATTATGAATATAGTAACGCCTGTGTATATTACGCTATATATATGATTGTGAACTTCTGAAACAACGTTTATATCGGAAGATTCAAAATATAAATGAAACATTCAATTAACTCATTTGGAAATACATTTCAAATGAAACATTTGTGAAATTGCAAAACCTGACATGTAAAAAGGAAACTTCACTAGGTAAAAGTAAAAAACCGTCCTTTTTACCTGGATGTAAAAAGGACGGTTATATAATTTTATAAATGCCTCACTCGATTTAAAACTTAACTTTTAAGACTTAAATATATTTGTAGGTATTAAAAAACAGTTATCGGGGGTCCTGTTCTCGATCAGAGGTGAATAAATGAATTGAAGCATCGTTTATTTACCTGTAATAAAGAAGAACGGAAAAAATATATATGGACTAAAAGCAGTAAACTCACTTAAAAAGAGAAAGAAAGAAAGAAAAAAAAAAGAATAAAATATAAAAATGTGACGAATTTCAATAAATTAATGCATATTATAAAAAAAATGCATTTTTATGCTTCAAATTCGATTTTCTCAAAATCGATAACTTCATAAAATTCCTATACTTGCAAGCATGATTTTTTAAATTCTTTTTGTGCTACAACTTTCAAACTTGGCATGTAGATTTTACATGTTACTAAAAAAAGTTTTTGTCAAAAGTCACAATTTTGAATTTTAACATCCCATTACTGTGTTGACAGTTGTGCAAAGATTAGAAAATTTTTACACTTCACAAATTTGTTTAAAAAAATGATTTTTGAGAATCTTCATCAGATTGCTATATATTCTCTAGACAGATGTGTTTAAAGTATTCCAACATTCTTTATTTTCAATTTCATCCTTTTGATTTTGTTTTAATGTGTCACAGATTTTTGTAAATTTTTGTTAAATCTTACTTGAAATTTTAACTTCTTGAAAAATGTGCGTAGTGAGAAATTGCTGCAAAAGTAAAGCACTTTTAAAAATGTTATCTAAAAAAAATAAAAAATAATAAATAAACACTTTTATATATGCATGTAACGTAAACTTTCATTTTTTCTAAGCATAGGATATTTTCTGTTTTATAATAATGCATAGTTTTTACTAAAAAATGTTTTAAAATAACTTAAAACGTGCATTTTTAAAAATTTTAATATTTATTTTTGTATTCTCACAACGTTTTAAATTATAAAACAAATGTCTTTTTGATTTTGATAAAAACATAAAAATGAAAAACCTATCATTAACAAAAAATTAAATCAACTTTTATCAGATTAACAGTAAAAACCTGATCTTTATCAACATTTTTTTTAATAACAAGTTACCAGTTAATTTGTATGGATACATCACTTCTGAAAGTGCCAATACTGAGATAGGAGCTTAACATGGGCAAAAATTTTGCATTCGATTTTCTTTATAAGCAGCAACAGATATGACTCGATATGGCTGTGATAAAAAATGTAAATTTCCACCTGCGCTAACTTGCCATATTTAGCAATACAGAACTTTTTATCTGCAACCTTATAAAGCTAAAAGCTAAAGCAATCTTGGATAGTTACCATCACAAGATTGGCAAAACTGTCAAGAAATTGACAATCAAAAATGCCAATTTTTAATTGAGTATTTTTTACAGATCAATTTTTTTAAAGAAAAGAATAGCAGCGTTTAGAAATAATCAGGATACAAAAAATTATCTTGTCGCTTTTTATTTGTAAAGTTTAGTAAAGGCTTTTTTAAATGTTTCCCATTTCATCATAAATTTAATAACTTGCTTTCCTGCATAAATTTAAGAATTTTGCGTTTCTAACTTGTATACAAAAATAAATAAAATTTTCTTTTATTAGCTCTAAAAAATTAGTGAAATACATGATTATATGTTTTATGAAGAAATGAAAATGATTTAAAAATCCCTAGTTTTCATAAATAACAAACAAAGCCACGAAGTTAAAAAGACGTCAGCTCTGTTGTCAGAAACAAAACGAAAATTTTAAAAAAATGACAGCTGATAAATTTAAAAAGTATTTTTTGAAAACAGCGCTTGAAAAATCAACAATACTCATCAAGTGAAAAACTGCTTTAGAATTGAACAGCTTTCACGTTATTAAGTTTAAAATAAAGTAAAGAAAGCATTTTTCATAACTTTATTTCTTTTAAAAATGGTAAAATCGCGTAAATCAACGATCGATGAAGCAATGATATCATTTTCAATTTTATAACCATAAAAATTACAGTTACAAATTGTGTTCAAAACTAGTTTTTCAAAAATTATTAAAATTGAAGGAAAAAATGCCTTCATTCAAACAAAATTGACATTATCGAAAAGTACTTTTTTAAACCTTAGGGCCGGATTAAAAATAATTTTTGTGCGATAATATGCTTTCATGTTATGGCAGAAACTAGTTAAGCTCCTTTTTTAGTTTTTTAATATAGCTTCTAATTAAAATTAAGAAAAATGCGTTGTTAGTGGGCCTATTTTTTCAAATTTTACCCAAGATGCAATACCTCAAAGCCAATGATTTATGTTGCGCATTGCTCTAACAATCAAGACAAGTTTTACCAAACCTGTATAGAGAGATTTCACTTGAAAATAAATACTATAAAAGTAACAAAAAAAGAAGAAGAAAGCATACATTGTTAAAAGATTATAGAATCTGAACTCTGTGGAATAAAAGGTTTGAATATTTTTTTTTATTTCCTTAAAATTTTTTAAGTACTAAATTTAGCAGTTTTCTTTTTTTATAGAAATTAAAATTTGATTGATCCAACAAATAATAATTTTCAAATGAATGGGGCATTACAATAAGCAACAGAAAATATCACAATTGAAAACTTGTGACTTCAAATTCAAATTTAATCATACCAGATTTTATACAATCGACAAACGTAATTACATGTCGCAATGAATTGCAATTTAATATAGCATAATAAAATCATTTTAATACGTCGTTTCAAGGGATTTCACAAAAACACATATTAACAAGATATTACATATTAATAACGACTTAATATGTGTTGGCACCAATAATTCTATTTCATGTTTTCCGAATTCTTCCCTTTTGTTAGCCTTTTTTGATACATCCAGTAAACATATCTTCAGGACCATGCTTCCGATTTATCAAATTCAATGTCTGAGAAAACAAAAACAAAAGCTTTCTTCACTCTTCTTTAAAAAAATTAAGCACTTTATAAGGACCCATTTTCAAAATTAAGCACTTTTAAAGTGCTTAAAAAAACTTAAGCAAGATTTTTAAATGTAACAACTTTTTAAGCACTTTTCATGACATTACGCACCCTATAAGACTCAAGTTCCTACAATTTCTGGTTTAATCAACTGATTTTTGATTAAAATAATTAATGGATTAATAAATGTGATTCTTCTTTTTTTTTCCAGCTTTTAGTTTTAAATATTTTTGCCAAATGAGGCACTACTTGCCCTCTTGAAGCAACTTAATGACAGAAGTTGGGCTTTTATTCTTTTAAAACATCCATGGTTTAGACAAGAATCAAACCTGGTCGTCTTGACCTGGCACCATAACAAATTAGGTAACTGTCTTTAAACTTACATTCATATTCTAAACAATTATATGAAATTCCATCATCAAGAAAATTGTCTTTTATTAATATTCTTGATTTCTATAATAGCAAACATATGCAAATAAACATCCTTATTTGCATATAATATATGCACATAATTGGTCAACAAGAATATTAAATATTCAACTTCACATCAGTAGATTCTTATTTAAAGTAGATTTTTTTATTTATTATTTAAATGCGATTATTAATATATTTAAATCATATAATTTTCTTAATTTTTGTTATTTTAATCAAAAATGTTGGTGTCAAAACAAAATAACAAAATTCTGATAGAAATACTCTCATAAAATTGGAATTTTAATTACATCTATAACATATTTTAATTTTTAATTAATATCTCCGAATTTCTAATGACCTTCATTTTATACTAATTTCATTATAATACTACTAGATTTTCAAAGAGAAAAAATATCTCCAAGTTTTTATAACAATAATAAATGCTGTTTAAAATGTTCCAATTTTGTTATTTTTATCTTTTAGTCTATAATATATTTTATGGTTACATATTACAAATACTATGGAATCTATGAAGTAAAATATAGAAGAACCCCTCTCCCTTCCTCTATATATTGATATTCTCTCTATAGAGTCTGAAATGGACTCCTCGTATCAAGAATCGTCTACTCTGCTGGTGCTATAAATAAAACTCCAGGCGTGTTCATATGTATCCAGTAATCAATGATACGACAGTGTCATGCATGTATCGCATCTCAAGGGAAGGGGAAGAATTCGATCATACGTTGTAATAACTAACGTTGCTTTAGATATTAAGACCAATAAACATTTATTCATTAATCTTTCTTTTGTGTCCTTTTATATCTTATATTTCAGATACTCCCTGATTTCGGGCACTTCTGCTTATATGTTTATATGCAAGTCTAGTTCCTTTGGATGTGATCTATACTTATGGAAGTTTGCACAGAGAAAATATAGAACTATATATAGAACTTTTTAGGAATGTAGGATTTCTAATAATTTCTATATATTAAAAAAATTATATACACTGATGTAAAAATTTTCATAAAAAATTATGCATATTTATTGTAGTCAGAAAGTAACCACTGTATTGGTTCATAAAAAAGACATTAAAGAAAAAACAGTTTCGTCAATTATTACTGCAATTGAAATTCTCGGAAAATCGGAAGCTACTTATAAAAAAGCAATTAACACTTGCCACCGAATCATATGTTATTCTTAACTTCTGTTGTATGAATCTCATTCTTAACTTGAGCCAAGACATATATATTCTTTTTCCAGATCAGTTAATACAGAGTATGACATCTTAAAAAACAGAAATTTTAAAGCATGCAAGAAAAGATAAGTTTAATAAAATATGTAGAAAGTGGGATAACAAAATGAAGAAATGGGAAAAATTTTATTGATATATACGAAGTATGATATCGACAATTTTAGAAAACTTTTGTTATTGGTAATTTTTTTAAATAATTTTTTGAGAGTTTAATTCTTGTAAACATTCTTTCACCCTAAAAAATTAATGACATAATTAATTTAATACAAAGACAATGAAAAATTGATAGTGCATAATTCTATGTATTAAAATTTTTGCATACTGAAATTTCTTTATTAAGAATTTTTTTCAGAAAATTTCAAATTTGATATATAAAGTTTGGCAGTATTTCTAAAACTGAATTTTAAATGGCACCGCTTCTTGAAAAATCAATATTTAGTACAATTAATATATTACCTGATAATTAAAAAACTAAAATTATCAAAATTTTGTATTTTTATTGAAAATTAATACATGTACAAAATTCCAGTAGGACGCTAGTGAAAAATTGATAATGATGTCCCATCCTTACTAACAAGAATAATTTTCAAGTTAAGTAAAAGGTTTAAAAATAAATCACATGGGTCAATTTAACATTTCATTACCAGTCTGAAGCAAAACTAGGAGTAAACGAAGGCAACTGTGGTCAAAAGAGGAAGGATGACACTTGCAATGTCACCACCTTTCTCCAAATTTTCACACATGAATGGGATGATATTTACCCACAATTAATTTAAATTTGCAACAGGTCTGTGTATACTGCAGAGATCTGAAGGTTCAAGAGTCTCAAACCCATGATTTCAATTTTCTGAATCCATGACTCTATCACCAGATCATGGTAATCTTACAAGATATATGTTGCAAAGCATTCACAAATAGGCACAGTAAGTATTCTCATCAAGATGAACATCTATCAGGTTTTTCTAATACTAAATAGCAACACATCCATTGGAGCTGCAATACCCCTGAAATTTTAAATTTCTCATTTCAAAAGCCTTTTTAACTTTATTTTTTGATATTTTTCCACTTTATTTTTTGAGTTGAACAAACAACAAAAACGAAGAAAAAAATAATAATAATAACCAAAGGAGAAAGCAAAATACATAAAAAAAAAGGAATCAATAATTAGCAGATGGGCAATTTGAGGTTAAACATCAGATGGCCCTTAAAAGCATCAAAATTTCCTCATTGCATTCAGCTGAGTGAAATATTAGTGAAGAAAAAACAAACTCTTCTTCCATAAAACTTTGCTTGTACCAAAGCTGATCTTTCAGTAGTGCTGGTTTGGTATGTAGTCAACTGATGCTTTTTTTTTCCCACACCAAGTCAAGATTCACCCCACCCCACCCCCTTTTTTTTTCATTACATTCTACTTGCTTTTACTTTCATGATATATCAACAGAAATTTCACTGGCATACTTATTTTGTTAGAAGCATTTGAAAAAATTTATGCAGAAAATTTTCTCAGAAACAATTCAGATGAAAATCTTTAAAACAGAGCATAATCAGTATTATTAAAGACAAAGACAATGGACATGAATGTTTCATTATTACTCTTGCATGTGTGTTATTTGATATTCATATTTAAGCAAATGTTACTGAATGAAGCACAAGTTTCGCCATGCAAAATATTAAAAGCATGGAGGAAGGCGTTTACTCAGATGTTTACATCTGCAAAATAGTTGGCATTAAATATTCACTTCATATTATGTTAAGATTAAATGGAAATTATATTACACACTGGTAATTTAATATGTTTTAAATGCAGCAAACTTCATATTTAGCTTTGAAAATAATACTTTTGAGCTACTCGGAAGGTAAGTTTTTTTTTTAAATTTAATATTGATTTATATATATATATTTTTATATATATATATATATATATATATATATATATATATATAAATGGCAGATATATGAAAACGATGAAACTATATAATGGGCATGACGCAGAAGCCGGCAACGAAATTAGTTTGTGTATAGCAGCGCCCTCTATTGAGAAAGAAGAAGGAACAGTGCGAACGTTCACTGTTACGGCATTTGACTCTTAGACATGCTCAAAATGAGGTAATTGAATCGTGTGTGCCTCCGACATTACTGCGGAGGCCGAAAAAGAAGACAATGTGCTATAGTAGTGCGTTTTTGATTACGGATAAGTGTCACGTAGTGAAATTCATGCCCGGATGTCTGCTATATATGTCAAAGCATGTGTGTTTGTGCAGAATAAACGATATCAAGAAGGTTGGGTGTCATTGAAAGACAGGATTCGGCCAGGCCAGGTTCAGCGTGTCATTACCCCTTCTGTCTTCGCAGTAGTGGATGTTGCCGTCAAAAAAGGCAGGCGATGAAAGACATTCGACTCATGTTGAGCATCAATACGGCATCGTTCCGTTGTAGGATAATGCCCGCTCACATACTGCAATGGATGTTAAAACGGTTGCAGAAGTTTCGCTGCAAAGCCCTTACATATCCTCAATACAGTCCAGATCTCTCCCCAAGTGATTTCCATATTTTTGGAGCCCTGAAGAACGACATTTGTGAGCTGCACGTCTGGGTATAATTATGTGTGAGTAGGCAACTACGAACATTTTCCCATGAAGGCATTGATCGTCTAATCTCACTGTCGAATAAATGTGTTGATAGCTAAGGTAATTACATTTGAAATAATTAACGGTTTACCTATTTTTTTTAATCCATCTCGTTTTCATTTAACTGCCGCTATACATATATATCCTATTTTGAAGCAACACAAGGGCTATATTTTCTTAATCATTTTACAAAGCAACGTATATTTACAAATCAACTTTTTTTCACCATGTAAATCGCCTTATCTTGCAGTGTCTCTTTTTAATGGCTGTTTTGAAATATTACGCACATACAGTTTTAGATACATGCAATGAGAGTTGCTGTATTTGAGTTACTTTTTTTTAAACAAAAAATACACCTTATATAACCAAAATGAAATTTGAGGCTTCTCAAATGTTCAAAACTCACCATTACCTTCATTATTCAAGCAATCAAGACACTACAGTAATATAACAATAAAACTTTTTTATAGACAGGATTATTAAGGAATTCTTTCTAATCTATATTTCCCCATTTCCAACTGCTTTTAATCAACTTAGCCCTGATTTTCAAAGATAACTGACAAAAAAGAAGGTAACTTAACAATTATAATTACTATTTAAAGTTAATATATGTGAGGCATTGAATTATTTGCTCTCAAAAACAAATGTGCATTACTGCTTTAGAAGAAAAGTAAAATTTTCAATTAATAAAAGCTTAACAAGACAAAACAAAAAGCATATTCCAGAAGGTTTAACTAGAAATCAACCAGATTTGTAGCATGCATGAGGAATTTCAAATTAAAAGTAAATTTTGTAATATTATAACACACTGCTATACAAAATGTGAAATTAATTTTATAAAGGATGCTACGTAAAATATTCAAAGTCTAATTTATAATGGTTATTATGTTCATAAAAGATTATCTTCCTCCACCTTAATTAGCCATACAAAAGTCACAATTTTTCTAAAAAATGATGCAGTTATTATTCATGCTAACAATTATTAAAGGCTAATTACTTTTAAAATGTTTTTCAACCCTTTTCCAATAATTTATACCTCTTTCGCAATTGTATTAAAAATAAAATGTTTTAAAATTAATAATTCATAAAAATTTATATTTAAAAATAAATTATTTTAAAGTTTACCACTGTTTTCTAATTATGCTAACTTAACAAAAGTATCACAAATATGAAATGATATTTTACTAATAGTCTTCAGTTATAATTAAATATAATTTAATTTTCTCAGCAAATCATCTTCACAGAACTCTAACTAAATTATATGAATTACAATAAAATTCTAAGCATTTTAAGAAGGTTTCACAATAATTATACTATAGCTTAACAACTACAACACACAAGATCCACTTGAATTTATATATTCGAATTTCACTGCAGTAAATTATTTAATAGAATGTACAACAAATAAGTCAATAAAACTATTAGAAACTATTCTTTTTATAATTCAAATTGTTTTAATGTAATCGAAGCAAATTTTTAAAATATACTCCTTCCACTCAAATGGAAAAACAAAATTTTCATTTCAAATTTGATATACAGTTCTAAAAACTCTCAAAACATTCAAGTTCAAAATAGTTATTGAAATGTTGAACTTCAAATCCTTGCTTTTATTAGTATCATTTTTATGAACTTATCTTTAAAATATAACGCCCAACCCCTAAAAAAAAAAAAATTCTGATGATGATGCCCTATTTTGAGACAACCAAGATCAAAAACATAGAAATTTTATGAAACTACAACACAAGATATTGAAAAAACTATCCACAAGAGGTCACAAAAATGCAAAGAGCTATTTCAAACATCAGCCTAAAAAAACTAAACATTTCTAGAAATGTATTATAATTAACAATTTTACAACAATGATTCCCTCGAGAAGAGTTTTCATTTGATATCTTTTAGAACTTTTTCATCTTACTAAACATTCATTCCACCTTTAAAAACTGATTCTTAATAATTTTAAAAATACAAAGATTAAAGAAGTCTTTGAAAAGTCACAGAAAAAATGTGCAGCAAATTATAGTCTTAATCAAAATTTATAAAGATGGGTACTTATTAAAATTTAGCTGTATTTTTCATGAAATGAAAGTAGCACATTAAAAAATGTTTTTAATATAAATCCATTTTCACAGATCAATTTCTTTATTGCAATTTTTAAACACACAAATCATTCAAAGCAAAAAAGGAAAAAAGAATTAACAAAAAAAAAAGGAAATTAAAGAATTCCTTATAACTTTATGGGTTAACTCCAAATTTTTTAGTGAAAAGGAGGAAATAATTTCTTTTTGTCCTTAAATCTATCTGTCAGATCTGTTGTAGAAGATGAATTTGCTACAACAGATCTGACAGGAAGATTTTTTCATGAATGAATAGAAACATTAACTAGAACATTATCAAATATCCAATTCCTGAAAATTTATGTGAACAAATATAATTTCATATTAATACTTTGCAAAAACAACACGGTTTTATTAGCTCCCCCCCTCCCCACAAATAACATACGAAATAGATATAATTCTTCATTAAGATCTGGTGATTTTTAAATAAACTCTTTGAGCTAAGTTTTCTCCCTAGGAATTAATCTATACTTATATAAAGCTCAATGTGTGTGTGTGTGTTGGCGCTCTACAGGCCAGACCGTTTGACCTACAGCTACTAAATTTGGTACATGTATACCTTAGAGGTCGGGAATGTGCACCTGGGGCCCCCTTTTTTTGAATTTTTAATTATAATTTTAAATATTAATTAAAAATTAACTTTCCCGCCAAAAAAAGCTTTTCATTTTTCTTACCGCCAAATGAGTAAGGCTTCAGTTTTTTCCCACGCTAAAAAGGCTAGGCTTAAGATTTTTCGGCCGATTATTTCAAACGATTCTATTTATTTTCTTAGTGTTTGATGCATTTAAAATTAAACATTGTTAATTAATCGATCTTTCAGATTCATTCTGAAGTACTTTTGATTTAAAATCAAAGAGAATAAAGGAAATTAAAAATTTCTAATCTGCATAGCGTTACCCCAATTGGCGTAGAAAAATTCACGTATTTGCGTTACCGTAACTGGCGTTGAAAATTCACGCATGCGCATTGTGTTCTGATTGTTGTGACTGATTGCGGACTTGATTTAAATTATTTTTAGGTTAGTTGCATGCTTTATATTTTTTGTATATGCTTATACTTTTAAGTAGTTTTTTTAAACTGTTTTCAACCGATTATTTTAAACGATTCGTTTTATTTTCTTAGTGTTTGATGCATTTAAAATTAAACATTGTTAATTAATCGATCTGGTCATGATGAATCTGAGAAAATTTTGTTGACAAATTCTTGAAATATTACATAAATTAAGAAAGATATTCTTTAGTGCCCATAAAGTTTAAACGCTCAGTGACTCTGTTATCAGTAATCATATTATAAAAAAATGCTTTGTTTCAGTAAAAAATATTATTATATTAATTGCAGATTCATTCTTTCCACTTTAATTTAAAGCATAAATTCTACGAGAGGTAACAGAAAATTAGAGATACATATTACGTTATGACTGAAGGCCTTTATAATATTGAGTGAATTATATGACTATCAAAATGTGAAGTTTTAAAGTATTTTGACGAGGAAGCTATTAAAGTAGGAATTGCATAAAATATTTAATTATTCAAATTTTAATGAACATTAAGATAGGCGAACCAGCTGGTCGCCAAAGGTGGCTAGAAGTGATCAATAAAAATGTAATTAAACTTACAGGAATCCAATGCCCGTCCAATTCTTTTCCATCAGAAGCCTAAAAAAAAAATATTTTCATTACAAGATTTTAGTTAAATCTGAAAAGCCTCTCCCTCTCTCACTTTTCTTTCCCCCCTTTGCTGTCTATCAGAATATAAAATATACTTAAAAACTAAATCAGCAAGGTGCACTTCCAAAATAATAAAGGATTTAAAGCAAGAATTATGTTTATTATCAAAAGTCTATAAATTACACCTTAAAATCCAAAAGACATTTATAGGTTATATTATAATTAATAGGTAAAATCATTATGACAAGCATTTGTATAATGATTTACAAGAAATATCTTATTCAGGAAATCATGCAACACAACTAGGTAGGGAAAAAAAATGATTCCATAAAATGGTACTCAAATTTCATACATCAAGTATAGAGGAGACTTAGATTTTTTGCAACAATCGGTTTATAAAAAAAACCGAAACAAATTAAATTAACATGCCAACAAAATATGATAATATAATGAAAAAATGAAAAGAAAGATGTTACAAGAAATTTAAGTAAGATGTATTAAAAGTGTTTTCTTAAATTTTGTGTAAATTGCAAAATTAGTGCACAAAATGAATTGAAAAATTAGCAATTTCTACTAAATTGCTATTTTTGTACATCACAAAAAGCAAGTGCAAAAAGACAATATATAACAAAACAAAAACATTTCAACAAAAGAATTAACTTACATCTCTTTTCCGTTTAGCGGGAGGACCTGAAAATAAATTTGAAAAAATTTCAATAAATACAACATATACGTATATTAATTTCACATAGCAGACATCTAAAAAACACACAACCTGACTTAATTTACATTTTTTTGCCTGATGAATTTTATACAAAAAAAAATTAATTATACACTTAAAATCTGTTGCATTTATTATTCCCTTGTTTAGCATAATTAAAAATATAAAATAAAAAGCAAGATCTCGATTCTAATTAATACAAATATTGAAGATATATAGAATCAAAGGATTCTATTTTTAAGACATGTTTCAAGCTATTAGAAAATATGAAATGGAAATGTCACAGTGAATGACTACTTAAAGTATATTAAGTCATATTTATATTAAACTTTAGAAAATTTCACTGGTTATGTATTAACTATAATATTTCTTGATTATTTTAAACTAGCTGCCTTTGGCGACCAGCCGGTTCGCCAGTATTACAGCTCCCTACAATTTTCAATTAAATATTTTAAGTAACTGGTCTCTTAATAGATTCTCAAACAAAACATTTTTAATCTTCAAATTTTGATAGTCATACCAAACTTATACTGTTGTTTAGATTGTTTCGTTCAATTTACTATATATATTTTGCTAATTTGTTGTCATTTCCGGTAAAACTTCAACTTTAATTTAAAATGGAAATGATGAAATTGCAATTAATATAAAGATATTTTTTAATAAAATCAAGAGTTTTATTTATCATCTTTATTGTTATTTATTTATTATTATTATTATTGAATATGAGTACTGAAAACAGAATCGTTCGGTATTTAAGTCTTATGTGAACTACAAAATATTTTTCATAATTTATGTAATATCTCAAAGAATAATTCAACAAAAGTTTCTCAGATGCAGCATAAAATTCAGTTTTTAGTTTTGCTTTCAAACGGATTGAAATGAAATCAATAATAATATTTTGTTCCGGCCTTTAAATAAATTTCAAAAATTATCAAGTCTAAATTTAATACAGTAAGGTAATATATTCTGATAAATATTCTGGACACACCAAATTTAAATAAATGAATGAATGTTTCTATTTTCCAGGATCAACTAAGACTTATTTATAAAGTTTTTAATGTTAAAAATTTAGAAAAACTCAACATTCTCATAATATTAGGCCAATTAATCTTGAGAAACCTGCGCGCTGATTGGCGTATTTTCTTTGAAACGATCGATGGAAAATCTAAAATTACCCTTTTTTTATTGAATATTGATATTCAAATTTTAATATTGATTTAAGTGATTGATTATGTAAAATCAAAAATTCGTTATTTATTAGAGCATTTATTGAATCGAGTTACATAAAACATAATCGTTTTCCATTTAGACCATTTTAGCAGATCTGTGTCTTACCAAAAGGTTTACAAATTAGCTGTGTGGCCCTGATTTGAATGGATATCCTGTTCATATTAAACAAAACTTGCCTTAAAATAAAACTGATTTATTGGATTAATAATATAGAGAGTGTAAAAGATCATAAAATAATTTTTCTTGAATTTAGTTTTTAGAAAAAATTTCATATTTGTTTCATTTCCTACAGACACGTGCCGAAAATTATATTTTTGCAGATTTCATTTCCAAAAAGATTTAATTTATTTTTAATTGGAGCTTTAATCAATGTGATGGCAACACTTTGAAAAAAGTTAATTTTTTCCCATGAATGCGAAACGTGCTCGTGCAGCTTAAATTTTATTTTTATTTAGTATGAAAAAAAAATTGTTGAAAAATAGTTAAAATATTTATTTAAAAATTCATTAAAAATAGAAATTTAATTTTAAGGTTAAAACACTGGTATCATTTAAAAGATAAATTTTTGATCTTTAACTTCATGTAAAAATCTTTTTTGTGCGGTAATATTTTCGGAAGTTATAGCAGAAACACGCCAAAATTTCGCTTAATTTTTAAATAAATAAAATTTTAATAAAAAATTTGAAAAAAATAACCCCCAGGTACACATTCCCGGCCTCCAAGGTAAACACGTGCCAAATTTGGTAGCTGTAAGTTGAATGGTCTGGCCTGTAGAGCGCCAACACACACACACATACACACTGAGCTTTATTATAAGTATAGATTACAAATTTTTAAATACCTCTTCCCAATTTTAGAGGTTTTTGCTCTACTTTTTATAACTCCTACACTTTTTTTTTCAGGGAAACCTCTCTTTATATAGGGTGTCCCATCAAAATCGGATAAACTGCGCTAGGTGTATTAGTTGTTTGGAATATATGATAAATGCCCAAAGAACTGTACCTCTAAGACCTATAATTTTCAAGAAAATTGCAAGAAAAAGTGTATACTGTCATATATAGTGCAGTATAGTTAAAAAAAAAAAAAAGAAAAAAAAACCTTTATTTGAAGCATGAACATCGTTACTAAAATAATTAGACATTAAATAACTTTAGTAGCCTTTTTGCTAGTCATTTGCTAACTTTAGTAAACTTGTGCAAATTTATTTCCGTGTTTGCATAAGTTTACACAGAAAGATGTTCCAAATGTACTGTGCACATATTGAGGCATGTGAATTGCCATCAAGCCGTTGTTTGAATCGTATTTAAAAGACTGCATCTAGTAGCTACCAGTAATCTGCAAATGGTAACATATTCTGGTCATTAATATTGCAATATGTACTGCATTTGTGGTCAATGTAATAGTAATGCCTAACGAACTGCCAGAGTGTATTCTCGTCGCTATCCGTCACGCCGTCCTTCCAATGCCAAATCATCCGATGGCTGAAATACTGCAAGCGGATACCCGGCAAAAAAATCCCTAGTGTTGGCGAAAGAACGCATTGTGGCCTTACGCCAGTAAAGGAAGATGAAATACTTCGGTGAGTGGAAAAATCTCCTGAGTTGTACACTAGCAGGGAGGTGAATGGATACACGCACACTAGCCAAGGAGGTGAATGCGCGTAGCAGCACTGTGCATAGGCTATTACGAGCAGAGGGACACTGCCCATATCGTTACACAACCGTTCAATGTCTTCATCCAGGTGACTTTCAGTGACATATTTTGTGAATGCTTACTGCAACAGCACGAAGCCAATAATACTTTCATTGCGCGTAGCTTGTGGAAGGCCAAAGCAAATTCACACGTGATAGTCTTCAACAGTTATAACAACCATATGAGATCAGACTCCAATCCGGCCGCAGGGACATCAGGACCGCTGGTCTGTAAATGCGTTGACCGGCATACTAGATGATATACCCTTAGCGGCAATACGTGGCCTATGGCTCCGGCATGATGGAGCTTCGGCACATTTCAGTTCTCTAGTGCGCCATTTGCTGGATATCGAATAAGCAGGCTGCTAGATTGGACGTGTGGGGCCTGTTTTATGGCCACCACAATCCCCAGATCTGACCCCTTTAGATTTTCTCCAAGAGACCATCTGATGGAAGTGGTTTATCGAGACCCAGTTATTTCCGAAACAGATTTCGTTACTCGCCTCCATGATGCGTGTACTTTTGTGGACACTACATTGCTGGAACGTGTACAGTCAACCATCTCACGACAGGCGCATGCATGCTTCCATGGGCGCGGGGGACATTTCGAACATCTCCCAATTTAAAATTATGCAGACATGTATGTTCATGTTTCGAATAAAAGGGTTTTGTTTTTTTAAACCTTAAATGACGACACACACTTTCCCGAAAACTATGGATCGTAGAAGTACAGTTCATTGGGCATTTTTTATGTATGAAGCAACTAATTTGTCTATGCAGAATTTATCATGTCTTAATGGGACACTCTGTATATAATAGTTTGCCTGACTGACAGAGCACCACACACCCTAAACCAATAAAATTAAGAAACATAAAATTTGGCAGGAAGTTACTTCTGAAATATTACAGATTCATTAAGAATATTATGCATGCAATATTTTTAATAGAAGTTTAATTAAAAAATTAACAAAATTGCAATGTCTTTCTGCCATAACATAAAAGAAAATTATCAATTAAAACCTACATTATCAACACCACAAGAGTTGCTTCAACATAATCGAATGAACTGGCATCAATTGCAACAGATCGATGATCGGACTTTAAATGCAATGGATATGAAATCCGGAAATGAAAATGAAAGATCTTCAACAATGCAGACACCAAAAAAAAAAAAAAAAAAAAAAAGCAACTGAAAATTGCCTAAGATGCAATAAAAAATTATCAAAGTGAACCTTTCAATTTGGGATTGTCAGATTGAATACTGGTATCCCCTCCTTTAGCACTCATGATCATATCACACAAAAAGTTGCTCACCCTTCCTAAATTCCCCAGTGTGGTAGACGCTTTAATATAAAAGTTAATATTGAATTTTTTTTTAAAGAACCTCCATTAAAATAAGAAAAACGATGACGAAATTAAATGTACCACTAATAACCACAATTTCAAACTTTCTTGAAGCTCAATACAATCTGTAACAATTGAAACACTAAAAAAATTTTTTTAAGAAACCCTAAAAAATTTCTGTAATCATCTGAAACTTTATATTTCAGCTCACAAAGTGCAAAAAATAAATAAAAGCAAATCAATATAATGTTCTTCATTTAAATATTCAACAGTACTAAGTATACAAAAAAGCAAAGACTACAAATAACAGAGTCAAAATTTCTAAACATTTCTTACTGCTAATCGACCTTTATAAAATCAACTTTATTTTATCAAGGCATTATTTATTATTTATTTTATAAACCATATTATTTAAGGCAATAGAACCGAGTAATTGGAATACTATTTTAAATGCCAGCTAAGCATTGCATTCAGCCAAATTCCTTAAGTATGCAAAAGAGTTGCATATTTAGATACATTAATTTCCTTTAAAATCAAAAAATATATATTCAATTCTTGTATAAAAAAAATAAAATCCCACATAAACGAAAACATAAACCAACTATGTAAAGATTTTTTTAAATATTTCTGATTCTCATAAAAATCAATTGAAAAGAAAAAGACAGCATTTACTTAGCTTTAAAACATCTCTGATTAAAAAAAAAAAAAAAAAAAAGTTCCCTTAATATATATTTTTTTAACAAATGGGGTACTCAATTTTCTAACTTTTTTTATTTATAAATGAGCATTCAAGCATTTTAACACATTTACTGCCAACTATGAGATAACAAATAGGTGGTGACAACTACAAATTATCTTGTAGAAAGTTAACTAACCATTGCATTACTGACTGTAACAATTTAACTGCACAACATTAAAGAATAAAAAAATTAATATGATCAATTTAAATGAGTTTTAAAAATTGGTCTGCCTAGGTAATCAGCACATGGAAAAAGGGGGGGGGGGAATTAATACTAACTGTTCAATGCAAATAACATAGGAACTATCAATGTATAGCACATTTACAAAAATATTTAACTGACTACCCTCATATTATTTTATTTATATTTAAAAAGAATAAAAAATAGAATGATTATTCTAATTATGAGATAAAGAGATGAAATAACAGATGGCAAATAAGCGTGTCACTAAGCAAAAGTACTTAGATCCAAAATATTCACTTAAACCTTTAATACAGAAAATTATAAATGTGGAAAGTTTTCGAAATAACACATATGAAGGGGGGAAAAAAACTTTACCTCTTACTGGATCAGCAGGAAGGAGACGTTGTTGAACTGTATTTGAATACTGAAAATATGCATCTCCAACAGTAGGAAGAAGTTCAACACCAGGATATGTATTTAGACACTCCTAAGAAATAAGTGTAAAATTAAATATCATATTTCAAATACACTTAAAAATAATAAAAGGATTTTTTTTAGCAATTGTGTTATTAAAGTAATAGAAATTACAAAAAACTCTCAAATGTTACCTGCGTTATTCCATCGCCACCAGGATTTGGATATGTTATTGGATAAGTCATATCTCTTGACTTATCTGAAAAACAAAGTTTTGAATTAAAATTAGTAAAGTTTCTGTACAAAATACACTTTTTAAATTAAAGTATAGAAATATAAGAATACAAAAAAAAAATTGCAACTGGAAACTGCAGCAAAATCTAAGTTCTCTTAAGTATCTTAATTTAAAGTAATTAAGCACTTTTGTTATGCATGCAAGTGTAGACAGATGCATTTTCTAAGCATATGGTGTTTTATATTTTTGATAATGCATAGTGTCTACTGATAATTTTAACTATATAAACATTTCAATTTTAAAAATGCATTTTTTAATCTTAATATTTATTTCTGTATTTGCACATCTTCTATTTTAAAATAGAAGTTATCTTTTTGATTTGACAAAAATAAAGATGATAATGTCATTATCAAAAAATTAAGTCAACTTAAAAAAAAATTAACAATAAAAATTTAACTTTTTTCAACATTTCTTAAAATCTGACAAACTACAAGTTAATACAAATGGATACATCATTTCGGAAAACGTCAACACCAATGTAAAAGCATAGTATGATAATAAAAAAATTAAAAAAATCGTCGTGCTTATATAGAAACTGAATTAAAAATTAGAGAGTAATCTTTTAAAAAAAATATTAATATTTTATCCTGTATTAAAAAATGTTTCAAAATTTTTAAATACAATTTTTTTATTTTATTCATGTTAACTTATTTTAAAATGGTAGGGTACATGGATATTCATATATTCAAGTCAATTAATTGTGGAAATCATTTTTGAAAAAAATAAAAAAAATTGATAAACAAAAAACAATTTATATTTTAATTTAAATATTCTAATATGATATGATGAATTCTAAAAATAGCTATGTTTAGAGGTTCAATCAAACTTCATCATTTGTCGACATTATCTTTAGAGGTAAATTTATACAAGAATTGAAAATTTGTGTAAAAAGCAAATTGATTACAATCAATTTATGTTACAAACATTGGAGATTTATATAATCAGTAAATAGGATATATCAGAATCTGATAAAAACTGAATCAAAAATTAATTGCTCAAATTGTGGAGGAAGGGACTTAATTTTGTTAGAATATAGTATATACAAATTACCCATAAGAACCACAACTGATAAGAAATCAATCAAGAGGGAAATATTTACATGGAATAGGAAATTTACTGCCCAAGAACAAGTATTCTGATTCATGTCAATCACATTTCAATTCTACTCTTCACTTTTATAAGTGGTCATAACTAACCATGCAATCGCCTTAATAAGGAGTCTGGCAAATCAATGGAGTTCTCAGAATGATGACAATAGTTGATACCTATAATATCTTAATCGTAAATCCTATTTAGAACCTAAATTCATGTTCTCAAATTAATTTGCTGCCTAAAACAACTAATATTTAAATGGAGTTAAATTTAAATTACAGTACAGATTTTAGAGCAATTATTCCATTTGGTAACTCAATCATCGGCAAGCTCAAACGTTAGTGCTATTCGATTAGGGAATTATCACTAATAGAACAGATTTGACAGCTTTGTCCAAAAAAAAAAAAAAAAAAGAATACTATTCTTTTAATATTTAGAGAAAGGACTTTTAAAACTTCTTTTCTTAGAGAGCATTCTCCATCCGATACATAGCTTCTGCCAAACTTTTAAGTTCATAGACCTCATCATTACAAAATTTCATGATGAGTCCATAAATCAATTGCATTTAATGTTTATATATGCAGCAACAAATAAGATTCAGCATAGCCAGGATAGAAAGTGCAAATTTTCTCCTGTACTTTCATCCTGGCTACGTTGAATTATGCTAATGTTTTGTTATGTTAATTTGACAATCTAGAAACACATAACATATTTAACAATCAGAAAACTTTATTTGCAACATTAAAATACTAAGAGCTAAAACATTTTAAGATAGTTGCCCATCATAAGATTTGGCAAAACTTCCATGAAACTGAAGACAGAAGAATATCATGCTGTAAATTAATTCTAATTGTCTGAGTTTTTTAGATCTGACTTTTTAATTGAAAAGAATAGCAGCACTTAGAGATAATTTGATTATAATATATATATATATATATATATATATATTGTATCATACTTCTAAAGTTTAAAAAAAATGGAGATTAACATTTCCATAAGTTACTAAAAATATGTTTTATAGTCCAAATGCAAAAGTAATAATTTTCATGTTCATATTTTTGAAAGATTACAGAAAAATGTGATTAAATATTTTAAGAGAAAATGATAATGATTTAACAATTCCTAGTTTTAATAATAATGCAAATAATTTCACAAAATTAATAAGCAGCCAGCTCTGTAGTTAGATGCAAAATGAAAATAGAAAAATATCAATGGCCCCATTTTTAAAAGGTACTTTTTTAAGACAGCACAAGAAAATACATCATACTGCCTTAAAATTTAACAGCATTCACCAAATGAAAAACCTTATCTAGTGATTTAATGCTTGTCAGAATTTATTTCAAAGAAAGCATTTTTTTTTAATCGCAAAATTAACAGTAGTAAAATCACAAATTCAATGGTTTGGTGAAGAATTAACACAGTTTAGAATTTCATTACAATAAAAATCATTGTTATCTATTGCCTCCAAAGGTAATTTAATAAAATTATAAAGGAAAGATTGCATTTGAACAAAATCGGTATCACTGAAAAAGTTTTATTTTTCTAACCTTTAAAATAGCATTAAAATAATTTTTGTGTTATAATATGATTTAAATTTAGAATTTAAAAAATAATAAAGTATGCCAAAGATAAATATGTAGATGTGAAGACTGTAAGATTAATAGAATAACAAATGAATAAATTTATACAAAAATTGCTCAAGATGTTAAAAATATTGCAGAATTACATAAAAGAAAATTAATGAATCTCAAGAATGATAACACTTGAATTCAAAAATACTAAAATCCATGTTTTCATGGAGGTATGCAATATTAGTATATTTTGATGATATCGAAGAAATTAGTCAAAAAATTGTGTTAATTTTTTAATTAAACTTCTAATCAAAGTAATGTAAAATTCATCCTTAGTGATCCCCCAATACCCACGAAATAACTTTCCGACAAATTTTAAGTTCCTAATTTCAGTGGTTTAGGTTGTAGGTTGCTCTGTCAATGAGAATAAACCATTATATATATATGTGTGTGTTGAGAGAAAAAAAATTATGCAAAATTAATTTTTAGAAAAGAGACAAAAAAAAAAAAAAGAGAAAGCTTTTACAGTTCTATTTAGAGTACCAGATCAAGCAAAAAAATTATATAGACAAAAACTAAAATTTGATAAGATTGGTCCAACAAATAATAATTTTCTAAAGGATGGGGACATTTAAAGAAGGAAACTGCAGTTACTGTAATTTATGGCTTCAAACTTAAATTTCTTCATACTGGATTTAACACATTCAACTAATGCACAACAATGAATTATAATTCAATATAGCACAATAACACCCCTTTAGTAGTTTATCCAATATGTTATTTTAAAAAGAGTCTGCACTATATTAAAAATAAAAGCAGCTAAGTACCATTTTCTTGCCAATTGGAAACAATCTGCATATTCTTTACCAACCCCTAAAGGGTCAAATATACACTTGGGAATGATAATTAATATATATTCTTCACCATCTATAACATTAAAAATTGAAGAAGTTTGACACAATCCACATTTCATACTGCTGTTTGAGGAGTATAAAAACCATTCCAGTATGCATGTATCTTTCCCTAGATTCCTTCCCTTTCATCAGTTTTCCTACTAAATACATCTGGCAAACAAAGCCATATGACTATGTCTTAAAATTACAGGATTCAACAACCAGAAACAAAAAAAGAAGAAAGTATTTCTTTGCACTTCTTGAGAAGATTAAGCACTTTTTAAGGAGCTTTTTTCAAAATGAAGCTCTTTTAAGTTGCTTAAAAATGGTTTCCAAATTTAAATACTTTCTATGATACCACACACCCTGAGAGTTGCAATACAGTCATGGGATGGATATTAAACAGAAGAAAGTATATATAAGCTTTGATTTTTAAACATTCTTTGCCATGCAAAATTTTTAAAAATTCTGTTTGTATACAAGTTGGTCAATAAAACTGATAAAAATAGAGCATATATTAAGTAACTATAGTCAAGGAAGTTGCAAATTATTGTAAAATTTTAAAAGTGATATGCTTTTTCTTCCATGACAATTATCAAAAATATCACTTAAAATCATAAACCATAATTTTACTTTAATTCACCCATTTTGCTATGCTTTAATTTCAAAGTTTGAAACTGTAAAGTCTACACCCAGTACCTAAACTGCTGAATTAGTAGTATTATTTATCTGAAATAAAGTTTCCTTACTTAATATTTTCTGAAATAATATTTACTGTTTTTTAAATTAATATTATTATTGACATATACTTCATGATCTTAAGACTAATGGTTCTAGATATTCCTAATAATTAGAATTCATTCAGAATTTACCCACATAATGGAGTATGGAATTGGTAAAGTTAGGTTAGATGTCAGACAAAACTTGTCAGACAAGTTCTTTTCTCATAGAAGATTACCAAGTTTCAAGTGGAGAAAAAATGTAAAACAAATTATTTTAATAACAATATTAAAATAAGCAAACTCATATTTATTTAAACTTATATATTTCTTATAAAGAATAGTTAGATTTATATGCTTCTAGAAAATTTTATGAATTGCAAACTAGCCAATCAATTACTTAACAAATATTTACTAGGGACTCACCAAAGTAATACAGCAATTAAGAACAAAAACTATATAAGAAAATACAGTAAAAAGATAAAGAAATGATTCCAGAAAGAGAGAAAGACTAGTGATGATTTATAAAATGCATTTCAACAACAACAAACAGTGAATAAACTGAGAAAAATCTCATCCGATGAATGTATATCGAAAAAAAAAATCATACACAAAATAAAAATACTCAAGGTTAATTTTCTTACAAGGTTTAAGTATTTTAATAAAATTTCAAACACTTGAATTTTTCTTCTTTTTTCCATCATTTTTAAGGTATTTTTAAAAAACCAAACTAGCAAAGAGTATAATATATCCTTAATCAGAGATGCATATAATTTTATAAAGCCTTGGCTTCTAGAATCATAAACAATGCGACATAAAGGAATAAAACTGCTAACAAAATCATTTACAATTATCACATAATGTGAATGGTGGAAAGAATAAAACTATGTGGAAAGAATAAAACTATATGGAAACAACTTATTAAAAAACAAAAATTTAGATTTCTTTATCATCTTCTAAATAGAAACCTAATATTAATTCTTACAAAAAACTTTATAAAAATCTGCTAGATTTGTTTGTCTAAAAAATAATATAAATGCATCCTACATCTTAAAACAGATAACGTATAAAAGGTTATTACTTTACAATAACATAGAAATCTCACTCGAAAATTAACAGAACAAGTGAAACAAAATTCTTGTTTCAAAAAATTACTAATGTAACAATATCATAATTCAACAAAATTTTAATTCTGAAATAAATTTACAGAAATACAAGTATAATATTATGAATAAAGTTAATGCTTTGAATAACAGACATTTTAAGAACAGGTATGTAGGAATTTTTATCTAACATCAAGCACCCTTCGAGAGATTATTGTTTCTATCTTTAAAGTCAAATTATAATTAATTCCTTAAAATAATCATTAAATGTAAAGGAATTTTACATATTACTTTAACTTTAAAGTATATTTAAATTATTTTAAATTTGTAGAGATTCACTCAAAAGGTGCATAGTTATGCATTTTACTTTTAATACATAGTAAAACAGATAAACACAAATATGAAATTTCTTTAATAAATTAAAATGAAACTAATATCCAATTAAATAATGATACAAGTTATTTAGAATTAATTTTTTCATTTTAGTTTAGAAAAAATTAATACAGCATAAAACTCTTTAAATTTAGTATGTATATACAAGAAAATTTCCACTTTACTTCACAGTTAAATGAACACAGAATACAAAAGAAACTTCCTTACTAAATAGTCAGTGGCAAGAATAATGCACACAGAAATCCACTATTTTAAAAGTCAAAACATTTTTGAATCAACATAGATAATATAGAAAAAATTTTATTTCCAAAATTGTTTTAATTAAATTTGCATAATCCCTAATCAACAATAATGAAAAGAATTTTAAATGTTGGAAAAGAATGCAATAAATGGAACAGAAACAGATATGAACCATCAGTACCCACAGAGCAGCAAATAAATTTATCTACTGTAAATAAAAACTATTATAGAAATTAATATTTCAAAAAGATACTTTTTAATTAAAATAAATCTAAGTAATAATAATCACAAACATGTTAGAAGTCTCTCTGTAGTTGAATTATGTCATAGATATTAATTAAAATAATTCCCTGAAAATACAATCTATATATCTAATCTCAAAACATCATTTAATATTAAACTTATAAAAATTTAATTTTCAAAGGACGCTTGTAAAAATGTTTTTTTAAAAACTAATGACAAACAAAAATGTTGTTCAGTCATTAATATCAATGGTATGACTTAATCAGCTGACAGATACAACTGAAGTCCTTTATAAACTGCCAAACAATACAATTTATTAGATAAATATATAACTCATAAATTAATTGAATAATAATTAAAAATATTTAGCACATGTTTCAATGTCCTGCACCTCTAATATGTGTATTTATGGCCCACAAAAGCAATTCGGAGTTCAGAGAAATACATGTGTTGTATTCAAATGTTGTCCACTGATCCGCGGCAGCGTGTCACATTTTAAAAATTCCAAAACAAAAATACCCAACGAGTAAAAATATTTAATAACGGAAGGACTGTTAATGAGCTAATAAGCTGTCATCATCGTTAAACTTTTAAATAAGAGCATTCAAGTTTATAACAGTTTATACTGGCATATTAGCAACAAGCTTTATCATTTAACAACAATGAAGATGGAGCGACCATCTCCCGAAAACCTTGAAAGGACGAGTGGTAAAGGAAGATAATGGAATTTAACAGAACTAAGGAACAGACATTTAAAAGAAAGTATAAATCTCTTACCTTGTGATTTATTTGCTATCTTATTGAAGCAATTTTGAAATACTTCATATAAATGCATCGGCTCATCATCATTTGTCGCCATGATACTACATGTACAACAAACATACTCTCCAACCAAACTAACTGTTTATAGAAAAAAAAGATCCACGATCAGTGTATGCTCCACTAGATGGCGCTTTAAGGATAAGTAGGATCGGACGAAAGATTCTCTGGGATAAACAGGAACAAAAGTCATGAAAAACTTGTAAACTTCTCAGAAACATACGAATTAACGAGACATTAGGGCATGTGAGCAATTTTCAGTTATTATGCATTAGATGTTTCAAATTTTTCCTCCTGCTAGATCTTCTTCAATGTGTATATTAAATAATTGTCAATATTTGTAAATGATACACACATAAAAGAGAAACAAGATTTTCGCATAAGTTTTCCCAAATGGATGTATGAAAGAGCCGGAAGACTTAGTGATTTTAGAGGAATTAGACGTATCTTTTCCTATTAGCCCCACAATATTGTACTTTATTTCGGGCAATATTGAACAGTTTTGGGAATAGCGAAAGCTAATGCCGTATCAAAAATACTATTCAACATTTAAAAATATTAATAAAGAGCCGAAATAATTTATTATTACATATAAAGATATTTTCACTCTTATTATTCAGAATTCTACATCTTAATCGACATTTGGAGAAATATATTTTTGTAGAAATAAAAAAAGAGAATAATATTGAGATGCGAGAATATTCTCTTGTTGACATGCATTTCAAACTTGTGATCTGGCCGTGATTTGAATAAGCAAAGCTACCTCCTATTTTACTTTCAAACGTCATTAGAAACTTTCTAAGCAATGAAAAAAATGTTTGGGTGATTTTTTTAACTTTCGTTATGCGTTTTTATGATGCATTTCAGATGAAAAGTTGTCCATATATGTTGTATGTATATATGTAGTTGTCCGTAAAGTTGCCCAATGTGCAATCATCATTAAATACTATAATCAAATGCATCTATATAAGATCTGCTCTGTAATTCTGGGAAGATCTTTTCAATCGAAATTGCTAAATTTGGCTCAAATATAATTTGAAGACTGAGAATAGACATCTCGAAGCGATTTATCGGAATTTTAATTAATTAAAAAGTAGCAAAGTTTCGATTTTCTTTGTAATGATTTCAGAAAATATTATCACGCAAAAATAATTTTTACAGCAGCTTACAATTCCAAAAATTTTCTTTTCAAAGACATAACTTTAATTTTGATGTGATTTTACTTTACTTTAATTTTTTTAATATTTTTATGATGATTTGCAGTAGTAGTTTCAATAGTTATAATTTAAGTCAAGTCCGCTTCATCGAATCGTTACATCGTTTTATTTATTTTGTAAAAGATTATTATTCTGAAACAACTTTTTAATCAATAATTTTACTTTACCCTTACACACATAACAAGTAGGCGAAGTAGATATAATATCATATACTATCATAAAATTTTCAAAAGTAATATTATCTAATATTTTTCTGAAAATTAAAACAGTGTAAAATGTAAGAACTTAATAATATTATACAGTATTTTTTTTTCATGATCTTGAGTAATGTTATACAATACAGTATAATATACATTATTGAATAAAATTATATAGTATTGTATAATATTAATCAGTGTTATACAATATTAAGCACTATTATACTGTATTGTATTGTTTTATATTATGCAATACTGAAAGACTAACATGTGTTTATTAGGAGTGAAACATAATTTAAACTTTGACCACTTGCATAAAGATCGTTCATTAACCCTACAAATTGCAATCATTTTAATATATCGTTACATTCATTTGCGATTTATCTTGCGCTTCAAACCCGAGACTTAGATTAGCAATTCGGTGTCTTATCCACGGGTCTGCAGAAATTTCATGTTTTGTTGTAGATTATAATAATAGAGATATTTGAGGAGTTCTATATGAAGTATGCAAAATTTAAGTTCAATTAATCCTTTACAGTTTCTGATTGGTAATGTAATTTAAAATAGAAAAGAGATGTTTCACTCGAAACCATGTATTTGCTATCAAAGTACATTAAGGAAATACGTGCAAAAGTAAATGCTTAAAAAATCATTTTTTAAAACCATTTATAGTTTTTTTAGTCTGTTTTATTTTATAAACAAAAAAATTAAGGAACCAACTCGAAATTATATGTTTCGAATTAAAACCATGAAATGAAACGATGAAACTGTTAGTTATTATCAGAGAAACATTATGTGCAGAGTCAATTGATAAGAAACATTGCAAGTAAGTTTAAGTCCTATTCATTAGTGGACATGGACTTAGAGAAAACGCAAGAACATAAAAATACCAGTCCTTCATCTGACACATTCCAAGAACGTCTGCATAATGATGTGTGCACTGCCAAGAAAGGTGACGCCACGCATAACAGTCCACATAAAAACAGTCCACAGCAGATACGAAGGGTAAATGGGATGATAGTGAAATTATCCCAGCAGAAACATAACCAAAAAATTACATATATTATTTATTCAAACATAACTATTGCATTTTATCTATGGTTTGTTGTGCAGAGACACAGTTGCGCATGGCAAACTGCAAGGGCACATTTCTTACTAATGAAACCAAAATTCAGTAAGTTGGCGATTGCTCCCTTATTATAAAATTCAGTCCAATTTATATTAAGCATTTAAATTGACATTTATATATACGCATTTCATGCTTAGTTTTAAATTTGTAAGACTATTTGAAATAATAATTTTTTCTGATTATAATATTCACTGTTCTCTGAAAAAATTAATCTAAAATTTTATGCATATATTTATTGAGGAATATATCTAAAACATGTCAGAAAATTTCAATATTCACTTTTCTGCTCAATGTATATATCCTAAACTAAAAATGGTTCCTTTTTTAAAAAAAATATTTATTATATTCAAATTTTAATGGTCATGTGTTAAGGTATCAGGATTACATTTTGTAATTTTTATTATCTGTGATATTTACAAATATAATCTTCGTAAATAGCTTGTTGATTTATTGGCAATGATAAAATTGCCATGGTAACCAAAGCAGAAAAATATTAGTAAAAAATAAAAATCTGAAAATATTATAGTTACTTGTCATTTGACGAATCAGTTTTATTTCTGATTAAAATTTCGGTGAAGGTCCTAATTTCATAAATTTTATCTTCGAAATCAAATCAATTCATTTTTTTGCCTAAAATATGTGCTGTTAAATAATTTAAAAATTCATAATTTTTCGAACCATATACCTCTAAAAATGTTGCCCCATTTCTATTTTGTAATATATTGCTCATTAAGAATTGTTGTTTTGTTATTTTTATTTTATTTTTTATTTATGATAAAGATTACTTTTAGCGGCTGATCGATTCACCCGTCATTTGGTCTCTATTTAAATTTTTATGCTCTTTAGTTTTAATCGAGCTTGATTGAACTCACGACACTTATCGAACTTTTGCTTCTGATCGAATATTTATGCTATTGAGAATAAGTCTAGTAATATTTCCCGAGTGAATCCAGAAGCATCGCTTTGGAAGCACTTCGGCAAGAGGCACATATGCTCTTCAATTGATAGACCTTTATTATTCGGATTTATTTCAGATTGTATATGAGTGGCATATGTACTAGAATGAGTGTAATGTTTCTTTTTTCACCTTTTAATTCACATTCTTTTCTATACTATGTGTTTTTATAAATAAGAATTATAATAAATATGTAAATATATATTTAAAATATATAATTTTTTAAAAATTCTTTTATCTTTAAAAATTTTACTTTATTATTATTTTATGGGTTTTTTTATTTGTATTAAAAAATATTTTTAACAGCTGATCTGTTCTCTTTCATTTGATCGCTTTCAAAATTTTGGTGTTAATTAATCTTTATTAGACTTGCTGGAACTTTCAATATAAAACTTTTGATATTTATCACATTTTTGATATTTATCAAACTTTCGATATTAACCAAAATTTTGATTTTTTTTTGAACTCCTCATATTTTCGACACTGATCAAACATTTATGTCGTCGAAAATAAGCCTGGTATTATCTTCTGTTAGGATTCAGAGGCAACGCTTTGGGAGCACTTAGAGAGAATATATATATATATATATATATATATATATATATATATATATTTGGATTGACAGACCTTTATTATTCACATTTATTTGAGATCATAGATGAGGGGAATATGAGTTAAAATGTTTATCGTTTTTACTTTTATTTCATATGGTAATATATATTTCTAAAAAAGCATAATTTTTCAGAATTTTATATCTTTTAAAATATTATTTCTATTTCATAATATATTGTTTATTAATTTATTTTCTTCGTATTTAAGATAACGATTATTTTCAGTGATAGATTGGTTCACCCGTTATTCGATAACTATCTAAATTTTGATGCTTATCGAATTTGTTTGGGCATTCGGTACTGGTAGAATTTTCAAGAATAAAAGGAATCAATATCTTGTCATTCAAATTATATGATTGAATAATATATTGCACTTCTTTTGCATTCTTCAGAATTTAAAAATATCCCCCCCCTCTTTTTAAAATATTCAATCATTTTAAATGTTTAAAAAAGGCCCCCTTTTATTATTGAGATTTTTTGTTGAAATATTTTATTTTATTTCTAATATTAGTTTTTCACTTCGCAATTTATGTAACACTTTTTATTATTCCAATTTTTAGTTTTATATTTTGATTTTCACAATATACCTACATGTTGATAGAATAACAGAAGACAGCATTAATATTCAGACACATAAGCGTTTTGCTAGGATATTGGTTATGAGTTTTTATGACTTTATATTAATGATGAAGTAAATGGGAGCATCTTTCATTTATTTACTCATATATGCTAATTATCTAAAAATTGAAGAACCTTTCTAAAACTTTTAACGCCACAAATACTTTTTATCAAAAAAATTTGTTATTCACATACGGAATAAATTTTTTATGACATTAAACTTTCGATCTCGAATTCACGATTCGTCACTGCTAGTTAATTTAGCGTGTAATGGCATAACTGTGTGTGTGTGTGCCCGTGCGTGCGTGCGCGCACGCTAAAGATAAAAGGAGGTGGAATTTTCTACATAAGCATTAAAGAAAGAAACCTTTTAAAAATTACTCCATTATTGAATAAAGTATTATTATGCGTTAAGAAATGCATACATAGCAAAAACAAAGTATTATTATAGTACTTTTTACTGAAATTATTTTAATATCGTTATATTTTAATTATTTATTGGAATAGAAAAACCACAAATGTTTTTATCATACAAATTCAAATTAACAAAGTATCTGAAAATTTATTTTTCTTGGAGAAGTTCTCATAAGTCAGCATGCTAAAAGAGGCTATTTATAATTTATTATTGCAATAAATAAATAAATAAATCGGAGTATATCGATTTATTTTGGACAATATATTGCAATGATTAAGTTCGGCCATCACTCAGTCCTGCTTAATAGAAATATCTCTCTAGATTTACGCTATTGTTTTACTTTTTATATATTAAAATTATCTATTTCATTAGTTTTTGGTTGTGTGTCTTCTCCTGTTTATAAAGTGTATTACTTAAATATCACAGAATTTTGCATAAAAAGTAATTCTTCGATTTTCTTCCTGATTATATGTTAGTGACAATATTTACTTATGTTACATAACCAAAATTATAATATTTTTTTCAATGATTATTTGAGTTATATTTGTTAAAAAAATAGAATATTTAAATTCAATTCGCAGAAAACTCAGTCATAAATGAAATTCATTGTAAACGTTTTAAATGTCATGATAAAATAGAAATATGAATTCAAGTCATACAACTCCCACGTGTTCAGCTAGTGATGTCATGAAAAGTGGAAGAAGCTTCTAGGTAATTCTGAAAGTAAGTGAATGAAACGTGATAGGTGTGGATTGGATAGTCATAGGTTGCCTTTGTCGCAAAGAAGCACGGTGCATATTTTTTGGCTTTGTTTGGCTCTACCTCATACTAATACAGTAAATCATCTGTGTTTAAAATCTAATATAAACCTATAATTAGATTCATATTTTTCTGTTGTACATAAAACAGAAATTTAAATATTTGCAAGAAAAAGTCAAATTTGTTATTTTGATGTTCGATGAAATTCATTTAAAAGAATATTCTGAATATTAAAGTGGACGCATAACTGGAAATATCACGATTCTGAAGCGTCTGTTTCTAATGCCCTAGTGTTTATGATTAAAAGCATTGCATTCCAATATAAAGATATTGTGCGTGTTCTGCTGAAGCATTCTATATCAGACAAAATTTTGCACGAATTTATTTAAAATATTATTATTGGCTTTGAAGGCACTGGGTTTACTGTTATTGGTGTTATTACTGACAACAATTCAGTTAATGGAAAAGCTATTGGACATTTTATGGGTACACTAGAATTTCTATATTAATACCCTCATACTTTTAATAAAATTTCTGTAGTATATCTAGTTCATTTGTTCAAATGTATTTGAAGCAACTGGTTATACATATATAAAAAAATGGTAAAGGTTTCTTTAATGCTAATTTTGATTTTGTTCATGCAATTCAAAATAATTAGTTTTATGGCAATTTTTTTATTTTATTATTATAATTAATTTTATAGACAGCATTTTACTTTCATTTGTTTGTGCGAATGGACATTTTTGACGAAACTTCAAAAGAATGTATTTCTTTACTTTCTATCTGAAAATAAAATATATTATGAATCTTGTAATGTGTTTTTTTTCTGTGTTTCAAATTAAATTTAAATTAAATATAAATACAATAAAGGGTAAAAGATCAGTTAGATATGATAAAAGCTAGTTTATTAATTGTAAGAATTGTTAATATATTAAATGAAAACAGTTCTCTATGTGAATAAACAAAGACTAACTGTGGATGTATTTTTTTTCAACAGAATTATTTAATATAAAAAAATTTCGCTGTTGAAATAAAAATACCGTGAGGCAACGGGAAATGTTTTCTATATTTAACTTCATAAGTTAAAATAAGTAATTTGACAAAAGAAAATAATTGTATGCTAACTTAAGTGAAATATAAGTGTTACTTATTACAATAACTGCTGCTCTTAAAAAAATTCATTTCAGGGAAAAAATTAAAAGATTTTTAACATAATTTTTAATAAAATAAAAATACTTCATTAAACAAGAAATAATACCTTAAGTAAAATATATTTTATGGAGCTCATTCTTAATTTTACAGATATAATTCTTACAATATTGAATATAAAAATGTTCAGTGAGCTACAGAGAATCTGAAGATTTTCTACGATGATATTTCTTTCCTCTAAATGAAGGAGAAATAAGTTTTCTCGAATTTTATGTACGATTAATGACGTAAAATCAGCAACAGTAACTTTTTTTTCAGTGAATTTAAAATATACATAAACATCGGGAAGAAGGATGACAGCCAAATTCTGCCTTCGACAACCAATCGTCCACAGTATGTGCCGTCACAAACAAGTTATGAAGCTTTGTTTAAGAAAATCGCAGTTGGGGATGGTGATGAGTGACTTTACTATGATTATTTACATTCACGATTTACTGATGACTAGAATTGGAAATGAAAGAGAAGAGATCAATGAACACGATTGGTGGGAACTGAGGTTGAATCCTAAGGGCCATCACCACCCACGGTAGAGCCTTTCCCGAAAGAAGGACGTCTCGTCATCGATAGGAGGCCATTTTTGTACCTACCCAGGTAGCGAAAGCCAACCACCATCTAGAAAGCTTTTCATCCTCACATCTGAGGTGATTAGCTTCATCTTGCCTTACCGTGAGATACAAGGTGCATTTAGTTGCTAGTTAATTTAAACATTTCCTCCTCACATAAACATTTAGTTAAACAAAAGATATCTTACTCTGGATAGTTCCTTAATTTCCTAAAAATTTAACCGTCTCATATCTGGTAATATATTTATTGTTCCTTATAATTTCGTTCCATATTGATTATTCATCTAATAAAAATTCCTTAGATGATCCTCTGCTAGTTAAAAGAAAAAAAAAATCCCTTTTCTCTACCATCAAATCTTTTCTATCGTTTTCCAAAAAATTATTAAGCATTTAAATAGCCGTTTTAAATAATAAACAAGAAAAATAGATTTTAATTTTTAAGTTGATTTATTTGTCAAATTAAATTACAGTCTTTGAAGTTACAAAAGACTTATGAATATTCCATTAAATTGTAAATCAATTTTTAAAATAAATAATTCAGGTTTAGTTAAAACTGATCTTTTGAAATCAACTAAAAAAACAGATAAATTTAAGAAAAAAAATTTAAAAAATTTTTTTGAGAAAAAATAAATGATGCTTAAAATTTTAAAAATGTTTCTAAACTTATTAATTCTTCAATTATTCTATTTTTATTCCTTCAACTATAAAAAGCGTTATCCTCATGAACATAGAAACCAACGACCACTTACATAGTTTTCTTATCTCGACTTTATTAAATTTAGATTTTATAAATAAGTAATAAAAGAAGTAGCCAGAGAATGAATAACCTTTTAATGCAAGTTATGTAGAAAGGAAAAGATTGTCCATATTTTTGTATTGCACTAGAATGCGAATAAAGTGTTAAAATGGTAATTTCGCAGCAAAAAGTGAACAGTTAAAAGTTTAAAACTCATTCAATAATTAGTAAGGAGTACATTTCTCAAGATAATCACTTTTTAATCTAATTAGTTCAATCTGCTTACCCTAAGTTTCGGTGATTGCGTTTAATGCTCACGCCAAATAAAACCTTTCTTTTTCTGAAATTGCTATTGAATATACCAAAAATATTGTATTTGTATTCTGTTTCATTTGATATTTCGTTTTTCCGCAGTGTGTATGCGTTGAACAGCGAATTATAATCTTAATTTTTCATTTCAGTTTTTTTCTATTTGTATTTATGAAAAGTTGATTCTATTATCGATTTGTCTTTAAGTATTCTAAATAAATAAAACAATTCAACAAATGTTTTTAAAATTAACTTCTTAAGAAATGAATGATGAATGATTTTCCTTTTTTCTTTTCTTGATAATAAGGCGAAAAAATTTCTTGACATCTTGTTTCGATCCAAAGTGGGTAAAAATTTTTCCTTTTGAACAATTTTTACCTGGAAAAATTTACGCAGCCAAAAAGTGGAAATTAAATTTAAAAAAATCAATTATTAATAAATGTTCTTTCTTCTTCAGAGTGAAAAAAATTCCCCGTTGATTTTGGATGATATATATTCTTGTACTAGATTTTGAACCTCTGGCATTTTATGTATTGAAAAAAAAAAATCTTACAATTCTACATATAAGCTTAGATTGCAAACATTTGAAGATAATATGAACGGAATGCATTAAATCCATGCTGTGTGTAATCATAATGAAAAATAAAATTCTTTTATTTTTATTATCTAGGCTTCTCCATTAAGGTAGCCTAAAAAGGGAAAAATAGTAAATTCGATCATGCCATCTCAGCATCATCTCGAACCTTTATAAGAGTTTTATATGTGGCTGAATCTTAATGATTCGGAATTAATTTATATATTGCTACAAATCTGTAACGTTGCTTCCCAGCACGATTAGTTCAATCACTGGGAAGGCCGTTTTATGATCTGCTCTGTTGGATGCTGATCGGGTGTCGCGTCAGTGATCTCAGAGCTTGGCGACATTGAACTTGGTGACAAACTTGTCGAGACCATTTGGCGACAAAGTACATATTACTGGAAACTTCCAGAATTTTAGCAGTTGAGCCACTAGCAACCAAGATACGCCTGATTGCTCGAGAACCTTCTCTGCCCGCCTCCCGGGAACTATAAAAGGCCAGCAATCTCAAGCTGAAGTCAGTCAGTCATAAAACGAGTCGTAATCGTTGAAAGAGTCAACGGCGAATAGTTGGATCAGTCCGGCGGAGAGCAAGCGTTGTGTGGAGCTCAAGCGATTGCTGAATTGAAGTGTGTACCGAGTCTTGGTGTTTATTGTGGAAGCAGCATTGAGTCGTGTGTGGAATTGCCAGTCGTGTAGTAGTGAGTCGGCAGTTGGATACAGCTAAAGCAAGAAGACAGTGATGAATTTCAGACGTTTGGAGAGACCGTAGAGTGAAGCTACGTAGATTCTATTCTTATGCTGAATTCTGTCGAGACGCTTTGTGTGCTGTGATTGTTTTTACTACCGATGACTACTTGTGGCCAACTGTTTGCTGTAGTATGTTGCGTGTGTTCATCTCGGCTGCATATTTGTCATCTCTGTGTAATAAAGGTCATCGCCGGTTTTTACTAACGGACTGTGTTTATTTCATAGACCAACAAATCGGAAAAGAACCCAACGGAAATTCCGTAACAGTATTTTTTGTTAGCTTTCTTTCTTTTGTGACTAGTAATTACTAACTAAATAAAACCATTTTACTGCATCTTAAATTTTGAAGGTCCAGTGTTTTAAAAATCCAACTATTAACAGTTGTATAGATCGTAATTCACTTAATAATTATTCTTTCATTCAATTTAAATACATATCAAATTCTACCGAAAATCGTTCATGAAGGCTTATTTTTCTTCTAAGCAACATTTATGGATATATCCGTCGTGAAAATTCTTAAATGTTAAGTAAATTTCTTTACAGATATTTCCAAGAGAAGGACATTTACTTTCATCACGTGATAGGTAAATCCTTAAAGTATTTCGAAATAGTTTTGGTTTAGATAAGAATGTCTTGGCTCGAGGTTAGTCGTGGTTTTTAAAAAGCAAAAACATGCGTTGATGTGTTTTTGTTGATATGAGCGTGTTTCTAGTCCTTGTACTCTAGTTTTTGTTTAGATATTTATTTTTGCAGCTGTGATAATTTGTGAGGACGACCTATTGTGTGATGAATTCCATTTTAAAACTGAATTATTTCGCACTCTTTAAAATAATTTGAGTTGTTTCATTATGTTTTTTAAATTTTTTAAATGGAAGGACAAAACTTGAGAATAGTTAGAGCATTTCGTTTATTTTTTACTTAAAAGTTTATTTTAAAACATTGTTTTAAATTTTGTTAATGATGGAAAATAACTTTGCATCTAAATTATTTAGCAAATTACATGGGAATAATAATGATGCAAATATGTCAAATAAACAAATGACTTCCTCGCGTAACTTTGAAGATTATTTACCTGATGGTTCATGCTTCAGCAGGGTTTTGAAAGTCGAGCCACAATTCCAATTAAATACAGAATCTACAATAAAAAAGGTCGAGGTGAGTGTAATTATTTATGTCGTGCTCTCGTTCTACTTCTTCTTTCATTGTAACTAAACTATATAAAAAAATAATAAAAGAAAAAAACTAAACGTTTAATAGAATGTTTTAAATTTAATTCAGTAAGAAACATTAAATTTTGTTGGGAATGTTTTGGTTCCGTATATTATGTATAAATACTATTAATATGTTGTGACCTCTTTAATTATTAACTGCAAGATTGTTGTTAATTAAGTCATTAGGGTTCCAGATATAATTACCTGTGTAAAATTCATTAAAAGGAAAGAAGATGTATAAGTTTTACAAAATTATTTTGCAAATGTTAAAAAAATTGTGTTTGTGAAATTATTATTGAAAGTAAAGTATCATTTAGTAAAATAACTTTTCATTTTTATTTTGTTTAATATAACTAATTTGAATAGGGATAACTTGCTACTGATGTTTTGTTATCAAGTATAAGATTTCACAGCAAAACCTTTTTTGAAACTTCAAAGATTCAAAACTTTTATTTTGTACTTTTTTTTGTAAATATCAATTAAAGAATGAAATTTATTTTTATTTTGATTGATTGTATTTCATTATTCACATTATATATTACTTTTGTAAGTATAACAATTTTGAATTTTTTTATCATAAAGTATATTAGTATGCTTATTTGAAGATTCATTCATTTATATTTCATGATTTACTTTTCATATTATGATATTAACTTTTGCACTTACCCATTTGACTTAATTTAACATATAATCGATAAATGAGAACTTTCTTGAAATATAGGAGTATTATTTTTACTTTAATAGTTATATATAGTTTTGTTAGTAATAAAATTACTATGAAATGGAATTGAGTTTCATTTTAACATTCTTTTTCAAAATGATAATTTTGTTCTGCTATATTGGTATCATGTATTTATGGATACTTTTGAAAGAGATAAACTTTTAATAGCTTGACTATAAAATGGTTTTTTTTTCTTTTCATTATGGACTGATCACAAAATAATTTATATAAGAAAGAGAACAAGAAAGATTTATGGATTAATTATATTGCAACAATGAGGAGGTGGTGAGATATATTATTCAGATAAATTTTTATTTTATTTGTCTTTATTTCAGACAGATTTTTCTGTTGCATGTTATAGATGTAGAGTATTTAAATCTCATATGATGAAACTGTCTAGTTCCATACTCCTTGTAAAACTTATGCTGAAATTTAGAACAAGTAAAAGCTCTTAATATGTTAACTTTTGCATTTGACCTGTTTAACTGAAATTCAAAAATTTGTAAAGTTTAATACGGTAATAAAATTATAGTTTGTAATTTTTTGCCAGTGTAATTAAAAATTTTTTTTTTGAGAATAAATTTAAAATAAAATGAAGGAAGACAGTTTTTAATCTATTAACAGAACTATGGCAATCATGAAAAATTTTCATTGTTTTATATTTTCATTACTCAATAATCAAATCCTAAACAGAATATATATATCATATGCACATCAACTTTCTTTTGACCAATTTGTTTCAGCTTACTTCTTCTAATTTTGTATGTAACATTATTTCATTTAAAATTTATAAAAGTTATGATTGTAAATTTTTTTTATATACTGGTTAACTAATTTCATTTCCTAAAATATTTAATTCAGTTTCAAAAAAAATAAAATCAAATAGAGTAATGAGACAAGATGCAAGTCTTAAATGTCATGATATCTTCAGATTGTGATGGACAAATTTTTCTTTCTATTTCTACAAAGTTAACTTTAACTTCTGTTTCTTTGCTCTGAAAATATTAATAACCGATCTTTGAAAGGTGTTCTCACTGGTGGTCAACCTGGCACAACCCTGCTTTCAATAGAATTTTTTGTATCGTACTGATTTCAAAGCTTGTGAACGATAATATGAGAGATATTAAACTGTTTGGCAACTCTATCTTGTCATAAGCCAGTATTTATCTATTTGTCTGTCTCTTATCTTTAGAAATTAAATTAATAACTTCTACTTGAGATAGCAGCAATATTTTGAGCCTGCAAATTCAAAGTAGATGGTTATTTATTTCAAAAAGCTATTAAGTTCAAAAAGAAGAGTTTTAGAAGATAATTCTTGTTAACCAATTGACTGAGTACTTGTGTTTTGTAGGATCATCAAATTATTGCTTCTCAAACATATTTTCTGAAATTAATTCATTCTAAGATGCTATAATTCAATACAAAAATTGTAAATAAATCTCAAACATTTAATGTATTCTAAGTTAAATTGTTAAGACTGCACAGTCCCAAATTGGAAAGTGTAATTTAATTACATAGCAGAAAAAACAAAACACTTAATGGGTTTAAAGAAATTTTTTTCAAAACTTGAAACGGCAGCAGACAGTATTACAGCAGAGTTTTTATCCTATCTTATAACTTTAATAAAACTCATTTTCATAATTTCATTCTTTCATTTCCAGACTTATAAATCAATGATTTATAAATGTGGATTTAAAAAAAAATGGTCTACCTTTAAAGGCCTTTGTATTAAAATATGCTGTTTATAATCTTGTGTTGTTAAGTTATAGAATTAAATTTTTTTTTAATCTGTGCAAAAATTTTGTATGAATAAAATAAATAACAATTTTTTTCTCCTGTAAGTATTTTGACGTTTTATATATATATTTCAGTACATTGGCAGTTTTCCTGTATCGGGAAATGACCAGAATGAGAGAACAGAATTTGTCAGAACACAGCTTAAAGAAATGAGAGTAAGATATTAAGAAAATTCTGTTTCACTCAGTTGTGTAGTAAATTTTAGTATTGCTGAAAGGGAAAAAAGATTGCATTGATTTTAAGAAATAGTATAAATTGTTTTCTGTTAATGCACATTTGTTATATTATATTTTTGATATTAGAACTTATTTTCCTTATAGAATTTGTTTTAAATGTAAAACAACCCTAAGATAAATAATTATATGACTAAAGATTTAATTTTATATCTAATTGAAATAAAATGTGCAATGCCCAGTCCCATTCCATAAAAGTGCAGTCTGTTGAACATGTACATAAAACAGAAATATCAAAAGTGAGAAATGTAATAAATCTACAATTATTTAGTGACCTTTAGTTATTATCTTTGATTTTGTGTATTTTCCTTTTTTTATGTTGCACAGATATGGACTTTTTTCTGGCATGTTATGTTTTGATATCTTTTCTGTTTACCATTAAAGGAAGATCGTTAGTATATCTGACTAGCTGGTAAACCTAGATTGACACTGGCTGATATTTTAACAAAATTAAACTAAAAGTTTCAAAAATTATCATACAAAAAGGGAAATTTTTGTAATTTGAGAAATTGAAGGATTCAAAGAATTTTGCAGTCAGTTTGTCTCCTGGTGACCCCACCCCCTCCTTCCATCCATTTTTTTCACTTCCATCCTTTTAATTAGTAAATATCCTTTATGAAAATTTGAAGATATTAATTCTGTCAATGTATTAATGTGTTTTTATATCATTTTAAAAATATGAGTATATTTCTAAAATTATGCTTTGTTTAAAATGTGGTTTTACCTTTTATTCATGTTATTCACAACGATTTTGTTCATCTATTGATTAAAAGTTTAATAGGGCTTTATCATGCGATTTTTGAAATTGAATTACAAAAAAAAAAATCTTTAAGTTTTCTCAATGCACATATATGTCATAAAAACATGGTTCCTTATTTTACTTTGTTAATATAATCAGTTCCATGCTTAATGTCCTGTAGAGTCCCTCTAATATCAATTATATTAATCATTCATAAGACAAAGTTAAAAAAAAAAACTTCTTGTTTGGAATCTGCACCATCCAGTCTGAACAAATTTATAATTCCCATTGCATCAGTATAGACTAATATCCCTCAGGGGTGACATTAGCATCTTGTTGGATTTATGACTAGAAGATTATTGGTTGTGATCAAAACTATATGTTAGTCGGTGAATTTTTGTGAAATGTGTGGATGGGTGGGAGATTCTTATAAAAATATAGATAAAAGATCAGGAAGAATAAATACTCGCACATATTCTTCAATTTAGACTGTAAGATACAAAATGATGAGCATTCTGCTCTTGAATATTTTTTTTAAGATGTTTTTTGCATGATGCAATTGATAGTGGCATGTACTAAAATTTAAAATTGTTTAGAAAATGCTACCATGAGGAATTTGTTTGCAACAATGAAGGGAAAAAAATAAGAACAACCACCATCAAAGAAAGTAATATATGTATGTAATGATATTTTAAATTTAAATTTCAATTTAATTAATTTCCAAGATTTTATCTTAATTTAGCCCATAGTAACTTCATTCTAAAAATATTATCTTATTTCGTGATCCAATTCCACTTTCACTACTTAATTAATTCAATATAAGCTTTTTAAAACTGCTGATTTGCCTAAACGCCGGCACTTTTACACATTAGGCGTGAAGGGGTAAAAAATGTTCAGTAAGCACATTCTTTTTTAAAAGATCTCTGTGTTTCCCTTGCATGCGATTGATATGCATCAGAAATCCCTATCAGAATCTTAATAATATATTAGCACTGTAAAGAAATATTTTCCCTATCAATTTCTCTGGTTATATAAGACCAGGGATAAAATGTCCAAGAGCTTTTTCCTCATTCTTTTCTGTGTCGCTATGTGTACTCATCGCTTGTACATAGCCTACTTCTTAAAAAATGAAATAAAACGACATCACGAAAACAAAAGTATTTTCACTGTCTTCAAACTGCATTCTGCTTCACATAAAATAATGCTTACATGTATACATATAATATTGAAAATGCAGAAAAGTAAGATTGAAGCATGAAAGGAATCTTGAACATCTGGCTCTAACAATAAGAAACAAAAGTATTAAAAATAATATATAAATGAAACTTTTATATGACCATATTTTCTTGGTGAGATGTATCTTTTTTTTTTAGGTTTTTTTTTGTGTCATTTTTTATTATAGTTTTTATTTTAACAAAGATTTTTTAAGTAATTTATTTTTCATTGATTGATTTTCTTTTAAATAATAATTCTACAGTATATTTAATAGCTCAAGCACTTTTTGTATAAGCTTATTTTATTGTTCAATTAATCAAACTTGTTTTGCTTCTCAGTGTTTATGTTTGGCATAATTCATTATTTATGAAGTTCAGCTTTTTTCTTTTTTTTTTTTTCAAGCCTGCGTTATGTTTGGTATTGGACTTCCTTCAAGTTGATTGTAAAATTTTTTAAAATCACTGTTGAACTTTTAATTGATGTACATTTTCTGAAAAACATTTGTCTGACTAATCAGAGAGTTGAGTATTGTGAATGAAAATCCTTATTATTAAAACTTTTTTTATGGAAAAATTGATGATTTTGTCATTCTTGTTTAGATGTTGAATTTGATGAAGTGCACCTAATATCTGTGATTTGGCAAATATTTCTTGGCAAATCATTATCTACTCATTATAAAGAATTTGGCCCTGACTTTATAAAATATGTGCATTTTTGCTCTTGCATAATCAGCAAATCTTGGTGCATTGAATTGAAACTGAATGCAGTTATTTCAAATTCAATACTTGAATCATAAATTGTCTGTACTACCAAATAAGAAGAAAACAAAATATCTTTTTAAAAGTATCTTAATGTTACGATTTAATCGTTTTCTAAAATATACTTTCCAATAAAAGTAATTTAACTGTTGATGTCTTAACTGTTGATGGGTACTTTGTAAATTAAAAGTGAGGTCTTTTGAAATGTTTATTTTTTATATTCTGCTTAAAATCATGCAAATTCTTATAATTGTTTTTTTATGTTTTAGAATACAGGTCCTAAGAAAAGTGTTCTACTTGTTTTATCATTGAGTGGAATAAAAGTTTGTAGCTTGAATGGAAAGGTAGGTATTTATCATGTGAAATTGATTTTTATACTGATACCCTTTGTCTTTATGAATACCTTAAATTTTCAAATAAATTTATTTGAGAATTTAAAAGTTTCTTGTTTAAGCTGTAAAACTTTCTTATAGTTTGTGTGTGTGTGTGTGTTTATTGTACTCGCACAAAAATGCTTGTAAAATGAAAATTCTTACTAGCTTTTTATTTTGTTCCTATATAGTTTTATAAATAAATTTATTTTTTTATTTCAAGCTTAAAGCAAATTTTTAAAGAGTTTAAATCTTTTTTAGTTTACTTTTAAATGTTTAACAGTGTACTTTTAAAAGTGATATTTAATATAAAGATTGAATTAATAATGGTTTTGATAATATTTATATTTGTGTGGGCTTATGTATATTTTTTATAGATTACAAATCAATTAAATTATTCTTCTGAAAATTATCTTGTATGAACTTTGGTTTTTATTTCAATTTAGGAATGTGAATTATGAATTATTTGCAAAATTATTCTGGTAAATATTTAGTAGATACATCTTTATTATTTTCCTAATGTCTTAGTTGTGAAATAGTGTTTCTAAAAATTATCACAAAGTTAATGGAACTCTTATGTAAATTGGATGTATATAAAATTTGTAAAAACATTGTAAACACACTTCATAAGCTTTTTTGCAAATAGTAATTCATTTGCTAGTGTCGGAATTTTTAAAGATAATGTGAGAGATTTACTTTCCTTAAACTATAGAAAATTTGATCATGAATCAATAATTATGAATTAAATTGCTATAGTAACTTAACATGCTTTATTATATTTTGTTTTTCCATTTGTTTTGTTAAAAAAATAAAGAATTTTTTTAAAAATCTGAAGCATTTTTTTTTTTTTTTGGTATGACATAACTCTGAATATTTAGCTGTGCATCTACCATTTCCTTGATACAGAAATCTTAACAAAAAAACTCACATATTCATGTATTGTTCTTTATAAATTTTAAATTGCTGAGTAGCAGAACTATCCAGTTCAGATTTTATATGGATTTTTTTTTTTTTTTTTTTTTGTAATCTGAGTAATAAACTCTGAAAAAAAAACTGTTGTGTGTATGAAAGAACATAGATAGGGCTATTAATAGAGACAACCTTGAACTAATTATTGAAGTGAATCGTTGTTAAATATTGCAATGCTTTTTTCTGTTAGCGTGTTACAACTTATTTGTAGAAGTAACTTTTATGTTAATATTTTTAATTGCCGACCTAAATACTTTATTTTCTATTTAATTACCACTCCCTCTCTCTCTCTCATATATATAATCACTCACTTTAATCATAAAGTTTCCAACAACCATGTGTAAAGTTATTAAAGCCATCAAGCATGTTAACTGCTTTTATATGTTATAGTTATATTTAGTTAATGAAAAGCCTTCAATTATAAGTTACAAAATAATTCGGTTTAATTCCCCCCTTCGTGCTTTTTTTACTATTGTGGGATAATTTTTTTTGTTGAAAATTTTGGATGCATATAATTTAAAAAGTCATTTATTTCCATGTATTCTGGTTAAAAGTAAGCTACAATTAAGTAACACATCCTATTTGATATGCGTAATTATATTAAGAATGTCACGATAATTGAACCATAATTATTGTGAAATTTCACAGTAATTGCTATTGAAGATGAACAGCTTTTTACCTGAAACCAGTAAAAAATAAAAGTTATTGTTTGTCATACCAGTTAAAATATAAGTATTTAACTTTTTCCAATTTATCAAAACAAACTCATATCTAAATAAATTGAGTACATGGATTTTCTCACAATTCTGTAAAATTGACAGCTGTAGCAAGTTTTTTTAATCTGTAACAAATTCTAAGATATGTTTTGTTGATTTGCAAATTTAGCTAGGTTTCATTCAGGTAGAATACACGAAGAAATAATCATGATTGTCATGTGATTACATTACATCTAATAAATGACTTAACATTTTTATCATTGTATTGAGAATTTTCCCTCTATTTTATATATTTGTTATGACTATATTTTTAATTTCTTCATTACTTCTTAGATAGTTAGAATATTTAATGATGTAATAAAAACTGTGGGTTTATCTGTTTTTTGTTTTTTTGAAGAGTTTACTGAGAAGCTACTATTTTGTGTATCGGCAATTATAATACAAATTGATTGTCTATTTTCTCAAAAGTGATTCTCATATCTTACTGATAAGGAAAAAATCATCCTTTCAAATATAAATATTCCTTATTTCCATAATATTTTATACTAAAGCAAAAAGAATGTTATAGGAGGATTGATAAGTTGAAAATGTAATTTCTTTAAAGATTGAATTGTTTGCATTTCTTTTTTCTGTGAGTGTTTTAAATTTGTATTTCTGCATTTGGTTATTTCTATTTTCTTTTCTGGGAATTAAATGAAATAATTAAAATCTTTTATTAAACACTTAATTGAAAATTATGAAAGTAACTTTCTTTGATTTTCATTTAAGAAAGCTCCTTAAAAAAAGTACATGAACGTTCAGTAGCATTTTAATATGCTGTTGAAGGAAGAGATCAATGATGTTACTTTCCTTTCTTTGTATAAGGAATTTGAATATCATATTCTTCTTCTTCATTATTTCTTTCTATATTTCTGAGAAAAAATTTTTTTAAACATTTTACTTGATTAAATTTCATTAAAGTGAAATAAAATGGTGTTTTAAAAGTTTCGTGTATTTTGAAAAAATTATAAAATGTTTCATAAAAATGTCTTGCTTTTTTGCAAAGATAGTAATTTAGGTTGCAATTTAATTTTCTAGATCAAATAGAAAATGCAATTTCTTGTTTGTATTGTTTTCTAATTGCTTGAAGAATTCAAATTAAAAAGTTATGCCTTCATGTTAAGATTTTCATACCAGCATTAAAATTTGCTACTGTACTAAGATGATTATTTATTGAATGATTGTTTTAAGCAATAATGTTCTCATAGCTATTTAGTTTTTAAGAACACATTGCAAATTATATTTAAAAAAAAAACTGAAGAAAAGATTCAAGACTGAAAAAACTCATAAGAAAAACCTTATTTTCTTTTTTATGAGTAGGGAAACATGAATGTAATTTTTCAACCATATGTGATTCATATTTTAGTTTTCCTTGTTCCTAATCTTAAAAAGTCTTGTTAGTTCAATGATCAAGACAACAAATGTATGAATGAAAAAAATTCAGCTGAATTCTTTTAAAAATTGTTGAATTCTAGTATTGTAAGTAGTGGAATTCTAGTAAAGTAGTAATTCTAGAGTAGTAATGGAATTCAGGATTTTTTTTTATCTAATTTTCTTGGTTTCCATATTGGATTTTAAAACTTGGCCACTTCAAAAAGATAGCATAGAATTTACCAAACAATTAAATATTGCTTATCTCAAAAATATGTTGTTGTAACAGATTATCTCAGTCTTCATGTATTTTAAAATATTTCATAAAAGGAAATTTTAATTCAGTGAATTATTCATGAATTTTACTTTCTGTGTTTCTTTTCCATTTTAGAAAAATGATGCACATTGTTAATAGTTGTTTTTCTCTTTTAATATGTTAACCACATTTTTCTTATAATTGCATGTCTTTACTTGAAGGGCATGTCGAGTAAGTATACCGAACTTTACGTTTCTTTGCAGTTTATTACTTTGGCTTTAATAGAAAATTCTGTAAAAACGAAAACAAATCTTGAATACAAATGTTATTCTATAAAAGATTTACTGCGTTTTTTGTGTTCAATGCAAATATAGCTAATTTTCTCAATAAGTGGATTAATTTGCTTTTTGACATATGTATTCTTAACAATGTATATATATATATATACACTGGTGTGCAAAACTTAAGCAACAGGTATGTTTTTTGCCATAACTTCATGAGAAATCATCTCAGAGACGTGAAATTCAGAAATGAGATACAACATTTTGTTCTGAAAGAATGACGAAAGCATAGTTGCGCAGAAATGAATACAATGCATACAGTATGGAATCAAGCAAAAAAAGGCTTTATTGAACTCATAGTATTGTTACACATGATTGTCTGTCCAAGAGGAAGAACAGCAAGCAGATGTTTCTTAGTATGGGATATGCCCTCCCCTTATTGCAATGGTTGCTTCGCACCGTCTCCTCATACTCAGCACCAGATTGTCCAACAGTTCTTGAGGTAAGAGTACCCATTCCTCAATCAGCATCTGTTTAAGTTGTCGGGTGTTCCCAGGAGGATGTAATCGTGCCGCAAGGCGTCTCCCCAAAGCAACCCACACATGTTCTATCGGATTTAAATCAGGGGAGCACGCCGGCCAATCCATTCGAGTGATATCTTCACTTTCCAGGAGCTCCTCAACAGCACGAGTCCTGTGTGGCCGTGCATTGTCATCCATAAAAAGGAAGTCTGATCCAATGGCACCTCGGAACAGACGCACATGGGGAAGGATCACCTCCTGACAATAGCGATCTCCAGTTACAGAACATCTGTCGAAAACGTGGAGCTCAGTCCGCCCGTTCATCATAATGCCTCCCCAGACGACAACTTTAGGACAACCGAAACGGTCTCTTTCCGTGATGTTACTGGGATGTAACCGTGTCCCGACCTCTCTCCAAATCAACTGGCGTTGGGAATCGTTTGTAACATCACTTAAAGAGACCGTTTCGGTGGTCCTGGAGCGGACTGAGCTCCACGTTTTCGACAGATGTTCTGTAACTGGAGATCGCTATTGTCAGGAGGTGATCCTTCCCCATGTGCGTCTGTTCCGAGGTGCCATTGGATCAGACTTCGTTTTTATGGATGACAATGCACTGCCACACAGGACTCGTGCTGTTGAGGAGGTCCTGGAAAGTGAAGATATCACTCGAATGGATTGGCCGGCGTGCTCCCCTGATTTAAATCCGATAGAACATGTGTGGGTTGCTTTGGGGAGACGCCTTGCGGCACGATTACATCCTCTTGGGAACACCCGACAACTTAAACAGATGCTGATTGTGGAATGGGTACTCTTACCTCAAGAACTGTTGAACAATCTGGTGCTGAGTATGGGGAGACGGTGCGAAGCAACCATTGCAGTAAGGGGAGGGCATATCCCATACTAAGGAACATCTGCTTGCTGTTCTTCCTCTTGGACAGACAATCATGTGTAACGATACTGTGAGTTCAATAAAGCCTTTTTTTGTTTGATTCCATACTGTATGCATTGTATTCATTTCTGCGCAACTATGCTTTCGTCATTCTTTCAGAACAAAATGCTGCATCTCATTTCTGAATTTCATGTCTCTCAGATGATTTTTCGTGAACTTATGGCAAAAAACATAGCTGTTGCTTAAGTTTTGCACACCAGTGTGTATATATATATATAAGAAAATATTTTTGTGGAGAAAAAATTGTATTACTTAAGATTAAAATTTTCTACCTGTACTGTCTGATACATGTTTATGTTTGTCTTTGGAATTTTGGAGTGTACACTATAAAGCTCTGCCTAGGGGGTGAATGAATTTCATGTTGATTGAATTGAAATTTGTGTAATGTTCTTCTTTCCATTTTGAAAACAAAAGCACATTTATATAGCTTTCAAAATCATTTATATAGCAGCATTTATTTCTGGTTCAACATTCTTACTATTTGATAATACTTCTAATCTGCTTGTGTGTCTATTCAGATAGGTAACGATTCACTCTTTATTATTATTTTACCTTTTAGAATTTTTCAGAAGATTGGTATCTTGAAGTATTAGTCTTTTTTGCTTATTTTTGCATCGAATTTATCTAAAATTTGAAAAGACAGAAAGTATACTACAAAAAGAGTGGTTTTGACATGCTTTTTTTATGTTTAGAAGTAACTAAAAAATTTGAAAAGGTATTGAAATAGATAAACAGTAATTAGAACAATAATTTAAAGGGTGCCCCATATTTATAGTGTGTTTAGTGAATTAAGAAAATATTTTTAACATCCTTGAGTTTTACTAAAAAAATAGGAGTAGATTTTTTTTTTTTTTTTTTTGTAGGGCTACCAAAACATCTTTAGAAAATGTCAGAGAGAAGCAAAACCAATGAGTAGAAAAGTTGCTGCAGAAAACATTAAAATATTATATCCTTCACCCACCTTTGGTTAAAAATAATAGGAAATATGTTTGTGTGTTGAAAGTTTTGTAGAAATATGTTGCTCTTATCAAATTTTGGACTTCATCCATAAAAGGGAAGAAGCAGTTTTCCAAAAAACATATTAGATTTTGTTCTTTATGCTAAAGAGGTATAGAAAGAAAATCTTTATTTGCAAATATGAACATACCCATGCTGCATATATATGTTGCTCATATCCATGGGAATAATTAGTTAGACCATTAGTTGTCACATTTATTTATTTCAGCATTGCCACACTGTAATGAAAATGTTTTACTTGTTTATTTGCATATGTTATTGTAAATGCAGTAGTATAGCAAGGATAAGTGGTGCTGTAGTTCAATATTGCTATTTCACCCTCAGTCATTATCATTGGTTTTATAAGTAGAAATGGTACCTAAAACATATTTTTCATTATATCATAGCATGAATAGACTGACATATTGTCTCCATGATGCCAGTATCATTTATACCCCTCCCCCCCTCCAATCGCCATTCTGTAGCTGTAGTTGAAAAAATATACATAAATTTTGATTGATGAATTTTTAATTTATGAGTGACATATTTTTATGATTGAAAACATTTTTTTTTTCCAAATAATAGTGTCGGAAGTTTTTTTTGTAAAACTTAAGACACTATTATTTTGTGAAAAATTAGTTGCATGTTAATGGTGGCATCTTTTAAGTGGAAGTATACCAAAAAGTTAAGGGGAGAATAATCCAAGTTTTTTTGCATTTTATTGCCTTTATTTTTAGTATGCATATTAATTTATTTTAAAGATTTCATTTTGTGCTCCTTTTAGAGTGTATTGATGGCTCATGCACTTAGAAGAATTTCATTTGCCACATGTGACCCAGAACATCATCAATTTTCGTTTCTTGCTCGAGAACCTAATGGTCACTTCAGTCTTCAGTACTGTCATTCATTTTTGGCGGAAGATCCAAAAACTGTAAGTATGACCGTACTTTATTTTGAAACTACTAATACATTTTTTTTTATGCTTATGTGATTTTTAAGCATTGAGAATTCTTATATTCGCTCATATGATGTGCAAGTTTCGATTCTCTATCATTGTGATACCAGATTTTTATACATAAAATTCACCGAATTTTACTCTGTTTTATAGTATAAAATTTTGATGCCTTATATTAAAAGAATTTTAATTTGTTATGTGCATTTTGAAAGTATTTAATATTTTTTTATTAATTTTTGTTTCTCCTCTGTGGAATTGTAACTGAATTGTATTTTATGGATAAAATTTGAGTTAATCAATTAAAAAATGTAGAAAGAGAATTAAGTATACCCCTACAAATATAAAACTTATTGAGAGTAGCACAACTGAATACATTTACTTCTTGGATTAATGATTTATGGAAAACAGGGTGCAGAATTTGAATTAACGAGGCAGAATTTGAATTTTTTGAATTAAGACCTCATTCGAGTAATTATTTACCTAATAGTTTAATTGAAAAGCACATCATTTTACAAGTTTTAGCTATTTACTATGACATGGCATATATTTTGCCATGGTGTGTGTTTGCATGCATGGAGTAATGGAAGTGTAGTAATAGAAGTTCTGACTTATCTCAAGCAAAATGTTATTTCAAAAGATATAATCCCATCTGTATGGCTTGGGAGATCTATAAAAATTAATATGACTGTGTATTTAGGTACTTCACAAGTAAAATTTAATAATTTAAGCAATAACAGAACTTTTATTTTTATTACTTTTTTAATGACAAAAAGATACAGTAATGAACTTTTCATATTTCACTTCATAATTTCGTTTCAAGTAGTTTGTTTTCTTTTAAGCTTATTTGTGAACTTTATATCTGCTTTTAATTCGAGGTATATTTCTGTGGAAACTTTCTTGCCATTATAATGGCTGGTTGTTGCTGATATTTTAATATGAGCATTTTGATGCTGTGACTTTGAGCTACAAAATTAAGCACAAAGAATATATATTTAAGCAAAAGTATATGAGTTCAATGACAGCTTTTCAGCATCTTTTTGAATATTTAGTTTATCTTTTTTTTTTTTTTTACTTATTTAACACTAAAATAAAATTTTATTGTTTGTCATAGGTTTTCAATAATATTTGATGAAAATTATTGCTCTAAATCTAATATAGAATGTTGAAATGCTATTTTAAAATTCTTGAAGCAGACTTCTTATTCATTTTGATAAACTGAAATTTTACAAATAAATTCCTCGACTTTATTTAAAGAAAGAATTAATTGGTCTGTATAGGATTTGATCAAAACCAAATAACCACTTTACTTCCAGTAATGTTTTAAACATTGTGTATTAGTGGATTCTTAATATTTGAGAAATAATAATGCAATACCATCTCTTGTATTGTTGTTGCTGCAGAAGCAATGCATTCACTCAGTTTCATGTAATTTTTGTTTATTCATTGGTCAGATCATCTATAATAGCATCTGAGCATGTATTTCAGAAAAAAATTTAGAAGAGAGTTAAAATTAAAATACCAGATTTTAGGAGAGACTTCAAAAGGGTAATTGATATTTTAATGAATTGATTTTACTAAAGAAAATGTAGAAATATTGATTAAAAATTTTAATGAAGACTCTATGTAATCTCTTCAATTAATAAAAGAAACCACCAAGACAAATTAAAAATAAAACTCCCTGGTGGAATAAAAAAGTGGAAACTATACTTAGTAGGGTAAGGGCTTTGTGAAGACAATGTCAAAAGGGAAGAGATCATAACGAAGAAATGAAAAGAAATATAGCGAAATGAGTATGAGTAATATATATATAAATGATAAGGCAGGCAGGAAGATCTTACTTCAGGATTTTTTTTAGAAATAAAGCATTTAATAGAGAACAATACTTGATTTGTTAAAAATATTAAGAATAATGAAATTAGGCCACAGAATAGAAAAATAAATAAATAAATAAAATAAAAATAAAAACGGACAATGGATTGAAACGATTTAAGAGAGCAATAACTATGTAATTTGTAATTATTTTTCAAAATTGAAGATATTTTATAAAAATTGGAAAACTGGGCCAGTCTTTTTTATCTGAAATTTACTTTAAATAAATCTCAACACATTAGTTTCTTAAGGATATTTCTCATTTCCAGGGAATTAAGTTATACGATACCAGAATAGAATAACTAAAGGAACTCCGATACGAATTCGTTTTTTATTTTTCATCTCAATTTTCCCAAAAGGAAAATTGAGAAAATTATTTAAAAAATGTTGTGGCTATTTGGGGACTTTTGATAAAGACAATAAAAGAAATTTTTAAAATCGTATTTGAAGAAATTATTATGTTTGGTTTGGAAGTTCGGTTTATGTGGCAAGTAAAACAGAGAAACAAACGTCTTCAGGCTCAACGACTGGGTTTGCTGACCGTTATTAAAGCTTATAGAAAAGTTTCAATGGAGACAATTGAAGTTTTAGTGACTGTCCCTCAATCAACATGTTCATAGAAAGTTTTTATTCATTGTCACAAGACAATAAGGTTTCCAAGAGAAAAAGAATTGCAAATAATATGATAAATTCCAGTTATGAAAAAAATATTATTCCTTGAAAAGTTCATGCAATTTCATGAAAGTATTTTGATACCACCATGCAAAGAGAACGCTGTGTTTATACTGATGGCTCAAAGATAAAGAATAAGGTAGGAGGAGTATGGGCTTGGTATTTCAATGGTATTGGGCAAGATGATGAAATGTTTAGACTGGAAGATGGGTCAATTGTCTTTATGGCCGAAGTTGAGGCAGTCTCTAGAGCAGTGAAATTTGCCAATGCAAAAAGACTGGTGAAGATATATTTTATTACTGATTCTTAGTCGCCGTTAATGCCACTAAAGTCAACTCGAGAAGTAAGGGAACTTTTATTAGACATGAAAGATAATTGTAGATTTTGACCTTGATAAAGAAGTAAAAGACAAATACTATACTAAATCTAAAATAACGCTGGAAACAGAAACATATAAAAAGATTGAGGATGCATGGCAAATTTGTTGAGAAAATTCGAATATATATTTGTCAAAACAAAGGAATTTTCCCCCAAAGTTAAATTAAATTGCATAGAAGGAGATTTCTTTTTAAATCAAATTTATACTTTCCATGGTTTATTTAGGACTTACCTACATAGGTTCTTTGGAAAGGAACTACTTTGTCAGTTTGGAACTTCAGATGGAACTATGAGCCATTTAGTAAATGATTGCTCTAAATAGGATAATTTGAGGACTGGCTGGCAGCAACAAAATTTGAAAAATCTTAACATCACTTGGAAATCATATCAGTATTATTGCTCAATTCTTATTAATTGAAATTGTGTAACTTTATTGTATATTTTTGTTTTTGTATAACTTTTAAACGCAGAACTCACGGTTATGATTACAGTGAAAGAATTTTGAAATTTTCGAATGACAACACCCACTTTTTCCTTGAGCAAATTGATCAGCGTATTGAAAAACCACAAATGGCGTTGGAACGATTAGCTTGTGACGAAATTTGCCGCCGTAAAGCATATGCAAAGAAGAGCATTATAAAGGAATAATGACAACACAGAGAGAGGAAAGAGAAAAAAAGTTTTTATTGGAATGGGAAGTTATAATTACAGGTTTTCAACGTGTTCATCTTCGCAGGCGACAATGCATTGCATTCGGGTGATTGTGGACAACAATGCCGAACGTAACATGAAAGGAGGAATCTGCATAACTTCACGTGTTACCGTATCTTGCAATTCTGACACAGTTGCAGAATTCCGTTATTCCTGAATTGCAGTAACGAAATATCATTAGGGACATTGTATGGATGCAAGATGGGGCTCCTCCACACGTCGCCCAATGTGTTCGACCAGTGCTGCAACAACACTTTGGTGATAGAGTCATCTCTAGTAACTTTGCAGTTTCGTGGCCACCGTGATCCCCCGACTCACTCCTATGAATTTCTGTTTCTGGGGTTATCTGAAATCTAAGGTGTACATGCCTGGTCCACGAGATGTGTCAGAATTGCAAGATGCCATAACACGAAATTATGCAGATTCATCCTTTCATATTACGTTCGGCATTGTTGTCCACAATCTCCCGAATGCAATGTGTTGTCGCCTGCGAAGGTGAACACGTTGAAAACCTGTAATTATAACTATCCATTCAAATAAAAACTTTTTTTTCTCTTTCCTCTCTGTGTTGTCATTGGTCCTTTTATAATGCTCTTCTTTGCAAATGCTTTACGGCGGCAATTTTCGTCAGACGCTAATCGTTCCAACGCCATTTGTGGTTTTTCAATACGCGGATAAATTTGCGCAAGGAAAAAGTGGGTGTTACCATTCTAAAATCTCAAAATTCTCTCACTGTAACCGTAACCGTGAACCCTGTGTTGTTTAGAATCATCACAATCTCCAGCGCATACCTTCAAACAACCATGTCTGAAATTTTGGTTCGATTGGTTGAGCAGATAGGCCGCTAGGGTTTCATATATAGGGGAAGTTTTTTTTTTTTTTTTTACCACCCTGTATGTATGTAATATATAATATGCATAATATCGGCAAAGTATAAAACGCTGCCATTCTATATAATGCCGGACGTTTTAGGCAAAATGTGTAATATGAGAATTATTACATACTTTTCCTAGGCATTGTACATAATACGTAGGCATTCTATAGAAGGACAATGCCATTTAGGTAAAGTATGAAAACAGTACCTGATAAAGCTATTATATCAATGTGCTTTCCTCAAAAATGCAATGCAACTGAAAAAATAATGGGATTGTCACTAAAAAATTTATTCAAAATGCGTAAAGGAAAATGAAAGCTGCGCAAAACAAAATTTATGCCTTTCTTATTAAGGGAAATAAAATTTTCATATAAAAATAATTAAAATGAACTCTATTTGTAGCAACATGGTAAGCTTGAATGACTTTTTGAATTATATTTGATTACATTTTTCAGGCATAGGCATTTCATATTTTGGCACTTTGTTTTACACTTGCATTTATCCTTGGCCGCTTCCACTGGACTGAGTAATTGCAACTGACCAGAGAGGAATTTCTTCATTTCTAAGCAGGTTTTTAGGGCATAATGTGAATTGTGATCTCGCATATACTTGTTTTAAAATCCTTTCAAAAGGCATTCTGTAGAATGACAGATTTCATACTTTGCCGATAACATAGAAATTAGTATATTTTTTTTCATAGTCGGGGGTCTTGGTTATAATTAGGGCCCTGTAAAAATGTCTTGTTTCTGAGTAACTGACCTATCTTTAAAAAATGATATTTTGAGATACTTTGTATTATTGAGAAAGATGTAGCACAGTGGTAATAGACGTTTATATTTAATAAAAAAAACTGTTAGCAATTGATGAAAATGTTTTTATTGGAACACACGTTTAATTGTAAATATTGCAATATATTACCGAACAATATAATCTATTCATAACAAATCAACTATTTGACTTAAACGCCTATCATTAAAATGCAAAGCAATCAAAAATATGAAATTTTATTAGAATAGTAAATTCTTAGATTTGTAACTTAGATTAACTGGCTTGCAAACTCGCAAAGTGTGTTGTTATAAATTATTCGAAGTATTAATTTAATTGATAATCGAAGTTTTCTCTTTGAGAGAATTCTTCATTTCATTTGAACTTTGTTTTTTAAAAAAGTTATATCTATAATTTACTGCATCATTGTTGAACCATCTGTTATAGTTAACATTTCAGAAGATTTTTTTCTGTGTTAAAATATATTCCACATAAAACACTTTGAAGTGTAAGACAAGTTTTTCATTCTTTCTACAAAAATGCTTGTTATCAGAGGGGTGATGGTGGCAAAATGGAATATAAAACAGTTTAATCGTTCGTTAATTATTAAGTTAGTTAATTAGCACCTGAACACTTTCTTTTTCTTAAAAATGTGCTGTTGAATTTTTGGTGTTCTTATACATTTAATTTCAATATTTTTCAATAATTTTTGTTTATAGATGAAAGAGCGTCTGGAAATGGTTAAACTGTGTAACATTTTCATTTTTAAAAAGCATAAGCATAATACTTATTATTAAGAATTCATTATAAAATAGTTTACAAAAAATAGTGAATATTTATCGATTCATTGTAAAATGAATTGGCATATTATAATAAAATTATTAAACTTTACATAATAATAATGTAAATAAAGTACTAAATTAGTTAATGTAATTGCTTAGCGTCGTCTGTAACGCTGGCGGAGTTTAAATATATCCCCATCGTTGTTGAATCTCAACTTGTGTTTTGGTGTTCAGCAACTCACAGTTCTTAATGTGTGCGAATAAGGCTAAATATAAATAAAAATTATGTGATTGTAAGTTTCACCTTTTATTTATATTTTTTATGTTGGATTGTAGCAAAGATCAATGAGCTGAGGTCTGCAGTTTTTATTATTTTATATTCTCACTTCGCGGGGCAGTCGGATATTATTTTGATTATTTTCTTTCACACTTTTAAAAATTTTGTATTGGGCAATGCATTTTTTCCCCTGTTAGTAAATCATTGTTTTAGTCCCATTTTATTGATTAATTTTAATTTGAGTGTTCTTTAACATTATATAATGAGAATTTCCCACTTCAGGGAAACAACAGTTACCGAGAGAAAGATTATATACATTCGAGGGAAAGACAAAAGCAAAATAATAACAATTATAGGATCGCAAACTTTACATTTTTCATATTGTATTGTAGCCAAGGCTAATGAGCTGAGTTCTGTTAATTCACGATATTCTCTCTGCATTTGGAGATTATTTCTAATATTTTCATTCAATATTATTATTTTGTATTTGGCTTTGTAATTTTTTCTGTTAGTGGATCACTTCCAATCGATAGAGAAAATCATACTGCAAGGAAACCGAACTTTTAAAGATACTATATATTTGCATGTTAAGTATAATACAAATAATATATATTATTATGTATGTATTTCTTAAGCATTTTCTCAATATGCATGAAATTTTTTGCTACAACTTTTGTTAATTTGTCTGTTACAACCATCCGAGTTATTATTAATAGGAGACAAGGAAGTATAGACGGGCACATCTTCTATTTTTTAAGAATAATATCGTAGAAGAATTTTTTTAAAATCCTCTGAATGCTTTTTTTAAAATCCTCTGAATGATTTTTTATATCCTGTACTAAACTCAATACGTTTCCGATCATTGAAATTTTGAATTTCTTTTTTTCTAGATATGTTTTTTAGAATTTCTTGAAATTCATTAGAAAAAATATCCATTGTTTACATGTTGACAAAGAAATCATTACTAATTTAATATACTGTGCACAAGTGCTATATTTGAGTGTTACAAGCCTACCTGTTTTAATTTTTGAATTATTTTTTTAAAGAATTTGCTTAATACACTTTACTACGGGTTTAAAATATCGTCCGCGTGTAGGACATTACATCGTTCCTTACTCTGTGTCTGTAACCCTTTACCGTTACTGAGTAGCTGATTGAGTTTGTGACATAGAAAGCCATTTAGAACTAGGCTGATCTTATAAGACATTTTCTGTTTTCGGCCCCTTTTCGCTTGAAAGTCTTTTTTGACGCCACTTTTATCTCCCTATAAAGATGCGAATTTAAATTAAAAAAATTATAACGGAATGATATTGACAAGGGAATTAAATAAGAAAGAAGCTAGCTTTCTAATTTTAATTAAATTTCGTCAGTCACGATGATTGGTATTGGGACATTTTCATATAAGACATTTCCGTATGGGTCATAAAAGTTCAAAATTTATCTGTAGCACATTGAAAAGAGAGGCCAGAGAAAAATTAGTTAAGATTTTGCTAAACGCATCAGTTGTTGGCAAGAATTTTTAGCAAAAATTGTATAAGTATTTTAAACAAATTTTGATGCTTAAATCCAAGGAAAATGCTTTTATAAAATTAGCAAACTTTTCATTTTCTTTTAAAATACACACGTAAAAAAAATTAAGAATATTTGGAAGTCATAGCAGTTCTCCGAATCATTCATTCACAGTCAAAATACAATTGCCAAATACAATTCTGAAAAGAAAATCAATAAACTGTAATTATAAATCTAAAGTAGCAAAAATTATATTCTAAAAAATATACCTGACTTTAACAGTTGCAGCCATAGGCGATTCCAATGGGTTTAAGATAATTGGATCATTTAGATATATATTTCAGTTAATTAATAACACAAATCAATAAAAGAATTTAACAGCTGATGAATTTCTGATTAAAAGATAAATGTATCCATTGTTTTAGAATTTCCAGTAATCAAATAAATGATTTAGATACACATAAAATAAATCACTTTATAAGCCTAATATAGATATAAAAATTCAACAAATCTCATTCTTAAAAAATCTAAAATTAACGTTTATATTTATATAAAAAAAACTTTATTTATTCATCTATACTTATAATAAAGCTCAATGTGTGTGTGCGTGTGTGTGTTGGCGCTCTACAAGCCAGACCATTCAACCTACAGCTACCAAATTTGGCACGTGTATACCTTGGAGGCCGGGAATGTGCACCTGTGGGTTATTTTTTCGAATATTTAATTAGAATTTTATTTATTTAAAAATTAAGCGAAATTCTGGCGTGTTTCTGCTATAACTTCCGAAAATATTACCGCACAAAAAAGATTTTTACATGAAGTTAAAGATCAAAATTTTATCTTTTAAATGATACCAATGTTTTAACCTTAAAATTAAATTTCTATTTTTAATGAATTTTTAAATAAATATTTTAACTATATTATTCAATTTTTTTCGTACAAAATAAAAATAAAATTTAAGCTGCACGAGCACGTTTCGCATTCATTGGAAAAAATTAGCTTTTTTCACAGTGTTGCCATCACATTGATTAAAGCTCCAATTAAAAATAAATTAAATCTGTTTGGAAATGAAATCTGCAAAAATATAATTTTCGACACGTGTCTGTTGGAAAGGAAACAAACATAAAATATTTTTTCTAAAAAATAAATTCAAGAAAAATTATTTTATGATCTTTTGCACTCTCTATATTATTAATCCAATAAATCAGTTTTATTTTAAGGTAAGTTTTGTTTAATATGAATAGGATATCCATTCAAATCAGGGCCATACAGCTAATTTGTAAACCTTTAGTAAGATACAGATCTGCTAAAATGGTCTAAATGGAAAATGATTATATTTTATGTAACTCGATTCAATAAATGTTGTAATAAATAACGAATTTTTAATTTTACATAAAGCTTCTGCTGTGGAAATCACGATTAACAAAATGTTCTTGAAACACTAATATTTTAAATAAAAAGAGTTAATTTCCAATTAACTAAATTAATCACTTAAACTGATTTATGGGAATTTAAATATCACTACTCAATAAAAAAAAAAGGATAATTTTAGATTTTCCATCGATCGTTTCAAAGAAAATCAGCATGCAGGTTTCTCAAGATTAATTGACCTAAAATTATGAAAATGTTGAGTTTTTCTAAATTTTTAACATTCAAAACTTCATAAATAAGTCTTAGTTGATCGTGGAAAATAGAAACATTCATTCATTTATTTAAATTTGGTGTGTCCAGAATATTTCTCAGAATATGATACCTTACTGCATTAAATTTAGACTTCATAATTTTTGAAATTTATTTAAAGGCCGGAACAAAATATTATTATTGATTTCATTTCAATCCTTTTGAAAGCAAAACTAAAAACTGAATTTTATGCTGCATCTGAGAAATTTTTGTTGAATTATTCTTTGAGATATTACATAAATTATGAAAAATATTTTGTAGTTCACATAAGACTTAAATACCGAACGATTCTGTTTTCAATACTCATATTCAATAATAATAGTAATGAATAAATAACAATAAAGATGATAAATAAAATTCTTGGTTTTATTAAAAAATATCTTTATATTAATTGCAATTTCATCATTTCCATTTTAAATTAAAGTTGAAGTTTTACCGGTAATGACAAAAAATTATCAAAATATATATAGTAAATTGAACGAAACGATCTAAACAACAGTATAAGTTTGGTATGACTATCAAAATTTGAAGATTAAAAATGTTTTGTTTGAGAATCTATTAAGAGACCAGTTACTTAAAATATTTAATTGAAAATTGTAGGGAGCTGTAAAACTGGCGAACCGGCTGGTCGCCAAAGGCGGCTAGTTATACATAATAAGAATTACTAAGGTTTGTTTTCAGTAAGAATTAATACAACGAATAAATCTTTGGAAGAAGATAAATGGACGATCTTGACTAAAAAACGTATATGATATCCAAGATTTTATTTAACACATTAAAGATAATTTAAAGACTTAAAACAATGAATTTTTTTTAATTTCAAGTTAACTATTAAAAATAACTTTTTATTTTTGAATGTTAATATTTTTAGGTTATCTCTGAGAAGACGAAATTTGCTTGATTAAAAAAAATATATAGCTAAAACTTCGAAAAAATAACTGTGAATTTCACTTTCTTCCTTCTAAAATATACTTGTACTAAATTTAATAACTCTGCGTTCAGCTGTCTATTTGGTTAAAAAGGACAGGCAGATACAAGTTTATTCATAGTATAGAACCTTACTTTGTGAATTAAAATTTTTAGATTAATTTTTGATTATTTGATACTTTAATTTTTGAAATTTTATACATAATTGTAAACAAACTGTTGGAGTTTCCTGTCTGATTTAAAGCATTTCTTTTTGTGTTTTATTTGAAAGATATAAAGTTCTTAAAGCGGTTTTTGTTTTATTTTATGGCAGTTAAAAATAAAATTCAAAACAATTCAACAGAACCTAACTATTAAAAATGGAATAAAAAGCAATAAAGAAAGCATTCTTCTCCATTTTTATTAAACGTTTCTTATAACTAATAGTGCTTTGTAACATTTGCAAAGTATCGATTATTATTTTGGAATATTTTCCATATGAATTCCTTTATCTTTCGCGGTATTATTACTAATTTAGGTAATTTTGAAGTACTATGTTACATTGCTTTTTCATTGATGCTATAATTTTTGACAATAAATGCATAGAAAACATATAAAGGATAATTATCATAAGTATCAACTGTTGAAAGTATATTCAGATCAGCTGACAGGATGTTTAAATAAGTTGACTGAAGAAGTACTCGCATATGTTGTTGCCGATTGAAAGACAAATCGTAATAAAGACTGATTAACAAGAATAACATTAACAAGACTGGCTAACATTGTTTTCTTAAACAAGACAAATATGAAATTTAGAGTGATTTTTCCTAAGTTTTAATTTAATATTTTTTTTAAATCGTTCACATTTTGTCTTTTTAGAGATAAATTTGTTTTTGACAGTTAATATTTTAGGGTTATCTTAAAACTTAAAAAATAATCATTAATTTTATTGATTTAACAGTTTTTAAAGTATCTTTAATCTGTTAAATAAAATCTTAGATATCATACACATTTTTTTTAGTCAAGATCTTCCGTTTATATTTATGCATAAAAAGATAAAGTTTTCATGTATAAATATAAATATAAATGTTAATGCTAGATTTTTGAGTATGAGATTAAATGCATTTTTATATCTATATTAGGCTTCTTGAGTGATTTATTTAATGCGAGTCGGAATCCTTTATTTAAGTACTGGAAATTCTAAAGCAATGGATATATTTGTCTTTTAATTAGAAATTTATCAGCTGTTAAATTTTTTTATTGATTTATGTGTTATGAATTAACTGAAATATATATCTAAATGATCTAATTATTTTAAACCCATTGAAATCCCCTATGGCTGCAACTGTTAAAATCGGGTATATTTTTAGAATAGAATTTTACCATTTTAGATTTATGTTTACAGCTTAATTGATTTTCGTTTCAAAATTGTATTTGGCATGCTTTGTCTGTGAATGAATGATTCAGAGAGCTGCTATGACTTCCAAATATTCTTCATTTATTTGCGCGTGTATTTTAAAAGAAAATGAAACGTTTGCTAATTTTATAAAAGCATTTTCCTGTTTAAACATCAAAATTTGGTTAAAATATCAATGCATTTTCTCGTTAAAAATTCTTGCCAACAACTAATATGTTTAGCAAACCTAAACTAATCTTTCTCTAGCCCCTCATTTCGATGTGCTACGAGTGATTTATTGGACTTGCATGACCCATATGGAAATGGCTTGTTCGGAAAAATTCCATTATCAATAAATTTAGAAGTTAAATTGAGATTTTTCGTTATTATATTATTAATGCTTAATATTATTTATTCTACGCATCCGTTCTTGGATATCTCAATCTCGTTTAAGAAACTACTTTCTACCAAGAAGTAATGTTTTTTGTTAGAAATATTTTATAGGAAACACCTATCATTGTGGTGCCATCTATTAGTTTAAAATGGCATGAAACTTCCTTTTCGCTGATTATGGAATATAAAATTGTTTAAAAACCGGAATTTATTTATTTTGCAATTATTCGTTCTTTCGAAAGTGTTATGTGAACATATTTTAAAACGTTAATATGGAATATTAATGTTTAGTTAATATTCCATAGTTTTTTTCTTAATTAATATCTAACTGATTAAAAGTGAAGTTTTCATGTTTTGAATTTCAATTTGTTCATATGTATACATGATATAGAATTTTTGAGGAGTGGAACTATCCAAACTCTTTTGTAATTTTTTTTCAAAGCAACTGATTGTTTTTTTTTTTTTTTTTTTACTGTAAAATGATTATTTTTTTTACAAAGGATTTTTTGCAAATCTTCCCCACCTTTTTTTGTTGGCGATGCCTTAAATAGCAGGAATAAATAAACATTGTTAAATGTAGCTGTTTACAAAATGCGTTAATTGTAGTTTTATATTAATGAAATCAACTTCTGAATACTTTAAAGAAGTAATTTTTTCCTTTCCTTAATTCTGAAATTCAGATTTATTCTAAAAGAGTCTTGCTTTTTCCTTTATTAAGTATAACCTTACATTTGATACGAAAAACATTGGTATTATTTCTGTGTAAGCTGTTAATTCTTGGTTATGCATTCTTGGAATTTTTTAGGAGAGGAGGGCTGCGAGTTCCTAGTCACGATTATGTTATCGATTACATTTTTGTGTTCAGTCTTCTGTCGGGAATTATGCACTTTATTATAAAGTCTAGGAAAATACTTAGTGTCGCCTGAATTTTCTTTTGTGTATACTATCAATGTTTATCGGCGGACATTCTTTGGGTGCCCTTTGTATTTTCGTGTTTTGCTTTAGAAAAAAATACGCTGAGTGAAATTATTTTTGTTAATTGCGTATGTTATCAAAATGAAAAATAAATGGCAGTATTCTCCGTCACAGAAAAACATTTTAAAGGCATTTGAGTACTTCTTTTTACAGAAGAAATATTTAGTTTACATTCATTTGAAAAGCAATTTCTAGCACTGTAGATAATTTCACATTTTTAACAAATATTCTGTTGGATAATCGACAGTTGTTGAAAATTAATTTAAAACCATTGACTCTGAAATTTAAAAATGTTTTCATATTTTACGTATTTACAAAGCATCTTTTATGAGAGGTATTATTATTATTATTATTTTATGGAGCAGTTTTCATAAAACTTTTGCTGTCGGGCCCAATCTGTGTTCCCCCAAACTGTATGTGGCATAACATTTAAGTGCAAATTTATTTCTTTGCATGAATGAGAGAACTATTCAATAAAATATGCATTGGAGTTTTTAGTTTTTTTGCTGGATGTAAAAAATTGTACTTCAAAATATAACTAAGGAAAAATTTCTCAATAATCTATTATTTATAGTTAAGTGTTATTTTTATAAATAATACATACTTTTGTTTTTATTTGTCGTTGTAATCCTGTTCGCATTTTTGTAGCACTCATCTCTTTTGTTATTTCGAGGGAAAATCCTTTAGTATTTATTCTTTTCAAAAATATCCATTAATATAATATGGTAGATTGACACGCTTCCGATACTGGCACATATATTTGCGCGTAAACATTCTTAAGGAAAGACAGATTGTTCCCACGAACAAAAACAAAAGCCGCAGATGACATTCCGCTATGATATATGCCTTTCCCTTCCTGAATTATTCATGCTTTTTTCGCGACGCTCGGTATTTCTTGTTTATTTCAATCTATCTCCCTTTGGGATGCCAAATTCCTCGTCGTTCCGAAGATTTTCAATAGACAAAATCTTGGCTTTTGCCGAAGTTCACCACAGACCATCTTGATCTGTTAAAGAAAGCTCACTCTCTCACCTGATTATAATAGCGGCGCGCCGCTAACTTGGAAGAAACAACTACTACCTACACGTCAGGGCATTTCTGGAACGCTAGGCATTCTGTTTCGGCCCCCAGGCTGTGCCCACTCAGAGCGTACTTACCCTGTTTTCGCCTTTTTTTTTCGTTTTCTTTTTTTCCATCTCTTTTGCTCCTATTAACCACTTGTTTCTCCACCCTGCTTCGAGTCACTTCAGCAGTTCTTCTAGTGGCCGGTCTGGACGCTTGTTTGCGTTCGCCGTGTCACGGCGTATGGTCATTCAGTTACTGCGGGACCGGCGTGCTTATTTTCGTTCTTGTCGGTGTGGATTGTATCTTTTGAACGGTGGAATAACTGACAGTCAGTCCTCCCTCGCTGATAAAATTTATCACTTCGTTTTGGTGAGGGTTGGAATTCCTGGCATCCCAGCTGTTGATTCAGTGTGTTGTGGATTATTTCGTGAAGATTCTGGTGAAGGTAAGTTCGTTTAGGTCTTCTTTTTCTAAAAGGGAATGCAATTTCTGGAGTTATTGTTTATTTCCGAATGAAATCGATTTGCGTTGGCTACAGTTTTAATACCACTTGAAGTTCTTCATATATACTCGAAGTTGAATTGTTGTTCCTTTAGTTACAGCTTAATCTTTGTTCCAAACATATGCAACATCCTAAAAGGGTTGATTCCATTATTTTCGCATATGTGAAAGCAACGGGATGAACATAATAAGTGATAACTAATTTTTGTACGAAAAATGCATAACTTGAATCCCAGTCTAATAATCGGTATAATTTTGAAACTTTGTTTTGTCCATTTATTTTGATATAATTGAAATAAAAAAAAGATAACTGGGTATTCCTTTTTTTTTAAACTAAAAAGACTTTGTCATAATATTTTTGGTGTACAGGAGCATAAGGTTTTAGTGCTCTTACTCGTGTCTTTATTTTGGATGTCTGTCAAATTTTCTGAGATATTAGTATTTTACCTGTCGAATCAACTAGTCAATAAAAGTTAAAACACAATAACATATCTTTTGTATTTTTTTCATTAGTAAATATATATTATTTTCCTTATCAGATATTTCGTAATTAATTAACTATCTTCTAAGATACTTATACTTATTTTGGTTATTGTCTTTTGTTGGATTTGTATTTTAGTTAATCCGTTTTTTCAGAAACTTTTCTAAGAAAATGTTTCGAAATGTAAACAAACGTATATCTATGCACTTTTGTGGAACATTAATAAAAAAAAAGATTAAATATAATGACTATTAGACTTGCAAAATGCTCTTACTTCTCGTGTGTTCAAACACAAATTCTATTTTAAGAAAATCGAAACGGGAGTTAGTTTTTAGGAGTTTAGTTTAGGTTTTCGAAACAGGAGTTAGTATTATATTTTTTTAGTAACAACTAAATTGTTATGTCAACACTTATCAAATTTTGAAATTCAACTGTTTTAAATCTCATGACTACTGTATGAACGAACTATTAATATAGAACTTGCTTTTGATAAAAGAGCCATCTGTTTTACAACTTGTTAAGTATGAATTAAATGGATGCTTTTAATTTGTTTTCGGTGTTCTTTTCAATGATGTGAAGTTATGTTTGAATTTGTTGGCTGCAGTTCCATAGTATTCTTTATATATTCTGACGATAGAATAAAATCAGCTGGGGGAGTATATATGTATTGGGGGAGAGCTTGCGTAGTAAATATTCTTCGAACGAAGAAGACGTTTTATATTACATTTTATTCGCATAAATTTCAGTGTTGCATCATATTGAATTTTTTAAAAAAAATTTCCATAGTAGATGACTTTTTTTCTGTCAATTTTCCCATAATTTTGAAGTTTTAATTGAACCGTATTTTTGTCTTGTCAATTTGGGTAAGCAGGTGTTTACTAGGTATATCTAGAAGGTTTGAAGATAAAATTTAAATCTGGGAGAAGTGCTTTGTTAAGTTGCTACGATTTTGTTGCTTTTGTTTTGTTGAATTTTTTTTTTATCTAAATGGATCAGGATAGGATCTATAGATAAGGCGATTCCGCTTATTAGGAATAGGATAAAAGTGACACAAAATAGTTTTGTAAGAAATAGAAAGCGATGAGCTATCTTTTTTTATGGTAGCTTTTGGTGGCTGTCTTTCAATCGTAAAATCGTGCAAAAATTACAGATTGTTTTAATTGTTATGGAATTGAGCATTCTTTTCAATTTTTTTTTCTATTATTGGTTTTAGTTGCAGTGATATTTTTAAAAATTGTTTTTTTAAAAATGAAAATTTGCCTAAACGAAAAATGAAATCTTAGGTATCGGAGAGTATCTTTTCTTTCCCTTAAACTGTTTTATTATTAATAAATATGTATATGTTTTTATATTTCTAGCTCCGTAATTTTATTCTTAGTTGATAGTTATACTTACTAGGAGACAATGTTTGAATGTTCTTCATTAAATTCTGTTGCGTTTGTCGTAAATGTAAGTAATTTTTCTGAATGAAATTTCAACCAAACCTTTTTTCTCTCTCAGTTTATAAGAATTCAGGATGAAGCTAATTTATATTCGTAAAGAAGAAATCTGATCTCTACGAATATGCATTATGTGATTGATGCAGTTTAGCCCAATCATAGATCTTGTGCCAATAACCGTGACAAATCAAACGAAATCAAACCGACCTATAAAATATGCGACTTTTATATTATTAAAATTGTGTTTAATCTTCTTGCATTCTATACATTTTTAAGGCATATATAAGAGTTGAAATATTTTGAAAGAATCAAATGATAACTGCGCAAATGATAGCTGCATAAAGATTTGCTATGGGCTGGATCTCGTTTTAGATGTGTAATATAACCATCATTGTTATTAAAGAACACATCTTGCCTATACATATAAAAAAAATCTCTCTCTCTCTCTCTCTCTCTCTATATATATATATATATATATATATAAACCCCTCTATATCATCTTGACCAAAAATTATTCCGCTGAAAATATTCGCTTGACATTAATGAAAAAGATAATGACAGTACGATTGATGATGTATTTGCGATTTTCAAAGGAAATGAATACAAAATTTATTTGACCTCATTCTTGTTATTATATACTTCTAATTACTTTTATTCATTTATTTTTCAGACGGTCCAAATGTAAGAATAGATTTTAATTGAAAATAATTGTTATTCGACGTTATGCTTGTAAAAGAAAAATAACACTAAAGAATCGGAGCACCTGCCTTCCGGTTGAGAAACATTGACCTCCAAACGTGTCTGTTCATTGTAACATTCAGTCTTCTTGCTTCTGCTCTTAAAGCATTGCGATTTATTGAACTGTTTTTTTTTTTTTTTTTTCTTTCTGTAGTAGTTTCCGATAACATGTGCCTTTCTTTATTTCAAATTTCTTTCGGGAGAAAAGTCTGTGGTCCTCATATAGACGTTTTTTTTTCTGTTTTTTTTTCGTAAATCTGAAATTTCCGGATTTCTTAGATGTAGACATGATATCTATCTCAATTTTATTTAGAACAAATACGTGGTTCAGAAATGAGTTATTTGTGAAGCTTTGCAAATATATATATATATATAATATAAATTTTTGATTACTGATAATCTAGGCAATTTCTAATTTTACTAAGCAAAAATGCATTTAAAGTTTTTATATCAGAAATCCTTTTCTCAAAACCCTGTTCGTAAAGACTTAAAAATAATTTATATAGTAGCTGGACAGCTTACCGAAACTTTTTACATTTCGTTAACCATTCTTTTCCTTGTAGCAGCTCCTCATCTCCAATACTGTTAATGTGCATATTTCAAGTTCTAATTTTAACTTGAAATGTTCCACCTATATCAAAATGTTCTTGTTAATCGCACTTATTTTTTTATTGTTAGCGAAGAAATGTAATCTTTGGGAGGAAAAAAAGCTAAAATTAGCTTTGCATTTTAGGAGGATAATTTTATGAAATGATGAAATAATTTTTAATGAATTTTTTAAATTGTTTTTTTGCTTCATTAATAAAATATTTTGAAATACTTGTGTATGTGTATATGTCTTAATAATATTCCGAATCGTGTTGGATTTTTATTCCATTGTAATAGTAGAGAATTTTGAAATGAGTACTCAATATGTCTTTGGTTTCGATTGTTTGGTGTCCATTAATACTTTTATTTTAGATGAAATATTATTGATTTACATCATTGGATTCTAATGGTACTTTTAATCGCCTGAACTTATGTTGAAGTAGGAGTGCTGCACATGTCTGATTTTTAAAGCCCGATTGGTTAAAACTAAAATTCATTTTTTATTCTATTCCGAAGTATTTTCATATTGGTTGCGTTTCCCTTTTTCCAGCCGAAATTCCGTCTCTAAACCGACCTTTCAATTCTTGCATGAACTTTTTTTTTTTTTAATATATAGAAATAAAAGCGAATGGAATTCGTAAATTGCTATTTGATTGCTATAGTTGTTGCATGTTTTGAAAAATATTTTCTGCAGTCTAAAATAACCTTCAAAATATGCCGCTCTCTGAATGTATATACGTTCGAATTCCTAGGTAATTTCCGGTTTAAATTGTTTCTTTTCATCAAGATAATTTTGTCAAACAAAAAAAGTGGAATAGGATAAAACAATTTATTTGCACAATTTTTGTTTTGTTTTGTTTATAAAACATCTCAAAAGGTCGGGACACCTAGAAAACAAAAAGTAAATTTTTTGAATTTTTATAAAAAAATTATGAGATATAATTATTGATTTATTCATTTCTTCTTATGACTAACTTCGTAAAGTATTTAGTTAAATAGAGCTATTTTTACCTAAGGGATTCCTCCTTCGAGCTTTTCAACGAATTTTTCAGTTTTTGAAATTGATGATATCTAAATATCAATAGCCGCTATGCTTAGTATCGGAATTCCATGATTCAAATAAACGATTTAATGAAATTTTGGTTTTGTAAGAAGGCCAATCGAATAAATAAATAACAAATAAGAAGAATTAAGGGAATTCGGATGATCTAATTCTCATTTCTATTAGATAACTCTGCAGTGTTAATGATGGCCGCGATAGCTTGGTAACATCTTAAGACCAGAGAAATGCGTATTCGGGATCCGTTTTCTGGTTTGATATGGAATTTTTAAGAGAGAGTGATGGTTTACGTGTCATCTTTCTCATTATACTTCTTTCCTCCACCTTTGAAATTGATTAAATCCGTTTCAAACTTGTCCTTATGTAGCTTCGAACCGTGCCATTAATCTAACTTGACTGTTGTATTCGATAGAAGTGTTCAAAAGGCATTTTTTTTCTCTTAAAAAACCCCTATCTAATGGGAAAAAAATCCAATGGTTTACCGCTTATTCTTAGGGTATGAAAAATATCAAATTTCGCATATATTATAAATGTATAGATTGTATATTTGAAATATAAATTTATAAGTTTTATTATTGCGAAATTTTGTTTATTTTGTTATCATATGGATTTTACACAATTTTTTTTATTTATGTTTCATTATATTACTTTGCTTTTTGGCGCTATTAAGACCTGAAATGTTGATGCGTTCGAATGAGTCGCGTTTTCTAAAAGTTAATTCAGACGTACAGTCGTCAGGCTTGAGTCATGCTGAAACTTTTAATGGAGCTTTGATAGGCTTAATCAGCATATATAGATCTTTAAATACGCGACATGTTTAGTATAAGTTGAAACGAATTGACGAATGATATGTTTTTAAAATAATGTTGTTATAAGTAATTTTCCGTTCTGCAATTCAGGTCTTTCTTAGGGTCTCATAATATCACATACGATAAGTGTATTACATTATTTCTTTTCTTAGGAAGTGGTCATTTCCCCTTTCTGCAAAAGTGACCCTCGAAATTTTTCAGTTTAGATTTAGTTTGACCTTTTCGTACTAAATAAGTGTTGGACTGTAAGCTTTCGAACTGGTTTTTCTCACATCCGGTTTCTCAGATGAGCTTTTTGGTTTTCTTTCCGATGTTATGTGATGTGATCTGACCTTGCCTAGTTTTTTTCTTTTACAGTTCTGTGTCCTTGTGTATTTTTTTTTTTTAATGTTTGTGATAGTTCACCATTTTGTAGTGGCCTAGTAACTGCTTTCTTGTCTATTATGATTTATGTATTACTTCCAACGGAAAGTTATGATTTCCCAGTTGTTAAATAATTTCTTCTTGGTTTTTATGATAAGTCTGTGAACTATTGTGAATTACTTAAGCGCGAACTATCAAATATGAAATGTTTTTGATCTGTATCACTTTCTTGTGTGTATTGAAGGATGCACAATCTATTGATTGAAATTCTTGTTTTCAAATGAAATCCTTAAAAATTAAATCTATTTTTGTTGGAAAATTTCAATAAAGAAAGGCGGATTTCTGGGAGATCGTTTCTTTTCCTTGGACATTTGCTTGTGTTACTGTTTATTTTTTTTTTAAAGGGGGGGGGGGAGAAGCGCTGCATCTGTTATGTGCAACGACCAATAAGTATTCGATATTTTTTTTCTTAGAGATTTCTCTTTTGAGACTGCTTTATCTTTTATGAAGATACATTAAAAAATTGATAGATTTTTAATGTTAATAAATATAATCGGAAAAAGTTCAATAGCTAATCGATATGGGGGTATAGAATTAATGGAGTCAGTTCATTTGATGCTATAGTCATGTTAGAAATGAAATGGCGCTTATCATCTTACTGCACGTTTTCTTACAATGTGCTGTGATGTCAAATTCTTTCTCCCCTTGCAAGATGCTCATTAGTTTAAAAAATTACATTGGCATTTGATGCGTAGCATTTGAACATGTATTTACTTCCCTGCTTCGACTTTAATTTTAATCACCGTCTTTAATTTTTTAAATTCATAAATTCCTGCCAAATTGTTTGTATTTTAGATGGAAAAGCTTCGTTCAATATTATATCAATTACGATGCGATGTCATGAAATGTCTTATATGAAAGATTCAAAATCTAGTACAATTTTCTTTTCTGCCCAAGAAGTGTGACAAAGAGTAATTATTTCCTGCAGATTTCATTTGATCTCATTCCTTTTGCGTAAGAAAAACTGACGAAGAGATGTTATTTTTTAAATATTTTAATGGCTGATAATTAACAACTAATACTTAAATTCTATTAAAAAGTTTCGGAAACATCATTCACAAGTGTAAATAAAGTTCATTATGTTAGATTGCTCAATTCCTCTAATTTATTAAATGACATGTGAATGAAGTATTTCTGCATGTGTTAAATGCATTTTGTTTTGCATCGATTGTGATATTTAAGTTATAATCTAAATTAGTCGTTGTTTGCTTCTCTCCAGAGTATTTCTTAATTTTACTTTGAAGTAAAAGAGGATATGATCTATTCATTCTGCTTTCAGAGTATGTAATCATAATATAAGATATATTACTGTAGTTTCATGGGAAAAAAACTATGCAATAAGAGAAAAAAGGGAAAAGCAAATATTATTTTTAATTGAATATTTTTACTTTGAAGCTTTAACAATAGCGGTTTCTTAATTAAATGTCACAACTTATTTGTAGAATTAAAAGACAATATCTACATTTCCTGTTCTGTCATTTTCATGGGGTTGAACGATTTAGTAATTAACGTAATTTATCATTGATACAAGTTTCGTTTGCAGTTCTTGCAATGTTGCACGATTTTTCCTTACTGATATTCTTCATTGTACGACAATTGTTACAAAATAACCCCGAATTACTAAACGTTTGCATAAGAAATTACTAAATGTTACGGTGCAGTTTCTCTTGGAATTGCACCGAAAGCAAATTCATCAATCCTTTTCTCATGGCCCAACTTTCTCTGAGTTCTCACAAAAAAATAAACAGCCTCTTACTGACTAAAAAAATTATACTACCCAATCTATACCGGAGTTATATGTTCCAGTTTTTGTTTTAATGAATCTATTCAGTAAAATTTTAAAATGAAAAAAAAAAATCACACCAATGGAGCATCAACTTTTATTATTTTATTTCTTTCGAGCGGAAGTTGATGTCAGTAGGCGGCCATCAAATGTTTTGTGGGGGTCGACCTAACGAGTTATGTTTTTCCAGCTTTTGAACTATTTCCAATCCGTCACGTGGGCGGAAGCTGAAGCAAATTTACTGGTGTCCAGTAGGGTTCTGTTTTGCGTATGCACCACGGGTAGCTATTTTTGTTATTTCAACTTGATATTTTAGCTGGTTGTGAAAATAGCATTCGTTACTGCTTTATAAAATTAGCAAATGGTCTATCTTCAATGAATAACCGTTAAAACTACAGGAATATTCAAAAATATATTCAAAGGAAAATATTCTCCCGGAATATTTTTCTTCTCAAAATAAAATCTGTGGTAATTTTTATTTAAATACTTGTTTTTCAAAAATGAATAGCAAATTTGAAGTCAATTAAGTGCACCAAGGTGAAATTATATAATTGTTTATAAACAATCAAAAATGAATAAAAAGTTTCAAAAAGGAATAATTTTGGAACATGAGGAAAAACTTGTTATTAAATCGAACTATACTAGACTAACATCATTATTCAATATATAAAAAAAAAAAGATTGTTAGATTTTACTGGATTTCCTTTACTGAAGATAAATCTGCCTAAAGAAGAAACGTTTGGAAACTTCAGAAAATGGTAATTTACTTTAAAGGAACCTATATGAACTGTTACCATAAAGGATAACGTTTATATAGAAAATATAGAAAATGAATGCTATGATAAATGTTATCGAAAAAGTCTAGTAACGGATTCCATTGTTAGGAATTTAGATTATAGGATTATTATTTACAAATAATTATAGGGTATAAAAATGACCTTTAGAAAAGAAAAAAAAAAAAAAAAAAAAAAAATTCCGAATCTGTTGTCCGAAAAAAACATCGCAGTATAATATTTTAAACTTGATTCATTTAGTTTCAGAATTTTCCAATTATGTATATAGTACTGATAACGCACACGCACACACACACACACACACACACACACACACACATGCGCATTGTGCGTAGTTTATATATCCAGTAAATAAAACATTTTTTTTCTTTTTATTTATGTATGTGAGTGAATGCATTGGTCAATGATTAATTTTCTAGCCACAGTAGCTCTTTGAAATCAGAAAATTTTTTATATACAGGGCATCGTTTAATTATGTTCCACGAATTAATTTTGAATCTTTAAATTTCTGAACCTCTCAAGATAGATATGTAGCTCCGAATGAGAAAAAAAATGATGCATTTATCAACGATGCATTTATCCAATCAATAAATGCATTGTTGAAAAAACTACCATGTCTTAAATTTTGTACTCCTTGTATTAATTATATTTAGTGAAATTTTCAAACTGAATTATAAAGCTTTGATTATTTTAGGAGAATGAACGGGCGCTTCAGGAAAACGCAGTGTTTTGATTGCCAGTTCTTCCTGTAGGCGGCCATTGATGTGGTTCTAAAATAGTAATATTCTAAGCTTCATAATTCAGTCGATTTTGATCACAGAAGAATGGAAATCTTTTACTAAAAGTGCTAGGGAATCAAAAATATTTTACTAAATAGGACTGGGAAACGGAATACAAATTTAGATTTTATAATTTTTTTCAATAGTTTATTTATTGTCACAAGCAATATAAGATAATTCTTTGTCAATAGGAACGTTTTTGAAATTGGAAGTAATTACCTATTTCTGACGATTTCGAAATGAGTTATTAGGCTATGATTACATTGAATACCCAGACAATGTGTTTTGTAAAAATTAATGATAATTGAATCATTTTAATATTTTGTAGAAATAATTTCTAAATAATTTCTTTTTACATATGCTTTATTAACTTTCAAGTAAATAAAATATATGTGGTAGAAACATAATACTTTAATAATAACTGTTCTAAAAATCATATTTTTGAATTTCTATATTTCTGTTATTACCACCGAAAGCAATATCCATGGCAATTCAAGTAGGAAATATATTAAAAGCTTTAAGCATTGACGTCATCGGTGAATGTCGCATCTTTCTAAACTGTCTTGGGAATGTGAGAAGAATTTCCTGAAATACAAAATATTAGTTCTGAACGTATTATTTTATTAAGCAGAGTATCGAATATTATAGCGTTTAAAATTTCTTCTCAAACACATGGATTACATTTAAAATACATTAAGATCATATTTAGATCTATATAACTGAGGTTACTGCAAATCCATGTTGCTTTTTCCATAATTTCAACCTAAATTATTATTGTCTATTGTTATTGTAAATTTTCATGTATGGATAAATGATAGTTTTATAATACAAAATATAAACAAATTTTATTCTTTCTACATTTTAAATCTCATAAGTTAGTTTTATTTGAATTAATTACTTGAAAAGACAATATTCTATCGATTTCATTTATCTTATCTATTTTCTTACTAACATTGCTTTTAGTTTTTTTTGTGTGTGTGTATTAGATGCGGAATATATTCTATTTTCTGAAATGATAAAAATGTTAGGAAATATAATATTTTTCATTTTCATTTATTCCTTATACGTCTGAATCTGATCTGCAACTGTTAAGAATTAACTGTCGCGTCTACTGTGATTTTGGAATAAAATTTTCCTATTTATGGAATGTTTAAACATAATACTTGTTAAGTTAAAAGTTATCGAAGCAATTATACGGATATTTTCGTCGAATCGAAATTGAAATTATTGTAAACTGTCTTTTAGAAATAAGAAATAAAATAGGAGGCATATTGCGCTAATACATTTATAAACCGTTACTTAAAAATTATTCTAATTTCTTATCTTTAATCTTTAACAACTGTTGTTGGATACTCGATGCTAAATATTTCAACACTACAGGGGATGTTTACACATTTTTAAAACGTCGTTTGAATTAATGTTTAAAATGTAAAGACTATTTTTTTTTTAATGCTCTACCTGATAGCCAATTTTCTGGTTTGTAAGTTTACATCCTGATTTCCGTGATAGGAGGGTTTTTCATTAAGTTTCCAGCGATTTTGATTTTCGTTTTTCTTTTATTACTTTTCAGAGCTCATCAATCGTGGTAGGTTTGCGATTAGAAAGAGCTCTTTTTAACACTTAGTCCATAGATGAAATGTCAACGGATTTCGTAGGAATATATTGAAAAGTTATATATGCAATCCTATATCAGTCTTCATTTTTTCAAGGAATGCAGTGGTACTGTTTGAAGTATGATTTTTAGTTTTACCTTGAAGAAATCTTACTCTTTGGAAGTCATAAGATTCTTCATTTTTTTCAATTCATTTGGATTCTTCATTGGACCTCACTCATTTCGTCTCTAAATACTGGACGTAAAACTTTCTCTCGGTAGTACGTGGAGTTGATTTTAACAATTTTTCCATTCTTCTTATTTTTAATTTGCCGTAGTAGGAGAACAATAATCATCATAAACCGCCTACTAAAATTTTCTTTGGATTGACAGAACCAGATTTAAACATTACCTCCTCTTGCCCTTTGTTTTGGATAGTAAATATACCTATTTTTTTGCAGTCATTTGGTTAAAACTAGTTTCATCAAGGATTGCGCTTATTTCCATTTATCTCCTGTTAAATTGTTTTCATACAAAGTTCTGCAAACTGTTCTGCATTGAGCCACATACCTCAGTAAAAGCTGGTGAACATTATATTTTTTTAGCTGTAAATTTTGGTTTATTATTTTTATTTATTGTTGCTACAGTTGTATTTAAAGACTTTGCTATTGGTTTCTGCTTCGGCGGATTTTCTCTTTTTATCAATGATTTCACTGTAGAAATATTTTAAGTAGTACGTACTTTTCTCGGCTATTTGTTTTGAATCCTCTTTCACGTAGAAGTAATGATTAACGGTTTTTCTAGTTCTGATTAATAATGCTACTTATTTTGCACTTAGAAATTTTAATACTACGTATTTCACAAAGTTTTTGATTTATGGATTAGGAATTTGGAAAGCGCAGAAACAGAGCCTTCAATTGACAGCTTGTTTACATGCACACATTTTGAAAGGAGAATAAATTTAAAAGTAGCATTTTCTCATTTCAAATTATAAACAGTTCTCTCAAAATTAAATTTCGAACTCCTATTTTGCAAAGCGTTGGCGATGTTTTCCACCTTTCTAAGTTATTTTTATTCATATAACATATATTTTATGGCAGAAAGTATTTTTTATTTCCTTTCTAATTGCAGATTTTTTTTGTTGCTTTTGTTAACTTCCAATTTAATAAAGATTTCCCTGATGAATTAGCATTTCGCCTTTTGTCGCAGTTTTTGAATAAAATTTATAATTTCTAAAATTATAGTACCGGTGGTTATTTTTATTATGCTTATTATTTGCTGTGTATTATATCTACCTTTATGATCTCATTTTTTTGTTCGAATTCAAAGGGAGAAAAATAATTTCAACTTTTTTTTTTATAGCCAATCTGTTTGAATATTTCAGTAAAATATAAATACTTTGGTTGGCTTTTTTGACTGAAATGCATTGTTCTTTTATTTCTTGACTATGTATAATTTTTTGTATCGTCGTTACATTGTTTTCATTTGCTTTCATTTTACCAATTTAATGATCTAAGTTGTATCATTAATATAAACATTAAATTTTTGGGGTTTTTTTTCCTTAATAACGATCGAGGTATTGTTCTTTAATGTAAAAAGTATTAGACTCATGGTCCACAGTGAATAATTTTGCGATCCATCAGACATTATTGAACTTTAATAATCGTCGTTTATATTTTAAAATTTTTTGGTATGCATAATTAATAATGATCATTAGTGATCGTTTTGTTACAAGACGCACCATTTTTCCAAATAATAGCAGCGAATAATTTAGGAGCTCTTACCGAAATGATACACAGATCTGGAATAGAAGGATAATCGAAATTAAGTACTATTTAAATTTGAAGGCAAAATTATATAATCATGGAATGCCTGAATTACACAAATATATAGGTTTGAAGACACTCGGAAATTGAATATGGAATAATTGAAGATGGGAAAGAAAATTTCACCTTCTTCGCCTTTTCTTTAATTTCTTAAGGGTTGTAACTATGAGAATGAAAGATGCTGGAAGAGATATCAATGGGCGAAAACACTCCAACAACTTCTAAGTCGGAGTTACAGATTGAAATTTATTTTGCATCTCGTGACTTCTAAGTAATTGTAGTCATCAAAAAGCTTTTAATGCAAAAAATTTTCGTTATAGTAAGTAAATAATTTATATAATTCAGATTATCTTTCTATCTTTAGTCGTTAGGAATTTTTGAACAAATGAACAATTTTATACTTCCACTCATTTTGAGCTGGATAGCCCATTTACTAATTCAACCAAAATTTTCACCCTCCTTACTAAATATTTCCCGTCGGTTCAAATCCAGTAAAAACTCGTTACTTAACAATCACTATCATCTGTCCCAATTTTCTAAATTTACAATACAAAAGAAAAGAGAACCTAAGGAGGAATAAGAGCACCTAATAAGGAATAACGTTTTTTCCATGTCGGGTGTGCATACGAGACTGCATGTCCATGTCTAATCATGATGGGTTGCAAAAAATTGTTCTTTTTTCCTCTTTTCGACTTCTGAAAATTCAAATCGGTGTTTTTGTTTGTCGAATGATGAATATCTCCAGTTATCGTATTCTTAAGATAACATTTGTTTATGTATGTATAATGTAAAGAGATGAAAGAGATTTAGTTGTATTGTCGACATTTAAAGGAGGTGGAAATCATTTCAGCCCAGAAGTAAGTTTATTTAAAACATGATATACTTATTTTAATTGAAGCAGATTATTATAAGAATTTCAAGATAGTTTATATATTTACAATTTCAGCCCAGAAGTAAGTTTATTTAAAACGTTACATACTTATTTGAATTGAAGTAGATTATTATAAAAATTTAGTGATAGTTTAGGTATTTATAATTCATGGTAATTAGCGAAAAATATAGTGCACGAAGTTAAAAACAGGAAAAAGCAATTGGTAGCGCGGTCTAATCTTCTGTCAACTCATAAAATAAATAATTGTTCTATCAGCAGTTTAATGAACAATTCTGTGAGTCTAAGTTATATTTATTAAATTTTGAGAAGAATAAAAACCCAAAGTTTGCGTAGCAAAAAAGTCAGTTTTTAAAAAAAAATTGTTCCCCCACCCCCCAAATTGTGAGAAAAAGAAGGCGGTTAAATTTATCATGCATGCAGACACACATTTTTTTAACGAATAGTGGTTTTGGTTCTAAGCACTATGATGGATGGAGATCTGCAGAAATTTACCCATTGTGTCATGACAGCCATCGTAAGAAATATTATTTTCATAACGAATATATTTAAAATATATTATTTAATGTGCAGAATGTTCGTAAAATAACTTTTCGTATTTGAGGGCATCTGCAGTTAAAACTAATAAATGGAATGAAACCAAATTTCATTGGCAGACTGTATTAGGAACGAAGAATTCAATTTTTTTGCTTTGTATCGGAATGCCTTATAGGAAATTCCACTGTATTTCCTTTTTGGTGAAGGAATGGTAGATTCAATTGTCATTTGTCGTTTTGAAACTTGAGGTTGTTCATAAATGCTTTTTGAAGGTATATTAAAAAACTACACGTCTTGGATTTATTTTACTTTATAAAATCGTTAGCAAAATAATGCTTTGAGATTTTATTAATTTCTTGAAAAACTGATCAAAAACATCTTACAAGGTTACCGCATTGAAATTGAAAAATAAACGCTCAAGAGAATTCGGAGTCATTTCATTCAAGAAAATCGAATGTCATTTAAATAGATTTTAGTGAGCTGAGCTCTCAGAAATGGAGTCCAAATGTTTTAAAAATAAGATCCCGCAAGTTCAAATAATTGAATACAAGTTAAAAGAGTGACAATTATGATGTGTAATAAAAAGAAAAGGTGATGCTGTTATGAATTTTTAAACAAACTAAAATCAAATAGTCTTACCCTTCTTTGTTGTTCTTCTTTGTCTTATATGTTTGTTAGGGAAAGAGAGAAAGTTGCTTTATTTCGCTTATTTGTGTCCGTTGCGCATAATGAATTTTTCACCTAAGCTTTCTTAAGCGTGTGCGGGGGGGGGGGGATTTTGAACCCTCCAAAAATGCTCAACATTTAAGTGTTAAATTTACTGTTTTCATCGAACCCATCAACTTTCTTTCAAAATGAAAGCATTCGTCATTTTTCGAAACAAAAGATTTTATGTAGTGACACGCTTAAATATTTTGAATGGTTTTTTACATTTTGATGCGAATTAAAGCAACGACAAATATTTTAAATTGGATATATCCTCCAATTTGGTGATTAAATAATTCTTAGGTCAAGAGTTTAGAGAAACAAAGGTTAAACATACAAAGAAACAATAAAGAAAAAGAAAATTTAAAAGTAATTTTTAATAAATTGCTGTTTATCTCGAATCTAAATATCTTATATGAAGTTAGAAGTAAAAATTATATCCGAGTTCTGAATATCAGAGAAATACTGAGCAGATTTTTATTTATTTATTTAGATAAGGATTTTTTTCTTCATAAGGCTTTAATTTTAAAAAATAAACTATTACTTTTTCATATATCATATTATTAAATTTCCAGTCGGGCGCCCTACCTGAAGCTATTATAATAAAGCACGGAAAATCATCCTATTACATCAGTTGTGCTCGATAGAAAGTTTAGACTAATTTGTGGCAATGCATGCAGTTGGAGTACATGCAAAACTTCAGAACAGTAAGCCCATTCTGCATGTGCGTCGCATTGTCAATAGAATGTCGCTTCTCTAATTTCTAAACTAAATTAAATCAAAGCTGCTATAATTTGATTAAAAAATTACACGCAATCTACAAATACTTCAAATATTGTATTGATTCTTTATTTAATTAGCAGCACTACACATATCCGAAACAGATGGTGTTATCTAATTCGATAGTTAAAAAAAAAAAGCGGTGAAGAAATTAATAGCTAATACAGCCTCAAAGAGCACCAACAAATGGATATTTCACACACACCCCCAAGTGCTATAATATTTTCGTCGCTGTAAGATATTTCCACGATTGATGTTAAAAACTGCATTGGAGTCCACATTGATTGGTACTGCTGTGATGATCTATTTATACAATTTTTGAAGAAGTGGTGGTTCTTTCAATACTCTGACGGATCTGGTGGCTATCTGATCTGTCAGAATATAAGGATTCCATCCCATTTGTTTATTCAAACCCGGATTCCACCGAAGATCTGTTGTGTACTAGTACATGGATCTGTTACACGTTAAATCCGTATAGTTTAAAGTCTTTTTTCAGGCGTAGTATGGAAATTTGACGATGGTTAGACGGCTCAGATGTTGCTCTCATTTATGATTATGCTTCAGAATGACGAAATTTTAACCCAAATGGCCATTATATGATTTTAATATGAGTCATTAATAAAACTAAATACGCCAAATATATAGTGCTTGACCGGAGCAGAATTTTGAATCAGAATTACTAAGAGGAAAATCCGTTTTTACATTTTCCTTAGGGTGTCATCGTCTCCTGTGTTCTTGGTTCCATATTTTTTTTATATATAAAGTTAAAAAGACACCCTTTAAATATTTTCCCATTATTTATGATGGTGATAAGACGCTGCGGTATTTGTGGTTTACCACAGTGTTAAATTGTAAGTGGATAAATAGATGCGGGCGTTTATTGTCTTGATCTCCCTACTGTTACTTGGGAATTCCATTCACGAACAGTTTTTGACCATTTTTTCCCCCCCGTTGAATGTTGTTTTTGATTGGTTCTTGCTAAGTAGTAGAAATAGATGTTTTAATGAAACATGTATTGCTCTGTTTTACATTCAGTGCATACAGGCCTCAACGTATTCAGTACCGGTACATTGTAGCATATTCTGAATAAGGGTCTTACCCTAGGAAAATTTCGCAAACTCACTTACTGTCGGAATCTATGCAAAATATAGATGGACTTTAAAACTACTAATTTTCCAAAAATTCTTCGTAAAAAAACATTGGCGTAGTAGGGTGAAAAATCTTTTATAATAAATTGACTAAAGAAAGTTTTTGATTAAAAGTATTTTGTTTCATTTCCGAAATGATTCTTTGTCATTGCTTTTTCCTGTTACGGTCTACAGGAGAAGATGAAAGATTTTATATTTTTTGAATACATAAGAAAGCATTTTTTCCCCCCAAAATGAAAGAGGATGCATTTGGAAATTTTCCATCATTGAATATCATCCCATCAAAGTAAGCTTATCACTTGTCAGTGATTCAGTTATACTTAATGTTAATGTCAGTTAACTTCAAAATGCAATATGTTAAATTGAAAGCCTAGAATCAAAACACGATACCAGCTTCGGAAGAGTAATGAGTTTGTTAAATGTACCTTCATGATGTTTTTGTTTTTTTTCTTTGACCCGCTACCTCGTGACCTAAATTGATTTCCGTAACTCGTAGCAGCAATAAGAGAATGGAGAGAGAAAGACTGAAGTTTGATCTCATCTCATTGACCAAGTCAACGGGAGTGGTCTCCCCAAAACTTTCTCGCGTACTCTCTAATGAATGCGTTATCCCAGAGAGGGCCTTGCATGGCATTGGCGTACAATAATTAAGAAATATCCTTTGGCCTGAATTTAGGATTTTTATTGAATCTGTCGTATGATCCACAGCAAGTGTTTTATTGATTAATCCATGACATGTGGTTAATAGTATCCGAAAATCGAATTTGCGTTTTCCCCAACAGATTGAAGCAAAAATTTGACATAGAACAACACTTATAGTCACTAAATCACATACTAAATTTGATATATTTAAGTAATTGCAGTTTTGAATTATCACATTTACATGCTTTTGAAACCACTGACAGATGGTCAACCACTTGTTGGATTTCACTAAAAATTTGATGGGTATCTACATTATAGTTAAATCCGTGTACCGAATTTTATCCATCTAGCTCTCTTCGTTTAGTAGTATTATATTCGAACAGCCGGGCAGATAGATTTCCTCTTATCCGATTTTGCTCGAAATTTGACAAATATCTATAAGTTTAGTGTTAAGACTGTATACCAAATTTCATCCGTCTAGCTCTAAGCGTTTTTGAGTTATCGTTTGTTATATACAAACATAATGTTTAAAAATGGGTTTTTCGAACTCAGGACGATCTTAAACGCGGAGATTCGTCAGAATCTCAAGTTCGAATTTTTTGGTGATTACAATATTTTATCTATACTTCGTATGTCATATGGGAGGAAGCAAAAACGGTTTTGGGGTTCTTCGTCTTATATTTTGCATAGTTAGATTTAAATGCATGTAAAAACAATATAGTACCGAACGAATTATTAAAAAAACATGTAAAAATCTGTATACACAAAACTCTTTTAAATATTTTGTGTAAAATTTTTAAAGCATCATTTTTTTATTATTTTTTTCTCTTTGGAGATTTTTGTATAACGCGATGTGTTTGATGTGTTTTGGAGAAACTGTAGAACTTCTTGCTCCGAAAAGAAATTTACATAACTATTTATGTATGGAAATAAATGCTAAATGTAGAACTTAAAGGGGCTTCATATTATAACAGGAATGTAAAAAGTTTACATTTTTCCATCTTTTAATTAACTAAGTACGAGGATCAGATAATCACATATTTAGATTTTTAAACTAAATACGAATCACTGATAGCCTTCTTTATTCTAAATGAAGACCTCTTACTTCTATAGTTAAAGTGATCATTTCCCAATGGTAACCTGTAGTGACCATTAGCCATAGTGACCTGTTGGTAGTATCTTGTCTTCAGGACCGAAGGGGTTCAGGTTCGAAATCGTGGTCATGTAAGCGGACCAGTTCTACATTTAACCCTTTGAACTCGGAAAAGTAATTCGAGGCATAATTATTCACCTAATAAAAAGATTTGCTTATTGCTCTGAAAAAATAAATATACATAATTGTTTTAAGATGAATTTCTTTAAAAAATTAATGTACATCTTTTTACCATCCGGGTGCAAAGGGTTAATCCATTTGTGTGAGATGTTCTTCATCTGGAAGGCATGAAAGTAAGAAGGGAATGCGGTCTTCATCATCTGACTATGGTTCAAAATAAAGAAGTCCGTCCAAAATGACATTTTTATTGCCACAAAGTTGTTAAATGAATATAACAATTCAATGTATTGGTGAAATATCGGTACTTTAGTTATATTTTCATATGGTTTAATTGTGTAAAAACATATGAAGTTCTTTGTGGATTCTTGATAATATTAAAACAGTTCATTTCCAAAGCAGAATGTTTTATTTTATTAGATAGAATGTTCTGCCTTTCGAGATTTGTATGCACAGAAATATAAAACTGTGGATTTACATATTACCTTTGTTTTGTATACAATTCCTTAAGGATCATCGAAATATTTTTCTCCCATTTTGTTACAGAAGGAGAAGATATTTCGAACTTTTTTGCTTGTTCTTATCTGTAATCAAAAGCAGCCTTCGTTTCCGCCCACCAAACGCATCATATTTCAACGTTTCTTTTTCCCTGGGAGGGCGTTTATTCATAACACCATCTACATGCACCTGAACCGGCTTCCGGTGAATGTCAGTTTGATTTTCGTATGCAAGTCAGTTTCATATACCGGATTATATTTCAATGCATATCTGAACGGTATCAGAATCAACGTTGATCGAAGTGCAGGTCATTCTCGTTCAACCTCTTTGACAGCTTGCGTAGGTGTTTCTTTACTGGATAAGTATGATTGTAAATATCTGTTAGATTTTAATTTAAAAGGATTTGTCATAAGGAAATGAAATTACTTTCATTTTCGCGGGAAATAATCTTGCTTATAAAACTATTTTTCGATGTGATTATAGGATAAAATATTATTGCTTAATGCACTCAACTACAGTAAAATGAGCTAAAAATACGTTTTTGTGATGAATGCAGTTCAAAAATATACTATAGATTTAACATAACCAAAGTGTTGCTATAAAAAATATGCATTTAAATTATAAAGGATTAAAGAGAAAAATTACAGTAATTTCATGGATTCATAATGTTTTGTGTTGATTGGTATACATACAGTTTTACGTGAAGTTTTGATTAGCTTTCTCCTTTGAACTTTTCCCTCAGAAAAAAACGTTAAGAACCAAGAAATATTGTGTTTTACTTCACGAAACCTGCATTGTCCCGGGTGTGAGGCATATTTTATAAAACAAATAGGTTAGTTTGGAAAAAGTTATTCTGTTACCCACCGTCTAATCGATGAAGAATAAATGAACACTGTCCTGTTTTTGTCGACAGAAAAAAAAAAGTATTCTTTTATATTTATTAGGTGAAATAAACCGCAAAATGTTTGGGCTGTGAAAGTTTCAGATTTGAATAGATAAACAATCCATTTAATCCACTAAAAAGACCGCATGACCACTGTCCAGAAAGGTTTATTCTCCCTTTCTTTTCTTTACTTATAGATTTACTACTAATTGCACGAGCACTCGCATTATTTGATTTTACGAGGAATCCTTCATAGTCTCCGCCTTTCTATTGTTTTAATGATATGAAGCGTGCGAGTCCGATTAAAAATTTGTGTTTTACGTTCATTCACGAGTTGTTGATAACATACGCGGTCGTCAACTCTTTCAGTCATGCGTGTCGACAGATGTAAGGTCATGGCCAAGAATCTAGTTGTTTCCGAATCTGATAGTTCTGTAGAGAGGAGGGCATCTTTTCTCATTCTGGGCGTTTCTTTCGTTTCGAGGAATTCCAGGCACAAATGTAATTTTAAGCTCTTTCTCTCTTTTCGCTTTTATTCTTCTAGGTTGGAATTTTTTTCCCCCTGGAGTTGATTGAAGATTCGTTTAACCGTAGCATGTATTATTAATCCATGATAGGACCAATTGATGCGATATCTAGGGTCATTACTGCATAATTAGAAATTAAAGGGACTCTCTATTTTAAGTCATTCGATTGTGTTTTTCAACTTGGGTACTGAAAGATGTAATTACTTTGGATGTGATAGTGCCTGGACAACCGTAAATTTGATAGCTGTCAAATATGTTTATTACATAATATAAATGAGACTTTTGACAATAATATATTTAGTGCACTTTTAATAATATATATTTACTTTAGAGTCGTCATTTTATTAAAATGCTGATCATTTTAGTAGGAATGCATTAGAATGCATTTGCTGGCAATATTTGCCTAATAAAACATCTTTTCAAACTATTTGTATCATTGGTCTGCATATGGGTGGTATTTTCTTGGTCGTTTTCACAAAGCGCATATATTCATGCAATTTTTTTGGGGCATAATAGCCGTCTATATAAAAGATGTATGTGAATTGTGTATTCATCACGTAATAGAATTATGGATTCTTTATTTACGGCATTTTTAGTTTTAATGTTTTGGAATATTTTTATACAATAAAGCACATTTTTTGTGCCTATTTTCCACATTATGTAAATGGATTAATGAGATTTGTTAGATATACAGCCTGCTTCAAATGCACAGTTCTGGTATACAGTTTTACAGCTTGCTTCAATAAGAATGTATTGTTATTTTTGATTTCTTTGGTCATTTTAATGTAATGTACTTCAATATTAATTCGACTTTTTTTTTTAAACTATAGTATTTAACTTTTATTTTATAACAATTTCTTATGCGCGTACTCTTACGTTTGGGTTTTACTTTATATGATTTTCCCCTCTTAATTATTATACTTAATTCTTTAGCATGTATATCCAGTCTTTAAAATTAATAACAAATTTTTTTTTGTCCTAATAATTTATTTGCTAAATCTTTGAGTAAAATTTTATTTCTCTTATTCCATTTATGGAATTCAGCGTTTATGCGAACTAATCTGTTTGTGGAAAGAAAGAAGTCTGGATGTAATATTTTTTCTCTCACCACTGACTAAGGGAACTACCGAGCTTTAAATCAAAAACTTAATTTCTTTCTATAGTGGCAGTTTGAAGGGACGCTTGTTTAAAACTTTTCAAATTGCTTCTTTAAATTTTTCGATTTTAAAAGCAGCGTTATCCCTTATTAGATTCAATTAAATATTTAACTAATGAAATGTTCTCAACTTCTTTGGTATGTGAATGTCAAATTCGTGTTATTGAATAGCCATACAGATGTACGCAATAATACATCTTAAATGTCTTACTTAGTGCCAGTCGAATGAGCAGGATCATCTGTTACGCCACTGGAAGTTTTGGATCCATATGTCGAAAGAACAAAGGTGGCACATATATAATTTATTTCTTTTTTTTCTACCCGATAATAAATTGAAAGTTTTGAACTTGACATCCGAGTTATTGTTAGTTCTGCTTGCCTCGAATTTAGAAGTTTGACAGCAGCTTGGAAATTCTCGATTCATTTTAGACTGGGCCTAGTAAATTGAAACAAATATAATGAGTATAAAATGCAGTCCATTGAGATTTTCCATTTGGGAAGAGTTAATTTTGTACAATTTTGTTAAAATGTAAATCTTTGCTATGTCCATGACCTTAACTAGTAAGAGTTGCTAGTAGGGTTTGGACCAAATACGTCAATTAGTCCTGAAGTTTGTACTTCTTTGGGTCGGCTCTTGAAAGTAATTAATTTATGTATATACGATTTATATTTGTTAAGAATTGAATTTATTTTGAATGAAAAAATTTAGAAGTAGTTGAATGCTTTTATTAGATGTGTATTATTTGAGAAGGATCCCAAAATTTTGTAGTCTATCCAGGCAATGAATAGATGCCATTAGTATCTTAACTGACATTCTTTTCTCCATTTTGGGGTCAAACTGAAAGTTTTGAACTTGACATCTGAAAATTATCATATGGATTTTCGATTGATTTAGAGTTAGAATTGCAACTTTGTGATTAGACGAACTCGATCACTAATCTCCATTTTAAAAAAAGCTAAATGCTGAGCATTCTCTTGACTTATTTAACTGTCTTGAGTTAATTTTAAGACCTTCTTTAATTTCTTCATTTTTTTTTTTGTATAAGTTTAAGTGTGTGTGTTGATGTGCTTGCAGCAGTCTAGTGGCAGAATCCCTGTTTTTCTACCAAAAGATAGTGGTTCAATTCCACCGCAGCATCTTTTAGATTCTTTCGCAAACAGGGTACATCTTAATCTTTAACATTTTACTGGCGCGGCTATGGGAACATAAGATTGCAAATATGCATAGTTTAGACTCAAAACCCATATTATTTGTTTATTCAAACATTATTGACAAACCGTTACTGAGATCGTAATTACTAATTTTATTTTCTGATCAAAGTAATTGCGTTTCTTTTAAGGAATTAAATCAACGAGTACAACGAATAAATAAGCATCTAATTAGTTTGGAGATGGCGAAGGAAGGTTAAAATTTGTCGAGGCTAATCGTCATTTCGCTGGCGTAATATGTAAATTTAGTGAGGATTAATATCATCCTTGTATTTGACCACTGTATGACATTTTGAGGTCCGATGCAAAATAAATGGTTTACTTTACATTTTTTTAGTAATTGTTTTTGTTCGCTGAATCTTGGGTAAAGAAAAGTGAGTGATTCTTTGGGAAAGTTCAATAATTATGTAGGGTATATATTTTCACTTTAACCGAAATAATAACATTAAACTTTCTCCAAGCTCAAATTCTCTTGAGTGTTAAGTTTCTTTAGTGCTAACATTTATGTTTATTTTCGTTTGGTTGATGTATAATTCTAGACCATGTATCCACCTTTCTTTATATTTTATAGAAAACCTAAATTAACTGTTTGAAATTCATTTCTATAATATTAGAAAATGTCTCGTACACTTTTTCTCACTTTTCCCTTTTTCCATAATCGAATTTCATCCCATCGGCGTAAATCGTTTAGCTCTTTCGGCAGTTTTATAACGTGTGTTTGCAGCTGCAGGCTGCATTAGCTGCCTTTAATCTGTCCGGCATACTTCTTTTTATGCTTCTAGAAGTGTTGACAGACGCGCCGCCCTGGCGCCTAGAAAGGGACGGTCTCTGTGTTTAGTCGTTCACATTCCCTAGTGGTTGGAGGTTTCCTGCGGTGGGATTTCTCATGAAAGCTGGAATTTTATCACTGCTGTTTTTTCTAAGCTGTGTTGAGTTCGTTCATTCGGAGATTTTCCAATACAACCGTAATTAGTTAGTTTCTTAGACTGTGAAATGATTCCAGTGTTTCCAAGAATTTCGTAAGAAATAAAATTAAAGCCGCATTTTGTCTTCTAAACAATCGTCATAATAATTACTTTTTTTAGTCATTAATGTTGTTATTCTGTTAAAATATAAATTTCCACATTCATTTGAATTTTACCTGTTACATTTCTTTGCTGCAGAGATAAATGATAAAAAAATTATTTAATCATATGTTAAAAATAATAAAAATGAAAAGGGTTTCAAGTGGTTGATAGCAATGATTTTTTTAAATCGAAAACGTGGAGATCAAAATAAGTTCATAAAGGCATGCTTTATGATTATATTTTTAATTTGTAATGTAATTTTTTAATTTGTAATTTGTTATTTTATATTTTTAATTTGTAATGTAATTTTTTAATTTGTAATTTGTTATTTTATATTTTTAATTTGTAATGAATGTATAGGAATTTTCTTTTATTCGATATTCATTGTAGTTTTTTTTTCTTGTATTATTGTTTTTAGCTCCTCACACTTTTAATGGTTTTGCTTTGACATCCACATTTTTGATATTCGATTACACGAATAAAAGCGTGTTTTAAAATAATTTTTATCATTTTATACTTTTTAATCTTTTACATGTTTCTAATTTATTATAAATATGTGTACTTATACTCAATCATTTTTTCAAATTTTCTATTTGGTGGGAATTTTTGAACGGAAGCAAAATTTAATTAAAAATAACTTGTATATAGACAATTTACTTTTTTTAAAATATAAAATATTGTATTATCTTGGAAACACATAATTGAAGCAAATCTAAGGACTCTAATATATTAGGAAGTAAATGGAATATTGATTGCAAAATTCCATATTTACGTACACGGAACAAATTTTTAAAAAATTTGTAAATAAATTTACCACAGGTTGACAAATAAATCTTATCTTTGATGGATAAATTTTGAATTAATAGTAAATCCCGAATTTATGCACGTATATTCTTTAAATAAATTTTCATATTGCAAAAAATATTTCAATACTTTTATTAATTTCTTTATATTATGTGCAGTAAAACAAACTGAAAAATTTAAGTGACCAGAAAAAGGTTGGTGAGGACGCGAGAAACTACCTCGAAACGGAATATGATTTAAAATTCAATGAATAGAACTTCGCAGAGAGATTGCTTTTATGCAAAGGAAAATTTTAACTGTCAAGTTATCATTGAACAAAATGTAATCATTAAAAATAATGTAATCAACGGAAATTTATTGTTTATATGAGTCTCCCCCCCCCCCCGATCCTTTCGGATACGTATTATCTTGGTGTTTCAAACCATTTATATTATGTTTTTCTTTCAAAAAATTGCTAATGATTCGAAAAAGTTCGAATCTAATTTCGAAGTTTTGAATTCTCTAGTATGGTTGTATTCAAATTTGTACTATACTAATCTTTAAGTTGCCTGTTTATCTCTGTATGTGAGGAATCTCTATGTTATTTTATAATTTAATTAAAATCTCATTTTCGAAAAAAAGTTGGAAAATATGACTTTTGCATTTGGACTCTTTCTAGAGACTATATATCTGCTTCACACATATATTAGAGTAAGTTTCAGGCGTTCATTTACATTAAGCTTATAGAAAATGTAAGTTATTAAATTTATTTTAGGTTAAAAATTATCCAAGTTATCAGAAGATTTTCCTAAATTTTTAATCCTTTTGTATTTTTTGGAGGCAAAATAAATCTTTTATCATACTCATTAAAATTTTTTATCCTTTATTTAAAAATGTCATTAGAATGTTGAACGTCATATTGCATGCTTTATTTCTGTTCATTAAGAGAGAGGGTGGTGGGGAATTGAAAAGAAGAGCAAGCTCTTTGTAAGATTACGCAAAATTAAGGATTTATGTTCTGATGATAGAAAAATATGCATGCGTAAATATAATATTTAGAATAAATTTTTCTTGCTGAAAATTTGGCCAAACAATTGTTTCTTTGTAACTTGGAGTGTTGTTATTCGTTAAAAAAATGTTACTATTAAAAGTGGTATCGTTTATCATTCGACTAATAATGCCTCTTTTCTTTGTTCATTGTTATTTTCTGCACGAGAACTCATTACTATTATTTGCGTTGATTTTTTTTTTTTTTTGTATATGTTTGAAACTGTTTTAAATATAATGTACATGATTATGACTTCATGTTGATTATGAAATAAAGTTTTATATTTATAAAAAATTTGTCTTGTTTTCGAATGAAAGATATAAAATTACACATTTTATAAATCATGTAAACAGGGAGTGTTATTTTGCTTTTGCACTTGTTTCAACTCTTTGCAGTATCTCCGATTTTTTCTATAGCTGTTTACGTCTATATAGTCCTCTAGGGCAATACAAGGCCAAATGTTGTCTGTGTCTGGGAGCACTTTGTGCTCAAAGAGTTAATACTATTTCTAGTTCTTTTCCTTTCCCATGCTTTTAGTTTTATTAGTTTGTTGCGAAACGTGTCTGAAATTTAATTAATGAATTCCTTCATTCTTCTTGTCATCGTCACATGGGAAACAATTTTGCCGTAGTGCCTTTTACTGATGCTTTTTGGTGTGCAAAAAGTTTCGGAAGAGGAAATTAAAAGAAAAAGCTCATTAATTAACTCTTTTCACTTTTCTGCTGTAGATTTACGTCTTAACAAAACAAAACAAAACAAAAACCAAAAAAAAAAAATGTAATTCCATGCTATCAATTGTTATGTTAATGATATTTCAGTTTCCGAGTGCTCAATCTTATAGATTTTTATTGTGGCCGATAGGAATTGGTATAAGCTTGATACTAATATCATGATTAATTTACAATCACATTTTCGGTGAAGGATATTCTTAATACGAGCAGTGACATAAAAATTAAATTACATTAAGCGAAAGGAAGAAAAAATATCTTCAAAACTGATAATTAAAAGTAGTTCCATTTGCAGCACAGTAATTAATATAAACGTTTTTGGAACAATAACAATATTTAATTTTTATAACATAATTTTTATAACTGTGGTGTAATACAATTATTTAATTTTTAAGGAACTGGGCACATATGAATTATTTAACACTACAAAATATAGTAATGGATATGGATAATGTACCGAATCCTAAAATGCTATGCAAGGAAGCATTTGCAAGAGTTAAGCTTGTGGGTCTAGAAAAATGAAAATGTTGAGTGTAAAGATTTGTTGAACATATGATATAATAGCCGATGAAAAAGTTAATGTATCTATTTGACCCAAAATTTTGTAGTATTGATATTTTGTCAAACCTTCTCTGTATAAACTTTTTGAAAATTATTTTTGATTTTACTACTTATTTGCCTATTAATTTTAATGTTTGTTTTGATTTTTTTTTACAAATCAAGAGAATTTTGTTAATCACAGCTATTGTGCGGCAGTTAACAGCTGATTTATGGCAGAATTTGGATAAGTAATATTTTCTAAAATGTTAAGATATAATTTCCGTAATGCCTTTATATTACTTTTCTCGAACTGAACAGCGAACCAGCATAGATTGCAAAGCATCGAAATTTGCCTTCTTCAATGAAAGATACTCTTGAGGGTTAGAAAATAATTTCGTTTCATTTAATAAAAAATCAACTAGAGTTCTCAGAACAATGCACTGATTATTTTTCTTCAATATTAGCGCATTTTTTTGCAAAATGGAGGACGCATGTATTCAAATTTTTTAAACTATAGTTTGTGAACTTCAAATAACATCGAATAATATTTTCTTGGGAATATATAAATTGCCTCAGCGTATTTTGAAAGAGTATCAGAATAATAGGAGGTTAAATCGAGCTAAAATCATATTTTATAAACATTGAAATTGAATGCTTTGACATGTATTGTTGTATAATGTTGGGAGCTCAAACTATTTTTTTTTTCACTCTGGTTTTGAAAGTGTTTTTTCAATTTCGTGTCTAACCGAATTTAGTAAAAATTGCGGTTAATGCAATTCTGAATGCCGCTTATATACGTTTATCTATTATCCATAAAATAATAATCATTTCTGGTTAATTTATGCAGCCTCAATTCGTGGTAATTTTATTTTACGTTAATTATCTATGATGCTAATTTTGCGATTTAAAAGTAATTCTCTGTTAATACTAACATTTTTTAATTTGAATATGGCGTGGTCCAAATTAACACTAAGCATTAAGCCTATTTCGATGTCTTTTTATTTATTTAGCTCGTGATTTCTATTTCATCAATATGTTGGCGGTCATTCAACAGTGACAGGCTGAGTGAAAAGTATGCTGCTTATTACCGATGACTGACATAAGTGTAATGTGGTAATAGTCTCCAAAATGCATCTAGTAGCTGAGTCAATTCATGCTGACGTGGTACAAGTCAAGTAAGCGATGCTGATTTAATTTTGGAAGCCATCTAGCATGTCGGAAGAGTAAAAAGGACGTGATATCACAGCACAGCGTGCGACTAGATGGCGATTGATATGAAATGGCACGCACAATTTTGTTTGACACATCACTATGATATTTTGTACTTTATTAAAACTTTGGCATTATTTAAATAAATTGATTTGAGCGTTCATTTGATTCGGGTCTTCTATCTAATTAGAATACATTTCCCCCTATTATAAGTTTAGTAAAGAAGGAATCACTTAATTAGACATTAGGTGTGAATTACAGTCACGAGTCAGATGGCATCAACATCAGTTAATGTGTTAGGAACCTACACGATTTCGATCTCAGGTAAGAAAATTGGACGTCATATTTATGTTACGCTGATAACGCGAAAAAGTTAATAAATTGCAGTCTTTATCGGATGAAGCTTTCCGTTACCCTTTTATTTATTTATTTTTTTTATCCTACACAAAATAGTAGGATGTGAAATGGAACGGCACTGTCTGTAATAAATTATCCTGCTCTGTTGTGGGTTTATTTTTATACTTTCATTTATCAAATTACTTTTAATGAATATTACTGGCGTCATTGCTCTTATTACTATGATAGACGATGCATAGATTAATGACCGACATTTCCACGCTTCTGAGTGAAATGGCGTAATAATTTACCTCGCTTGCATCTTAGCCGAATTGGCTCGTTTTAATTAGACGCAATCAGATTGAGATCTCAGTTTTCTGATTTTATTTGTTGATTTTTCTAATAGTGGGACTTTATTGTGTTGTTTATCTTAAGAGAGGTTTGTTGAATTATCGCTGTGTAAAATTTGTTGAAATGGATCAAGTGATAGGCATTAACTTTTTCATAAGAAAATATTACATTGAAAAACAAATGTTTAAAAATTCAGAAAGGCTAAAAGTGATATATTTCAACACTTAAAATAAATTTATTTTTTAAAAATGTAATGTGTTATATTGACAGTTAGCTGATTTTCAGGCGAGAAACATATTGTTAACAATTATTGTTCGATAAAGTTCAGAGTTGCAGTAGAAGTTTTTAAGGTCCGGCACCAACAGAATAGGTGTCTGAACACAACTTGATTTAATGTATGATGTGCAGAAAGGTAGCTTATCAATACATATTTTATCTATTAACTGCACTTTCTTAGAATTCCCGTTATAAATTGTTTTAAAATTGTTAGCATCGATTGATTTTTTATACTTATCTTTCAGACGATATTCAACTATTAAATTAGGATTGGATGAATATATGTCTAATTCAAGACAAACTAATTGATTTACATTTGAATTAGTGTCAATGTGGGGAGAGAAGGTATAGAGACAAAACGAATAAGTCTCCATATTAAATTTGTAAAAATTTAGCAATGGTAATGAGATTTAGAAACTTAATTAGAAATATGAGCATAACTTAAGAAATATAGTTTTTTTTTTTTTTTTTAACGCAGTAAGCAGAAGAAAAATAATCAATCCAATTCCTTAAAAAATTTTCAAGGAGAAAATTTATTGTTTGAGTGACTTTCCTTGCACCGTTCGTGATGCCAAATAAACTTTTCCTGAACAAACAATCCTGATATTCTGATAACAAATAAACGAGGTGATTTATTTCAGTTTCAATTATAAATGCAAATAAAGACAGTTATATGAGATAGCATTTATTCTTTGAGTTTCATATTTTCATCCATGTTTTTTTTAATTGTTATTTCGTGCCATGTATATTCATAAAATGTACTGAACTGTTTAATGCTGCTATTGCAGTTTAAGATTTTATCTGTGTTTTTGGCAATGCTTGATTAATTAGCATTTTGTGCACCTTTATTCAAAGAGTGATTAAAATTGACGGCATATTTATTTTTGTACTTTCTAATAGCAATATCCTTACGTGCGAAAGTAGCGAGTCACGCAAATAATCTCCGATTGTTTATGTTTTTAGAATCCAGATATTTTTTATTTAGTCGTACCAATTTCAATATTTTCCGCTTTGGTGAGTTTTGCTTACTATACTGCTTCAAAGCATCTTTAGTATAGACATTTCAATCATAATCAAGTGGTTAATTGTATCGTTGGAAGAGTAAAAAAAGAGTTGAGAACTGGTTGAAAGACTTAATGAATTTCTCTGATTTTTATCATTCCTGTTTGTTTCTATCTGTACGTGTTTCAGTTTTTCCTTTTCTCCCGTCAGCTTCTTTTTTCGAATCTTGTAATCCTTGTTCCAGTTTTTTAAAGACAATCATAAGGACTATTAGTGTTCCGAAATGCGGAGCTGCATTAAACTAAACTTCTGGATCATCAAGTTCCCATGTAGAACAGAAACTCCATCTTTTGTTTTTGCCTCCAATTTTTATTACTGGAAATAATTGCGAACACGGCCGGATTAAACCCTGTAGGGGTTTTTAGGCAATCAAATTTCCGAGGACCCCTTTCTCCTTCTCATCTTTCAAAGCGAAATATTTTTATTGATTTTAATCTAATCTTTATTGTAGTTGCTTTAAAGTAACAAATATTGTGTGACTAACTAAAATAATAAAACAAATGTTCGTGAGCCCTTTTGTATGTGTTGGTTTTATTATCTCGCTTATAAAAAATTTAATTTAAAGGTAATTTTGAATAAAAATGATAAAAAATACAGTTTTTTAATAGAAAGCAAATACTGTAATGCAAAATTTATCAAATAAATAAATATAATAAACCATTAGGCTGCTATACTGAATTCCAAGTACAAAAAAGCAGCACTAGTTTATTGTTCTTAAATTTATTTGATATTTAGCTTTAATTAGTTTCAATTCACATTCCTTGTAAAGCAAAATGAAAGCACCATATTCAGTACTCTGAAAATACTGTAAAAAATAATCAAGGTCTGAGAAGTCCTAAAAAGCGGAAGGATTCCCTAAGTATTTGGTTACTTGACTCAGAGTTCGAAGTGAATTATGTTTAAGGAAAATTATGTTAACTAATCAGTTAGTCTGTTATTTAACAGATGCTTTTTACATACACGAAATATGAAAAGTATTGTCGAAAAATTTCACCTCGAGATTTTAATGAATCTCCACATTTTAAACCTCACTTGAGCCTAGAAAAACTATTTTTGGAATTGTTTGTTTACGAACTCAAAAATGCAATAAGCTAAAGGATGAAATTTGGCATATGATATTTAAATCGACATGATAGATTTCTATGAAATTTTGAATGCAGTTTGACAAAGGAAAGATTGCGTCCGTCCGCGTGCATGTGAACAATTTAACTCAAAAACGCAACGAGGCAAGATGATGAAATTTCAAATTTAGATTTGTCACCAGAATGTATATAAAATTTAATATATCTCCAAATCAGTCAATCCATCACAGTGTTGACGGTCACTATTTCTATTCGTTTACATGTGATGACTCATAAACGCGATAATTTATATGGATGAATTTTAGTGTATAATCTTTGCCTCAAATTATAGACCTGAATCAACTTTTAATATTAATATCATTTAATACATTTCAGTCGGAGTGAGATTGGTATTTAGTTCGGCCGATTTGATATTGGCCGGCATAATATCCAATACTGTGTAAATGAACTACGCAGGGTCCATTGCCGGTCGAATGGTGAGTCTAATGTCAGTGCTGGAATCTTTTATTTGAATTCATTTTGTCGTATATCCACCAACAACTGAAGTTTCTAAAATTCAATAACTCTGGTTTCTTCGGTTCTACAGTCGAATAAAAATATCTTTGCATTTTGGAAGGGGGGGGGGGAAAGAATGAGTTGCATATTAATTTATAAAGTTTGACTTTACGAAACGCAATCATAAAAGTTTACTCAGCTCCAAATCTCTTTTATTGAAGTCCGTTGTAACATGCTGAATGATTTTTCTTTTAAGTGTGAATAATTTATATTGGTAAAAAAATGAATAAATTTTTATTTTGCATGAATCGGATTTTTACTTCAATCTGTAGCTTGCCATTTTTTTAATATGCGACTTCAGGTGTGTGTGTGTGCAAGAAAATAGAATAATCAAATAGATTATTGTACATATTGAGTTTCTTTAGTACAGTATAGTACAGTTTAATAATACTTTTTAAATCGAGATGGTTTAAGGTTTATTTAATAGTGCTGAAGTATCTTAACCGAAGTACGTTTTAACGAAGTTTTCGACACCACGAAATTATTCTATGCGACACTGTTTGGAGTCGCTGCCAACGTTTAATGAAATCCTTCTGCAATTGATACATCCACCCTTTCTAAAAATATCGGCGCAAACCAATTAAAACATGACTCATCTACTTTTTAACGAGATTTTAAACTTGTTTGATTTTCTTGATTCGGTTGAAAAATCACTTTGGCTTCATTCTTGAAAGCAGAGTGGATTTTCTAAATCTTTACTTCTCATCAACCAAATGAGAGAGGTCTTTGAGATACGGCGTTCCCGCAAATCCCACTTAATTTTTTCTCTCTTTTGTTTGTAGCGGAATTACGTCGGCGTAACGTTTCAGCAGCACTTTTCGATTCGAAACGAAAAGAGACGGAAGTTAAAAAGAGATTTAGACACGCAATCTATCAAGACGGAGGGAAATATTGGCAAACACGGACCGCGCACTTGATGCATGGCAAACAGAATTGCCTGCACTTTTGTTTGTCCTTCGTATGTGTGAGGCAACAAGCAGAAGAGGGCCTGACGGATCGTCCTGTTTGCAGTGAGAGTGATGGGGATGGCTTGAAAACTTGATGAACGCTCCGCATTGCGGTGTTGTGAAAAAGTTTAATCAAATATTTACCCTATAAGCCCATGCAAAGCCATTTCCTCAAGGAGAAATAGATAATAATTTTCACTTAGTGCAGCAAACTGAAAATCTACTTTAATTCTTTAATGCTTCTCGAATATTGCGGAGGAATCCCTGCATTCTTTGTAAAAATTTAGGAGCGTGGAATATCAAGCATTATTTGAATGCTATATTAAGAAAATGTCAGTTTGCGTTTTTTATATTTTCTACACGTTAAACGGATGAATAATGATATTATTTGCAAAAATGTATTTGCATAGTATTATTTGGGAACAAAATTTTATTCATTTTTGTTTTGAACATATGATGTAGATATTGGAGAGAAAACGTGATTTAGTACTTAATTATAGTCAGTTGCAACTTCAGTTAACCGTATATTGAAAGATGCACTCAACCGCGTTACTATTGGTAATGCATGCGTGTTTCTATGTGACGTAGCATTAAGGAGAGAAACAAAAATAGTAACTAAGTTTGGTTTAACTACAAAGTTTCATTTCTCAGAATATAGATTCCAAGTGTTTAAAGCAGAATTTTGATATAATATATCAATTATTTTTAAATACATTTGCATCTTATTCAGGACTATTTGACTGGACGTAATGATACATTGTACAGCTTTCTACGCACTGCCGATTGAAGTTATTAATGATTCCATTATTTTCTGAATAGAAATCGACTATTAATACAGCATAAAAGATTTAAGTTACGGCTTTCTTTGAATTCATAAATTATCATGGATGGTTAATTTCCTTTACAGGCCCATCTCCATACATTTGACCAGATCTGGATTTCATGTCATAAATCCACCTTTTTTTTTCTGCTTTCAAAGTATTTTAAAATTGTAATTTTCAAAGTATAGTTTTCAAATGAGTTTTAAGATTTAGACGATTTAGTGTGACTTATAGAATTGCAACATAAGTTTTTCATTATTTTTATATATTTGTCCTGAGTAAGCTTTAAATTTCTGGCAATGTTTTCTTTATTTTTGCTTCATTTTGTTTGCCATATGGAGACATGTATGTGTTTCTGAAAATAGAAACTTCGTATTCACTGTTTAGTTAATTCACAGTTCAGTTTTTGGTTATTAGCAATGTTGTTTAATTTTAGAGCTAAGTGCAAAAGCATTCATGAAAAGTAAGTAATGCTTTTAAAAATGCTTATCTGATAATTTTTTTTATATTTAACTATTTTTCAACTGTTGTACTTTGTGTTTTTATTCTTTAACAAACTCAATTAAATGATATAATTCATATTTCTTAGTCGCCAACAATACTACTTTTGAATGGAAAATTTATTCGTGCCATGAAGCATCTGACTGTTCGTATTTTTTAAAAAAATCTGTACAAAAATTAAACTTTTTTAAATGCAAAATTCCATCCTCAAATTATTTTTCCATTAAATGGAAGTGAATATACGTTATAAACACATATAATGCCCTCATTTCGATTTTATTGAAATTAAAAATAACGGTTTTGGGGCATTTATTATTTCGCATTCTTGAAATTGTTTCATTTTTCTAGACGTTTTAAATAAATATATATTTGCTCTTGTTTTATTTTAATTCCAGCAGATTTTTATCTTGCAGGCATATTGTATTTTGCGGATTAAAATGAACAAAACCTAACATCTTTTACTTTGTTAATAAAATTTCTTGATGCGTATCTATACTGACAAGATAGGACGACAAAATTGAACTAACTTCCAGCGATTTAATTAAAGGGAAGGAAGATACCTGTCTTCTTGCGTTAAGTTTATGAAAAGAGAATTTCTCTCAGGATTTCTTTATTCTGGTTCCAAACTGCCGGCAAGAATTGGGAAAACACATCCGACATCGTGTTATCTCGAGAAGCTGCCGAGCTTACATTGATGCCATGGTGAACCAAAATTGGATTTTCTTTCTAGAGAGATGGTAGAAGTTTGGCCTGATTTCATTAATGGTGAGACAACTTCAGCTCGGAAAAAGCTGAATTGTAAATCAATCTTTATCTTTCCTTCCCCTCCGGTATTATGTTCCTTTTTTTGCCTCCATATTCATAGGTAAAACTAGTCTTTTCCTTTTGTTTTTCATCTTTCTCATGCATTTCATTTTCATTTACTTCTCTTTTGTTCTGGGAATTTTTTCTCTCCTTTCTCTTCGTGAATTTCTTTTCTACAATTGCATGTATAATATCTTCTTAATTGCATCTTAATGTAAAACGACGAGCTTCATTTTAAAAATTCCAATTGTAAGTTAAGATGGAGTGGTTGCAGTATCCCAGTTTCTTCTGTCAGCATTAGAATACGTTCGAAAATAAATCGTGTGTTAATAAAGAATAGCTTCCATTGTTTCATGTGGTTGTCAAGATTTTAGCGTAGTTGATTGCTGTAGGGTTTTTTTTGGTTCGTTTATTCTTTTTTAAATATTTTAATTATTGTGAAGAATTCTGTTGTTGTGAATAATAAAGGAATGATAATGTCATTAGATATTTTTTTTCTGAAAAAATTGCCAGTTTGAACCTTTAACTGAATATAAAGCAGAGATTTTAGTAAATTTCATTCGAATTATATTTAAAACGCAAAGATTAAATTAACTGTAAAGTAAAAATTAAATTTTGAAAAAAAAAATCTTGTTTTTAAAAAGTATGATGGAAAAATCGATAAAAATCATATTAAAAATCTTTTTATAGAAATATATTAAAAGAATTTTTTTTAAATATTAAGAAACGCGAATTTCTTTCAGATTCTTATTACTTTAAAAATAAATCAGTGTAAAAAGAAATCAAAATTATCACGCTTTTAACTGAAAAATCTGGTTAATGTTGGTATATAACACTTGAAATTTTTTTTAAGAATTCGGGAATGCACACTAGGTTGCTCAATAAAAATCATGATTTACCGCAGTATTATCTGTAAGGGTCACTCTTTCAAGTTTTGTTGAGAGTTACAATTATCAAAAATAATGCTAACTCATGGTTTCATTATTTCAAGTTGGAGTGTCGGTAGACTAAAGATTGAATCTTGACATCGGAATCGGGTGAGCGCTGGTTCGAGACCAGATTCCACATAGATTCGCCGGCTGTATGGTTCTGGTTCTCTGTTTATCGCCTATTTTGTATCGAAAAGTCGTGTGAAAATTTGTCTAAGAAGATACTGGCTCAGGTCTCGGTTTTATCATCTGATTATGATTCAAAACTGTGAGGTCTATTTCAAAATAGCACTCGGATATGTTCAAAATGGGCCGTTAATCTAGCAAATCAATCTTTTGTAGAAAGTTCTTTTTATAGTTAATTGGATCTTAGCCGCCTTTGATGACCATCTTATTCGCCTAGATTATTGACTTTTTAGGTTGCTAGATAATTAATATGTTATACATTTTATTAAATTTCAGTAATGTTTTGTTTGATACGATTGAAAAATATGAATTTAATGAAAGGGTGTGCTGCAAATTACTGTGGGTATAAAATTAAAAAGTGTATATACTACGAAATAAAAACGGAAGTGAAAATCCTATTTCGGAGATAATGTCAAAAAAAAATCAATTGATATCGTTCAAAAAACAATTTTTTGAGCTTTAAGATAATGCAGAGTTACTTTTTTTATGAGATTTATATCCAATTATATAAGATTTATTTATTTTGTTTTTTCATAGTTAAATCATAGCGGTTATCCATCTGAGATGGTGAAGCCTATTTTCGCTCTTGATAAAACTTTCAGTTTGACGCCTATTTCTTTTTCTTATATATTCTTTCCTCTGACTGAATAGAATTTTTGGCACGGCGAGTCCTCTCCAGAGTATTTTTTAATAATATTTTGCTCCTTCATTTACTAGCGAAACGTTTAATTAAGTGCAGCTGTAAAAACATTCAATGGAGCAGTCTGAAACGTTTGTATAGCGATTTGTTTACGTCTGAAATATCTCTGTTCGACAGTAAGTAATAAGAGTGATTTCTGTGCCACATGCATTAGCATTTAATATATATAGACACTTTTGTTCCCTTAAAATATGTTTTATAAAAGTTCGCCCACTTGAAAGTGATAGGTAAAAAACATGATGCATATTTCAGCAATAAAATTATTTCTCCGCGTTTAACGTTGTCAAAGTAATGTCATTAAAATGCAGTAAAAAAAGATTATATATAAATATTTTTGCGACAGCATTAATTTGTTTAATTCCATTTTTTACTGCTTATTAAATAATATAGATTTATAAGTGCATTTTTTCTTCTTTATATTTAGCTTTATGTATTTTAAAATATTTATAATCAAAATTATAGTCGTTTCATCTTTAATCAAATTATAATTATTCGGATGTTTTTAAAGCGAAACTTTTCCCGGATATAGTCTTTTCAATTATAGAGTGATCAACGTATCTAAGTAGGTAGCAAGAGATTAAAAAATATATTCATCGCTGTGATACGAAATGACACAAAGCATTATTTTGACACGTAGAGGTGTAATCTTAGTGACTTAGCAGAAGTAGATTGTACATAATATCTGTGTTAAATCACAAAAATGTTTATAAAGCCCATTCATTGACACGAGTTTTTAAAAAAGGTAACGCTTGTGACCAAGGCTGAAATTATTATGTAGCTATTAAAGTTGTAAAATTACTTTGACAGTGATATAAAATATGTATAATAATTTCTTTTATCAAAATAAATTTATTTTTTCGACCCAAACAAAATGCTATTAGCAAAAATATAGAAAATAATCAATTGAGTTCTGTCTTTTTTGTAAATAATTCAGTATTTTAATGGAGATAAAATAAAATTGGTTTTGCGATATATTGTGTATTTTCTGTAAGAAAAAACTATGTTTTATCTCTCTTTAACTCTCTTTTCTACAGCATGTAATTTTAAAATTTGATCGTATTTACGTTATTTTACCTCTTAAATGTCTGCATTATTTTAACTTGTTTTATCATTCCATGCAGTTTTATCTTGCCTTTTCCGTTAACTGTTTTTAAAGCTAAAATTTAATTCCGTATATACTTCAGTACTTATTTATAATTTCTTTCTTTCCTTAATGATATACAGGGTGATAAAAATAACAGGAGATGTTCGGAGCCCTGTAACGTGTTATGTACTGGACGAAATATAACAAAATTTGGCCACTATACACATTAATTACGGTTTCGATTTGTCAAGAAAAAAAATTAGTACCAAGAAACGCCGACAGGGAAAATTCTGCCGCTGCGATCGAAAACTTGCTATAATAAACGTTTTTCATTGGTATTTGGTGTTTTGTTATTTACTATTTCCATTGGTAGTTGTGCATTTTTTTTCCCCATATTCGCTTGCTGTAGCGCCAAGGTTTCCCTATCGGCATTTTTTGGGTGTTTTTTGTGACAAATCGAAACCGTATACTTTAATGCGTATGGTGGCCAAATTTTGTTATATTTCGTCCAGTACATAAGTTACAGGGCTCCGAACACCTCCTGTTATTTCTTGATCACCTTGTATATATTTAATAATATATAGAAGACTTCCTTAATGATATATATTAGATCTATTAGTTCCAACAGATTTTCTTTATTTTTTTTTCTCTTTAGACATTTTGTGCACTTTAAAAAAAATCCTATTTTTTTATTGTTAAGTTTGGCCATAAATTCGATGAATTTTCGATATCATTCGATGAAAGTAATTTCTCAAAATGGATGCGTTCCTAAACACAAATACACAAATAGTTTACATTTTGAAGTTGTGTTTCAAAATTTGAATATTACAAATATAAAATGCCAGAAATTAATTGGTGAATATTTTGAAACTATACGCATTGTTTCCGAATTATTTCCAATATGTTTTTAATACTTACTGTACAAAGTTTTCTGGAGGAAAAAGTGACACAACATATTTTCTCACATTTACCGTGTGTCGAGTTCGATGGCCTTTTAATGGGTAGAAGATTACAGTATAGAATAAAGAGTAGGATGCATTTGGCGAGGCGTTTTCGTTATCTCTGCTTTTAATCTAACTGCAGTGCTCACGATTTCGTTCATGACTGACCTGCAAGTTAAACTGACGTCTAAGTAACTATTCTTTTTTAAATGGTAGGAGTTATGTGCTTTTTTTTGTGGGGATAGTTTTTCTCGTGCTTATCTATCTGCCCCCCCAACCCCCTCGTTAGATATATATCCTGGAAACCCAACTGGAATGGTCTCCCCGAAATTTTCTCGCATACTTTCTAATAAATGTGCTTATTTAACCTCATACTATTAGCGATTAATAGTTACGAATGAGCTTAATCAGGACGCAATCTTTGACGATTAATCTCTCGGATGCGGTTAATACACAAATAACAGAAAACCAAGTGTGTATTCTGGACACCCGTTTTTTTCATCTGATTGAAGCAAAAATTTAATACAGGCTACAATCAAAAACTAAATTTCATATATTTATTTGTTATCGCATTTATATGCTTGTGAAAGTATTGATGGTCACAAAATCCGATACATATCCTTTTTTATATAATGTTAAATCTCAATACTAAATTTTATCCATTTAGTTCTCTTCATTTTGTAGTTATCGTGTTATATTCGGATAATCAGACAAATAGACATCGTCTAAATGGATTTCTTACAAAATTTGATGGAAATCGACAAATTTGTTGTAAAATGCATATTTCATCCGTCTAGCTTAGACAGAGGAAATGTATCATACAGATATAAACATAATTTAAAAAATGTGTTTTTTCTAACTAGGGAGGTCTGAAACGTAGAGATTCGTCAAAATCTCGAATTTTTTGACGATTACAATATTTTCTATCCGGATATTTCGCAATCGGCGGAAAAAAAAATCTTAAAATTGGAGCTATTAAATAGTTAATAAATCAGAAGTATAGGAATATAATGGGTTTATTATTTCAAGATTTTTTATGAACAGATAACTGCAATATAATGTTGGAAATCAATTGAATTTCCTAACATTCGAAATTTCATACATTTCTTTTCTTTGCTTACCTACCTAAGCAAAGCATATTAACTCTTCGAGATATACGATTTTAAAGAAAATAAATACCCAAGTTGCTCTGAATTTTTTTAAACATAAATTTAAAAAAGGCATTAATTTCGATTATTTAACATATAGTATTACTGAAAAGGAGAAAAGGAAAACAGAATAACAATTCAGTATTAACTTGGGGTAGCAACGTTCGCCTCTTCATTTTTGCCATACTGTATCTAAAAGGCAAAAAAATTTATATGGACAATAAGTTATAAATTTTTAAAAATTAAAACTTTTTAATCTTATTTTCGAATAACTTACGTGGTGGGATACACGCAGTTCCATCAGTTGTTCAATATCAAAATTACTATAAAACATCAGATAATGTGCTTTATTTTACTATAAAAAATTTATTCATTCTTAAATTTTCAGAAATAAAAAATTGTGTACCGTTATGAAAGACAAAATTCATTGCACACAATTCATTAACCTCAATAATTACAATGTTAAGAGTGCACTAAAGTATTTGATTTATATAAATATTTGTTTTCACTTATTTACGTATTTATCTCTGGTTCATAGCGTTGCCAACTGAATGAAAAACTTTAAATAAAATCGTAAACTTTATGACTGTGAGTTAACTTCAACCTTTCTTAGTGGATTAAAAATATCCCTCCAAAAACTAAGCAAAAGGGTGGAACAATTTATAACTTCCTAGCTCCAAAATGTCAAAGGAAAGATAGAGGAAATAGGAGTGAAAGAAATATTGCTATTGTTAAAGAAGGAAGAGAAAATGCCGATAGTTTTTCTAAATTCGGTGTTTATTTGCTGTCAGAAGACGACATAAAGTTCTTAAGAAATATGATTTTCAATTTTCAAAATTATTAATTACTTTTAATTTAAAATGCTACACATTGCGTGGTATTCAATCATTTATTAATTCTAATTAATGGAGGCAATTCATATTGCAAATGTATTTCTAATTGCTACTTAATCGTTGTCCTACGCTTTGTCATATCTTTCATTCTCATGAAGTTGAACCGCACCAATTTTCTAATATTTTAACGCTGCTCATTTGACGTGTATCATGTGGGAATGAATAAACTCCATTACACCTATATTTTTTCTAATAAACCCTAAACACACACACACACCTCGACTTTCTGGTATGTTAACACAATATGGCGCGTTATGAAACCAAGTATATATTCTTAACATTTCTCTGGAACTAGATCCAAGATTCAAATACGATTACCAATTTTTATGATATAATGACCGACAAACGGTTAACTTTTGTCGGATTTGGTCCAAAATTTGATACCAATCTACAACTTTGATTATAAAGCAATATGATGAATTTCATTCTTCTGTTTGCGCGTTTTTGAATTATTGTATCCGTAAGCATAAAATAAATAGATATAAATTAATTTTGGCGCAAAGACCATATGCTAAATTTAATTCATCTAACATTTTAATTTGAGTAGTAGTGTTCATTGTTTCTAACAAGGAGATTTCGTGGTCGAAATTTTTTATATTTTCTGTTCTTATTTCTAGAATCTGAGAAATAAAGGTGGTTTAAGGAAAAAGGATGAATCATATGATTGTTGGACGATGTAAAGTTTGAGAATATTGAATTTCACCTCTTTATTTAGAGAGTTTTATTAGTACAATTGGTTTTTTTAATAAGAATTATAAAAGTAATTTTTATCTTTATAATTTTTAAAATCACATTGGTTTTTTGATAAGTTATTAGATATTTAAACCAACTTATTTAGTTTGAATTTCAATTTCCATCTCTTCTTCTTAAAATGTTTAATGATTTTTTGTGAAGAATTTTTGTTACTTAAATTTATTGAGGACAGAAAATAATGTTAAGCCTTCACTTTGAGTGTGATTTTCTACAGGTATGAATATGTGTGACAATATTTTTAAAAAAATTAAATCTATTTAGTAAATGAATTATCGGGAATGAATTTTAAATTTCTTTTAATTCAAATTTTGATGAAGTATTTATTTAACTTGGTTTGAAAATTTTCATTCTTGACTGTGAATTACTGTTGAATAATAATATTTCTTGCTGTTGTAGTTTTGACGCATATAATTCCTTTAATATTACCGAGAAAGACCCTGAAAACATAATTGAAATCATTTCCTGCCGTTGTTAAAATAGAGGAGCATAGCAGAAACGTGAGAAATTCAGTTGGTTCTCCGAAAGCAATTTTGATTTTATTTTTTAGATAACCTTTACTATTTTGGTTATAAAAAAGCATTCTTTTCTTCCATGCCTTATTTCACCCAATTTTTGAAAAGTTATAAAGAAATGGTGTCGATGTGAAAGCTCTTATCTGATTGTTTTAAATTCATAACCTTTATGCGTGCTTAAGTCTTATTTCATCTGAATATTAAAGTACTTATTTTTCATGAAGCGTAGAATATTAGTTGTATGCAGTATCTTCGTATACCTCTATATAATACATAAATTGTGTTTGGTTTCGCTGATAGCTAATGCCACACAGTCACTTATGTCTTCTAAACCCTCTTATTATACGCAAAATACTTTTTTGTTATTTGTATTCTATTTCACATGAAATGATTTATTCAGTTAATACTAGAGTTTTACTCGTTTGACCACTTTACTGCCCCTACGATTAAAAGGGTGTGTCGAAACATGCCTCTAATTGGGCATAATAGACCTTGTCCTTTGGGAAGAGGTCCATTATTGTGCATCATTGTTTTTATTCTTCAGTATCATCTGCGTGATAACGAAATGATGGGAATTCTTTTTAGTGGCGTATAATTGTAACTATACTTGCGTGAATTAAATCTTTCCAACCATAACAATATACATTCTTCTTTTCTAAGACCCATATGTAAAAACTTAGCAAGGTTATCTCTGTGTAACATGTGTAAATAAATTGAAAGCTGCTGGTATCATCATCTCGAAAAACAAAGATAGGGATATGTGTGGGAGAAAGAGCCATTATAAATCTGAAATCTTTATCTGTAAGTCATTAGTTGTAAAGGAATTTTCGTTATAAACTTGGCTATGTAATTACGATGTTAAGAACTATGAGAAGTGGAATTATTTTTACAAACAAATTTAAGATAATTTATGTGGGTTTGAGTTTTTTTAAAAAATAAAATGCTGAAAACGTGCCTGTCTGTGCCTTTGATAAGTCTGACTTTGCATTACAGACGAGAGAGGGAGAGGGGGGGGGGGATTTGATTTCTTTAGAGGGTGAAGTTTTAGTAGTGAAAAATTTAATTTTACATTAAAATTGAGTTGAGGCTGAATTAAATTTATTCTGGTAAAGAAAGTAAAATTTTGATCGTTTATTTTTCTGCCTGGAAATAATGAAATTCGTCTTCTTTTTTAACTGTCTGGATTCTTCTAAACGAAATGGTGGAACTATTCCATTGCCATTTTATGTGTGATAGGGATAGAATTTCGTTTTATGCTACTATTAATGTGCAAAACTGCCGTTTCAGGCTAAAGGGAAAAATTATTTAATTACAATAACATTCCATAGAATATTTTTGTGTTTTTGAAATCTTTGTAGAAGTAATATCAATTAAGAAGTTGGCAATAAAAAAAAGTTAATAATATTTTATCATACTTTTACTCAGGAATAAACCATAAGATTTGCACAAAACTTTTTAAAATGAAGTTTAAAAATTAACAAGCAGCTTTTATGCTATATAAACAACATTCTTCAAATGCTTGTAAAATAATTTTTCACTATTAAGCACCTAAGGATATATTAATTAATGAAATAAAAAATATAAAAAGATTCAATTCATTTCATTTTAATAATACTTTGAAAATTAATATTTTTTCCGTGCCTTTATTTTTGCTTGTAAATCTTTGTCATTGAAATGATTTTCTATTCCAACTCTAATATTTTAAAAATTATATTAGCCAGTAATATCATATTTTAACAGCTCATTCGCATTTCTTAATCCACATATGAATTGTATGGTTTAAAACGTATTTGTAAAAATATATTTAAAAAAAATAGATAATGAAATGCGACGATGAATAACAATCTATTCTTTAAAACTTCTCAATATATGCGCAATAACAGACGCTAATACGAATATCTGCTTCAATTCACACTACCTAGGAGGTAGTGAATCCTAGGAGGATTAATCGTTTCTGTTTTTCTTAAGCAATAAACAAAATAACCGCCATTCCCATATGGGCAAGCTGAATCTATAGAAAAATGTCATCCTCACAATAAAATTAAAATGAAAAACATTTTTTGAATAATTAGGAAGTAGACGGTTATATTTCATTTTAAAGCCAGGTGTGATTTTTATGAAATAAGAATATTAATACTGCTCCATGATTTCTACAAATGTTTTTTTGATATTTGAAGCAATATGGTATATTAAAGTTTTCGAGTGCTGCTGTTGCCATAGTAACTGATATTTCACTGGAATTACATTTTTGAATTACCGCTGAGAGAATGTTTTTTTGCAAGTGTTGTGAATGATAGGATTTGCATTGTAAGCTGCGAGTTTGTTGAATATTTATGAGAGTAAGGAAGCGAGTTTCTGATATTGTGATAAGCAGCATAGGTGTGTAATATTTAATAAAAGCAATGGGAACTTTACGTTTTATCTATTTTGAAGTTTATTCATTGGCTGTCTTGCAATATGTGTTTACTGAAAAGCAAAATATCATTTTGAAAGATTTCGTATTATTCCGAATCATTCTTATCTCTTTTCTTATTCAATGAAAAGATGTAGAATCGAAAATGAAGTTTTTTTTCAAAAGCTGTTCCTTTTATTATGTATGATACTTTGAATGGGATTTCCATCTAAGAACATTCAAATTATATTTCAACAATACTTCATAAGGCATTAAAGATATACCGAAATTGTATTGTATTTCATCATCTTTTTAGTTATTTATTTATGTTTGCAGTTCTGTTTTATTGGGTTTTAAAGGTATGATGAAAATGGAATTTTGAACTTATGAATAAGTTATCAAGGCAAACTTCATTATTTATTTGGTTTATATTTCCTATTGATAATCGTATCGAAAGCTCATTCGTTTAAACAGTTTTCTAAAGCAGTAATACCAAATGGTTTATTGCTTTAAATTCATACTTGAATTTCCTCTGGTGAATTCACACCAAATAAAGATTTATGCGTATATATCAAACTGCGTAGGTAGTTATTTTATTTGGAGGAACGGAACCCGAGTAAAAATGACTAAAAAATGTAATCTTTTTAAAATTCTGAGAATAATATTGTTAGTGAAAAGGGCTTATGTTCCGAAGTCCAATGAGCGTGCAAATTGCATGAAAATTTTTCAGAATTTTATTTGATAAGCTCATTTTGCTATATTGATATTTTGAATATTATATGAAAGAACCATTTTCACGTTGCAGATTCCATAACATTCATCTTCTGTAAAATTTATTTCTTTACTGAAACTGTTTTTTTATTCATGCATTTTCTGAAGTTCATAACTAGACATAATTTACTTAGACGTTCTCAGTTGCTTAATGTTTCAAATTTCTGTTTATTGTAGACAGCGTTGTTTCTTTGGTGCAATTTTTTTTTTGTTTTTTCGTTTGTTTTAGGATTTTGTGAGGAATAACAAAGAGCTAAATTTTTGCAGAAATTAAAGGTTTTTTTTTTTTTATAAATACGGCTTGTTTCTTTTATAGATTAAAAAAAAGAAGTAATCAATGAAATAAAAAAAGTAGATTTTGATCTTAATATCAGAAACCTTAAAAATTCTTTACGTTGTTATGCGTAGTATTTATTATTTGTAAGTTTCAATACATTTTTCGATAAAAATAACACATTAAAATTATTGAATGCATAAAATTAAAATAGTGAAAAGAAAAATTAGATTATCATAGCATCAGTGATAGAAATCCCTTTTTATCGTTTACTTGCAATAATTATAGCATTTAAAACTTAAGTTCGACTGAAAGTGCGAATTCTGGTATAAGTGGGGTCGCGTAGACCCATATATCATATACATTGGAGAGACGGTGGTTAATGATCTGAATGAATCAACAGATATCCATACTTCGTCATTTTTTACTCTTAAGTGGGGCTGTCGTCACGCCGTTCCCGAAAATTAGAGTAGATCTTCGAACGAAATAATGATAGGGTTGGAATTATCTGACTACCTAAAATCGACATGTTTAGTCATAAAAGCTTGTCATTAAATTGTATTAATGTTGCAAGGGAAAATGTTTGAAATGTGGATTTCAGTATTATTTTCCCTATATATTTTAATTTCAGTGAGGCCGATTCTTGGCTAGAGTATGCTTTAACAATCGGATTAAAACTGTTATATATACGTCTACATACTTAATATAGTTATGATAATTAAATGGTTGTTTTAAATACTAAACAAATAAATACCATTTGATTTTGCCGTTTATTATTGAATAGGCTCTTTCGAATGTGAAAATATAATTATAATATTTTTCTTATCTCCAATTATTGAAATTCTTTTTGGCAAAATTATGTAATTGATTCTTTTACTTGTATTGTTTACTCTTTTGAGTTTTCGCTGTAGTTTTTCTGTCTTCGAATTGCGTCCATTTAAATTAAACCCTGATTACATTTTCTTTCTCAACCTGTAAGCAATATAGTACAACATTGTTTGATAATGCTTTATAAGATTTTGCTGATATTATAATATTCTCTAAAAGGGGTTGTCGCTTTTTTTATGGCTTTCAACTTGGGAGATTATAATATTTACATCATGCTTCAGTTTGGTGCTAAGCTGCTATCTTTATCCATCGCAATTTTAAGTCAAATTGTCGGAATTTAAGCTGTACATCATATTTTTCTTATTTAACTCATTTTTGAATTATTTCCAAAAAAAAATTATATCAAAATTCAAATTTTTTTTTAAATTAAAGATTTATATAATCACCAGTATACTGATTCTTAAAAAAGTTAGTATATTGGAGTATAAGATGAATTTGGCTAATTTGTGCAATTGATAAATATGCTATTTGTATTAGCAAATTTTCAATTTTTTTTCTTGTTTTGTTTTCATAAGCTTGGTAGAATACCAAAATGCCGTTATTACCTCAGAGTGCAAACTCTTAGACAAACTGATCTATAAGGTACATCGTTCGGAAGCCACTTTCCTGATAAAACGTACTTACGGTAATTATCTTGGAATGATGACACCCGAATGTGCGGGCATTCTTCCCCGTTTCTCTTAAGAGGCATGGCACCTTTCTGTTTAATTATACTTCACGCATGGCTATGCCATTAACAGCTCTATCTGATGATTAATCTATTACAGAAATGATATGCATCTGCCTATATTGTTTTCGTAGATGATTTATTTGTGAGACTCATTATTTCTGTGCGAAAGAGTTCTCATGGGTTTGCAATACACGAAAGGTTGACACTAAACATACATTGGAACTGCCATTGGAAAACGGTAATTTGATTGCTCATGGTCGGTATAGCGTTAACATGGTAATATATTGATTTTTTTCTTTTTTTATTGCTATTATGTTTTAATGCATGTTTTTCATGTAGTTCCGTGTATTTTAACACATTATGATTAGGTTGCACATACTTTGCATTGTACAAAATATGTTAACTTACGAAATTTAGTTTTATCAAAGAATATGACTAATGTAATTGAATAAAAAATGTTACTTCTGTATTCAGTGGTGTAAGTAAAATGTGTATAGTGATGATATAAAAACTTTAGTGGAGTTTTATGATAGAAATAAAAACAAAAACGAATAGTATAAAAACTTTAGTGGAGTTTTATGATAGAAATAAAAAAACAAAAAACAAAACAAATAGTATGAAAACGTTTTAGTGTATTTCTTATACTTGTTAAATTTGTGGTTTCTCAGACGTCCTCTCATAGGTGTGATATGAAAGTGTATTTATTGAATAGTCTGCCAACTGAGGAGTTTTTAAACCCTTTGAGGGACGGGGCGGTGGTGTAGTGTCTGTTTCGCCCTTTTAAAGAATTCTTATAAACTTATTCTCTTCATTTTATCTCAAATTATTTTAATATATATTTGAATGTTTCTTGTATTTAAGAAAATTATAATACTTGTTAGAATTATTTAGAATGTGATAAAATAATTTTAATTTCATTCTTTCTTTGACAATGAAATTCTTTTTTATTTTTATGTGTAGCAGAAGAAGATGCTTTTATCGTATCGCCGTAAAAGTATTTTTGTAAGATTCAGTGAATATATTCAAAGCAAATTTAACCGTCTAAAATTCGTGGATCAGTTGCTTTTAGTTCTGTTTGAATATTATTTAAATTATTACTTATTAATAATAAGTTTATTTGTGTAAGTTTTTAATGAATTCCATATAAATTGCCTTTAACTAGTATTTTAAAATGAATACCTGTACAATGAAAAGAATATAAATAATTCATTGTATATTAAAATAAAAGTATTTAATTAGAAAAAATGCGTATGGACATACGTCATCCCACCCCTTTTTAGGAAAACTAAACGCAGAAAAATTTCTTTAAGTATAAAATATTTTATTGTCAAGTGATTGAACTTTGAAGTTTTTTTAAATTATAGTGTCCGTTGAACGGTGGAATCTGACAACAGTTCAAAATAAAAGTATCTGCTCCATTTAGTTTGCAAATTTATTAAATGGTGCTTGTTAAGACTAAATAAATAAAAAATATATATAAAAAAACAGAACAAATGAATTTGTATAATTTTTAGAATTCTGAGTTTTGTGAATGTCTTTTAAATTATTTCTAAGTAAATTTTAATGAAATTAAGTATTTTCTAACTTGTTATTTATCGAGTGTGCATTGTTCGCATCTTTATCTTTAATTATCAATAGAGTGTAAGAAATCTTCTAGATACTGTATAAGATATTTGAACAATGTGTTTCTGTGTCATTGGTTGATGTTTAAAACCTTATCTTTTTATAATCAAGAATTTTACTTTTTACATCTAATTTTTAAGTGAACAAAATAGCTACAATGTGCAAAAATTCTTACAGATATTTTTTGGGAAAGAAACTGAGCTCATACAAAATATTTCGAATTTTACCTCTATATTTGTGAAATGCATATAAATTTGTCATATGCATTTTCTATCTCCTGGTTTAAGTATAACAGGTTTTCTGCATTTTCAAAAGCGGGAACTCTATTTTTTGAGTTAATAATTCGGTTGCCTATTCTATGAATGCATATATGCTTGCAATTTGCGTAGAAACATACATGCATAGACATGCCTCTCTCATTCCCAGTTTCATTTTGTCATCGCTTGCTTTTCCTGGAAACGCATTTCAGGAGGAAGATGGGAGCTGTACTCTTATCCAATTTCTACCATCACATATCCCTGTGTCTCCCAGAGGACTTAAACTTGTGCTCAAAGCGAGCCGTCATAAACAAACAAATATTTGAATATCCACCATGTAAGACACGTACCAGATACAACTTTTGGAGAAACGAGATTGTATCGTATTTAAATCAAAGGGATTTGAAAGGTGTATACCAGTAACTTGACATGCCGCGCAAGGTAATCGATCGCATTTTCAATGAACTTTCTGTTTGTTTTGAATACTTCGAAGGTAGGAAGGAAGTCTATAGACATCCATCCAAATGTTTTCAGTTCTGTATATTAAGAACGATTTATTTCCTCCTAACTCCATCTCTTAACATTCATCTTCGTGAGGAAAGAATATAATTGACTAAGTACTGAATTGGATATTTGATTTTCATCAGGCATGATTAAATTAAAATTTGATCTTTTTTGAATGGTTTTAGTAAAAGAATGCTCATTTCGAGTTTTATGTTCTAGTCGGTTTCCCCCACCCTTTCTTGTTTATGAATAAGTTTGTTTTCTTTTCCTGTTTAGAAATAATAACACTGCTGGTTATTTCTTGTTCGATTTCAGCCCCCCCCCCCCCTCCCAATACAATTTGGACATTTTTATGTTTTTCTTTTTGCTAATATTACTTAAGAAAAAAAAATCTGGTGCTTACGAAATATTTTAAGCTTGGCATCATTTACTGGGAAGTTTAATTTGAAATTTAGTTTTATATACCAACAATTAATTTTTTACGTATTGGATCGCAAAATTGTTGTGTTTACAGAAGATACGATTTCATTGCATTCGCGATGTTCTGAAAATGTTCGTTTGAAAAATCAGTTGTCACATAATATTTGTCAAGAAATGAAGAGTTCTACTTTTATAATTAGAATAAAAACATGAAGTAGACATTGTAACACATTATTGACAGAAGACGTTAATTCACGCTTTTGGACACTTTATTGAGTGATATGTGGAAATAAATACTATATACTTCATACAGCATTAATGTGTTCATTAATGATAACTTTCTATTAAATACAAAACTGGAAACTAAGCGAAAAATTATATATTTAAAATGTTATTTGAGGAGTCTTAACTAACCGATGTAATTTCCATACTTATTTTAAATACAGAAATCATTCATTTTATTTCACGGCCCTATTTTATCTAAAAAATATTTTCCGATTCCATTAAAGATGAAAAATTAATAAGCGCCCCCAAACTTATGTATAAATTAGGAAAACAGGATAGTAAAATATTAATTAATGGCAAATAAAAAGATAGTAATTATGTATTTTTTGCAAATTTTCTGAATTAAGATGCATTTTGGAATTAATATTGTGTACTTGTTGAAGCGCTTAAAGTGCACTCACTATCTATGTGTGCGTTCTTGAATCGGAATTCTTCAAAAAACCCATTTTTTAAAATATAATTTAAAATAGAAAAAAAAAAAAACCCTTCGTTGAATCATGAAATGTTATAATTAGTGGTAATTTGATGTATTTCAATAGCGTACAATTAATGTGATTAATCGTATTAACTGTTTGCTATAATACTAACCGCTATATAATTAATTCTAACCGAGTAATCATATTGGCCATTACGTATGCAAAATACAAACTATTCTGAGTGAACGCTTACAAATGAAACTCTATTAACTCCACAATAACATAATATTTAGTAGAATACGTAGAGAAAGCAGCAACATAACATACAGCAAACGTGTTCACCCCTCTATTTTCTGGTAACTTTACATTGTAAGTCGTGTTTTGTGCTTCATTAATATAGTGTAGACAAATGAAAATGCATTTTCAAAATCTTTTTGACCGATTGAGTTCAAACTGTGATATATATCTGCAATAATGATGATGGGACTGATTATCAGATTTCGTTTTTGAGTTATCACGTTCTTTATATTCACGAATAGATAATGATAGGCAATCAACAGGCTGACGGATTTTGGTCTAAAATTTGCTTGATATCTATATTTTCAGTGTGAAAATTATTTACCAAATTTTATCAATTTTGTTGCGATTTTGAGTTATCGTATTCATGGACAGACCAACATTCCAAAAATTATGTGCTGAAACACATAATTTTTTCGAATTCGAAGAAGTCTGAAACGTGAAGATTTCTCAAAATTTGAAAGGCGAATTTTTTTGACGATTACAGTCTTTTCTCTCTATATATTTTGTATTTGAAAAAGTAAAAACGTAAATACAAAGACGTACTTATTTGATTTGATACAATAGGCATATAAAACTAGCAAGCAAGTTTAATAATTAATGTCAAATTATATTATAACTTTAAATCATATGCAGAATGTTAAATTATTTTGTGCGCATCCCTCATTTTTGGAGTTCCTATCTGCAGGGGAAATTCGTGCAGAAGTGCTTGCTATTATCTCTCGGCGATTCAATTTATTTTTCCGTAGGCATTGCGACTCAGTGGAATATTAGATATCATTTTCACCGCTAAGGAGGAGGAATTGAGGAGATAGCTTCTTAACGACACGAAACTTCCATCAACTGTCTGAGGAATGGAACGAGATTTTCGTTCCCTCAACAGGTTGCTCGCTCGATTTTAACACATTTATGGTATTAATTAAAAAGGATTCAGTTTATGTTTCCTCAAACGCTTCTTAAAATAATGATGCCGTGGTTAATTTTCACCAAACCCTTAAGTTTGGAGAACTTTCGAGAAGAAGTTAAGAGAAGTTTTCGGAGATGCTTTAAGGAATATTTTCTCCTTATTAATAGATAGAAATAAACCGGATTTAAGATTGGTACGATTTTATTAGTTGAAAGGAATAGGACGCTTTAATAATTCCGTAACTAAGGAACAATGAGCAACTGTAATATTATTCCGTATTGGAAATTGTTTCATTTTATTTACAGTTTGAGAAATATTTTTTTTATAAAATAAAATAAAAACGACGCGTCACTATATTATATGTTAAAAATTTCCTTGCTTTTGATGTTTGGCTGAAAAATTCATTTCTTCTTAGTTTTTATTTCAAATATAGAGAATGTATCAATGATAGGGGGGATTTGTTTTTACATCTAGATTTTAGAATACTTTTAAGTAGTAACTGAACCTTTGCCATAAAAATTCTTTGCTGTTGTGATTTGTAACAAAAGCAAATAAATTATTCGAGCGTCATGAAGTTAATACTAATGTAATAAGGAACGTTCAAGTTATATTGTATAAATTAAATTCTTAAAGTTAGTGGAATAAAGTCTTCTCAAATTATTTGACTCCAAGTTATATTTAAAAGATGCAGACTTTTTTGTTTTGCTGTTTTATTTAAAAGGAAATTAGTTTGTAATGATATTTGTGTTTAGACTTGTTATTGCCTATTTGTAAAGTCTACATCCAACAGATAAAAAATAGCAATTTTAACCAAGTACAATATAATGCGTACGACTAATAAGTAAATTCTTATTACTTGTTTACGATGATATTAATGCGTGATCTAATATTTTGTTGGTAATTATACTCTACAAATCAGGAAGGATATTTATTCCAAAAAGCATGTTGTTAAAGTTAGGCGTTTTCACAATTCGAGCTGTTTCCGCCAACCGCTTTCAGTTAAGGAATCTAAATAAAAGCAGCATTAAGAGGAGGGAAAATATATATTCTAGTTGCGCATAATTCTAATGAAAGATATGATGGTAAATCAACCATTTATTTTCGCAAAACAAAGTTAGGATAGTGTGGATTCTTTTTTTTTTTTTTTTTTTCTCTTCTCTTCCTTCTCTCTTTCTGGTATCTTCTTCTCGAATATCCTAATGTATCTGTCCACCCTTTTTCGCACTTGGGTATCAGATCTCGTTATCCAGTAATTCCCTTATCGTCCCCTTTCTTTTAGCTTTTTGGATCTGAATGAAGCTCGGGCAACATTAACGGGTCTTCTGATCTTGAAGATCGCATCGTAATTTGTTTTCGTTTACGATGGCTGAGCAAGTGCTTTGCGTTGCCATAAAACTGGCATTCCCCGATGAATTATTCATCTCCCAAACTCGACATGCAAAAATGACTTGTTGCTTTCCATACCAGGAAGAGCTAACTGGATCTATTTCGAAGTATTTCGTCAACAACTCCAGTTGACCATTAAACGCCATATACTTGTTTAGCATATGTTTTCTTCTCTTTAGAATTGATTGCATGCTCTTCTTCTAAAAACATTTTGTTGTTAAACTGAATTATGAATTGATTTACTTCAAAGGAATTTTATATTTAAACTTTTCTGTATATAAAATACCCCCACCCCCTCAAAAAATGTGTGCATGAAAGAATATTTAAATAAATGGATTTGTAATGTAATTTAAATTTAGTTTTGCTCAGTGATTCTAATTTAAATGAATCAAATTTTTTCCACAAATTTCCAAAATCAATATCTATTTTTATTTGTCAAATGGCCCTGTCTAATCTTAAAATTGCATGCTCAGCATTTTCAATAAGACTGATCGTATCGTTAGAAATTATTTATTTTTCAATAGCACGAAATGTGAGTAAAAAAATATCTATCTTCGTTGGACCAATGTAGCTATAGAGTTCCAAAAATATAGATTGAAATTTTTATCTCCTAGACAAGTAGTTACAGAATCTAGTTTAAAAACGCGTGCTTAGGTAATCATAAACGGCTACTCTGACTCGTCCGAAGGCACACGAACATTTTGAATGATTGAAGCGTCCTGACATTCTAAGGTGAGAGCTATGGTTGAGTCCTAAAGGCTACGGTATTATCCCTCCCATTGGGGGCTGTCCCGCTCTCGTCAGGGATTAGGCAGTTCTGCACCATTTCTGTATCTACCAGAACCAACCACCATACCGGAAGCTTCTCATCTCCATATCTGAGGTGCTACCCTGGTAAAGCGTGGCTAAGTTATCAAAAATTACTCATTTTCCTTTGTTTTGTATCTGCTGGTTAAAATTTGTTTTTAATATTAAATCTAAAATATTTGGGCTACAACTGTAAATCACTTCCAGCACTTGAATGTAGGATAGTGTTTAACAAGACTAGTATGATTATTATAGTAGGTTTGTCGTATTTCCATCATTGTCAGAATTCGTTCTTTTAAAGAGAGATTCATTATGTTTATGAAATAATTAGATTTAAAAACTTAAGTTTACGAGGGGATAATACTTGTGGTTCCGATGTTTAAGATATAAATTTTACATGCTTGATTTAATGCTCATTTTCTTGGAAAGCTTTCACATTCCATTTATCATTTTATCGAGTAACAGAGTTGTTTGTATTTGCCATTTGTTTAAATGGGTGGCTGCAAATTGAAATCTTTGAAACTTATTTTCGACAGAATAATCTTTAAAATCGGTTTCTTTTAATGCTTTCAAAAACATCATCCAAATGATCTCTTTAAAAGGAATTAAAACTCGCAATGTATTTATTAGCATCTTCAATAACCTTTAATTTATTACTACATTATATATTCCTTTACTCTTTTAAACATATTACATTTGGCTAAAAACAAGCTCGGAATCTGTTTTGTGCATTTCTGCAGTAAAGATCTTATCCACGCAATTTTAAATTAGTTGAATACTTCCCCAAAACAAACTCGAGTGCGAGTTAGAACTAATTAAAATTTGATTAATTCTAATTGATCGTTTGATCTCATATCAAAAAAAAGCATCAATTATTTCCAACTTGAAAAAGAATTCATCTGAATCGATATTTTATTTTCTACTGGTGATTTAAAACGATAAAGTTTGAAATGCATTGTGGGAGATAATTTTTAAAAAGGATTAGCAAAACTATCCAAATATACGCAAAACTACTTTTTTTTTAATTCCCCGGGGTAATTTTTAATCGCATTACCTGTTGCTTTTTAATCTTACTGCTCGTTCGCTTATTAGTGCTTGGAGGAAATTTGTCGATTTATTTTAATTAAAAGTGTATCTGCTTCTACCAGCGTTTCTGGGTAATTACCTTGTGGTCTGAAAAATAAGTTAATTGCTGCTGTTCGTTAATGAAGAGAACATTTTGGTATTTGATTTTTTTTTATTCCGGTTTCATGTTAATCCTTTATTTACATTTTTAATGAGATGAATTTTTATAAATCGTATAATACTGTGAAAAAGTAACCCTTTCTGTAAATAAGACTTGTATTTATCAGATTTCATAGTTATTTATTTTTCAATTCGTATAGCTAGATTATTCACTCTGGATCCAGATTATAGTCTTACTTCTGTAGTTCAAATGTGTTTATCTGTTGGCTTATTTTTTTCTTTTAACTTTTAAACGAAATTTAGATGCCATTAATTAGCATTACTTCAAGGAAAAATCCCCCTTAAAATTAATGTTTATATTTTAAATCCACACTCAGTTTAATAGAAAACAAGATTTTCTTTCCGTTTTGCTATGCTTGGAAGATTATTTAATATAAAGAATGCCTTTCAAACCGAAATTATTTCTTAATTTCCTACTTTTTTTAGGTGATGGGGTAATTTTCTCAGGTATTTAGAACGATTTGAAATCTACAGCTATATGGCCTTGCTGAATTAATCATATTCTGTTCATCCCCTCCGCTTTCAAGGCTTTTATCTGTCTTTTACGAGTTGCTCACGACAAACAGTTTACTGAAAGTGTGTTGCGATTTACTTTCTCGAAGCCTACTTTTATCTTGTCAATGCATTTCGCATTGGCCAGGGAGAGAGGGAGGAGAAAGGGGAGGAATATCATCATTTTTCAGGATTCGGTTCCGCCAAGATTGCTACTGCTGCTCTTTGCGATCTCTACGAATGGCACAGTCCATCCCTTTATACTAATATTTTATGATTACCCTTTCCGTAAGTTGCGAGTGAGCATATATCATTTTATGTTTGCTGTCGTCTTTGGACTAGTGCATATGTACTTTCCGAGAAGGGCTTTTTGAGCTTTGGGGTCTGTCTAGGAAATAAAAACCCGCCTTATTATGTTTTCTTTCTCTCTCTCCTTTTTGAATGAATAATATTTTGTTGAAATTTGATGATTCATTCTGAGGCTTATGGATTTATATAAATGCTTGGTATAACTTTTTAAGAAATTAAAATTTTTATATGGCCTTATTTTCTAAGTATTTTTCGCATTTTTTATTCTTCCAGGGAATTTACTAGTGACGCCTATATTATTAATTTTCTTTAGTTTAAGTCGTTCCATTAACTACTTAAGTATTAGTTTATATGTGTCTTTAAAGACTTGTCTGTTTTTTTTTTTAAGGAATATTAAGTGCCATAACAGTAAGTTATTGAAACGGTTAAGACGGGAAGAAATCTTTCAGGTTGACGCTACAGGAAAACCCACACGGTGTATTGTTACGTCCAGTGAATGAATTCTCAATGAGGTTATAATGTATTTAAAAATAATTTATGTATTTCAAGAACATTTAATTTTAAACTTCAATTATCAGTGTGTAATAACTCTTTAAAAACGTATCTCTATTTAACATAATCATATCGTTTCACTTAGAAGCTTCGTTACAAAAAAGATTTGTTAAAAGGAAATATGTAAATTACCTTATAAAAACGAAGGAGAAGGGGAAGAAAGGGAGAAAAACGAAGGAAAAAAAAACGGACCAAAACTTACTTAGCTTTATTGACTTTAACTCACACCCTAAACTGCGAAAAAAAATTGTTCTATCCTGCTTTACACAAGTTTTCATAAAACATTTTTACTTTTCTAATGATTGAAACATATTATCTATAACATTTTCTTGCAATTGTAGCTTTGTTTTTAGTTGTCTTAAATGTTGTTAGCATATCTTCTTGTGAAGGTTTTTTTTTAATAACTTCTTCATTTTCACCATCTTTATCCATTATATTGTCTTCATTACTTTTATTACACTCTGTAATATTTCATGCCCCGAAGGATATGTAGCAATTGTCGTACCTTCTTCATTATGAAGAAAATTAGAGAGTTTTAAATATTCTGTAATGGTACAAGAGCATACAAGACCATGAAAATCGGGTAGATTTTGTTGGAGTTTAGATAACTGGGAAATCGTGAGACGTTGAGGGAAACACACGCGCACGCACACGCACTTAAATAGAAATTATCATTCCTTGTGTGGAAAGTAAACAACATGCAAATGTAATTTATAGTTAAGGTTTTGCAAAAAAAAAAAAAAATCGTCAAATCGAAGGCTGCGTTAGGTGGAAGTGCTTTGAATAGGGATGTAACCGTATTTCAGATATCAGATAAAAGTGCTTGGTGTAATTACTATTTCCTGCATCTTTAAGATGCATAGAAATATGTGTTACGTCATTCACCGCTATAGTAAGTCGAGTTTGCTACATTCACTCAGTTCTTGGATTTTTGTAGGCATTGTCTACTACTGTTCGTTTCAGTATCATGGAATTACCACCTTTCGATGATTCTATCTCACTAAGGGGTGAGACGCGGAAGGTTGTACGCATTTCCGGAATTTACTTTATTGCTAAATGTAAACATCTCTTCCTTTCATCTTTCCCCTCACCCCTATTACATCGAACTAAACCCATCCTAATGCATTCGCAAAAGCACGGAGGGTTTTTAGAATCCTTTGGCAAACAATAAGAACCACTCCCCAGTTTTTATCTTTTGAAAGTCATTGGTGTCGTAACGTATTTAGGTAGAAATATTGTATTGTACTATTGACTTTCAAAGGGAAAGACGACTTCGGGACTGTCTCCGTTCTGTCGAGACTTCTTTGCCCCACCATTGAGAGAAAATGCGAGTTTCCTTAAGATAAATGGGCTCCGTGATGGATTAGGAATGAACAAGATTGGAATCCGTGACCTCGAAATTGAATGTTTGATTTCTTTCAGTGAATCCAGTGATTTTACAGAAAATGCGAACGCCCTTTAAACATTACATCAATTTATTAATTGAATTTTGCATTCGACTTATCGAATTTTAGAGTAATCTGAAAAGTCTTGTGTATATGAGAGTACTTTTCTTCAGGTCTTATGTGCAACTTTATAAAATTATGAATTTTACTTCCTCTACTTGTGATCACTTGAAAATAGAAAAATTGGAATGACACTTTCTTGGAGCAACTAAAATGATATCTCATGAAAAAGTTCTATTTTCTATGATGGCAATAGATATATCTTGTTTTTTGACTGAAAAGTTTAAAAATGCAATTGATTCATTTCAAGAATGTGAATGTTTTTTGCTACATCACTAAACATAACTCGACTAGCTTTACCTACCTAAATTTTATATGATGGATTTTTATAATTTTCAAGAATTTTGTGGTATTTTCCTTTTGTTGTTGATATTTGTGATTCTGTAGCAATCTATTAGGAAATGTCTCGTCGGAGCTTTCCATGCTTATTGGTTCTAAAGCTGCGATGGCTTGGTGACATAGTTAATGCTTTGTGATCGGTCGACCGCTGAAGTAAGTTTGGATGCCTGAGAAAATAGTGATGGTACCTATACCACTGAAGTGAGATACTTTTATAGGCTTAATGCATGTTTAACCCATTCTAGCGAATTCACACCGTGTGTGCAAAGAATTTCCGAACCAAATAGATGGGTGCAATGATATTTTATTGCAGTTATCAATCAGTATGGAATTTCGGCTTCTGAGGTAAGTCTCCAAAAAAAAAAAAAAGTGCCGTCTCGAATCGATTAATCTAGTTATGGATCAAATATTGACGAAGTCTGAAAGTTTGATTTTGTTCATGTCATTTTTGTAGTATGGCCATTATTCAGAAATACCAGGGTCGATCCCAATATTGCTTTTCTTCGAATCAATACATAAATCTATTGGATAATATCTAAACGAGACTTTCAGTTGGTAATGAATCATTTCATTCCTAAGTTTCGTCTTGCATTAAAAAATAATAAAAGCATGATAAATTTATTGATTATTTTTTTATTTCGATTATGTTGCTTTTTTTTATTCCAGCTAATATAAATAATTGCATAACTTATCAAATTATCGAGATTATATCACTAAATTACTGAAAGCTTTTTAAAAATTATTTTTTTTCACCCACTGGAAAATTCCCCTACGTGATTTTTAGTATAGTCCGGTAACTAACTAAATTGCTACTACCTACTTTAATTGAGGAGTATCATTCGAAAATTTATTAGCTGCTTAGTTACCCCCTCCCTCCCTGTCTTGGCTACTTACTATGAAACGCAAATCTTTTCTAAGATTTCTTTATGGCTCTTTATGTAATTGGAGGTCGGACCGTTAGCCAGACAGAGATAGAAATGAAGATAACTTTCTATCAATGAATCATAAATCAAAAACCGGTTTGAATTTTTTTGTCCTAAGCCATTGCTTGAGAATATTCATCAGTTCAAACTCCCTAAAACTATGTTGTATTATATACCGCGCTATGTCTATAAGCGTCGTATTCTTTTCGAGAATTCCTTGATCTTTGTATTATGTTGCTACTGTGACATAGCGTTTCGCGAAACTAGTGAAACTGAGGAAACAAACTCTAATTTCGTTTGGAATTTGTATTTCTGAAAACGTTCGGATTTATTTGCTTCATCCAACAATTTTTTTAAAATTCTTTTGTGCTAATACTAACTAAGATGTTTTTGAATTAGCTATATCAGTGCAATTGATTTCGCCAGTTTCGAAATATCTTCATTAGAAGTCATTGATCTTCTAATGGAAAGCATATAATGAAATAATGGCATCTGATTGAAAATTCGCTGAACTGTTACCTTTTCTCTTATAGAATGTGAAATTAAATGACAAAATTTGTAATTTTGTTTCAGCCATTTTTGTTTGTTTTCCGCATTATTTTTCTAGGAATATGAAAAAAACACAGGATGATTCTGAAATCATGATGCAAACTGACATACTCATATTTATGCCTCAACGCGGTACTTTTACCCATACATTTCTATACAAGAAATAATTATTTTAGTGAGCTGTATCACAACCAATATTTGTCTCATGATTTTAGACTCGCCCATTTTAAACTTTATAATGTATTTCTTTTCTTATTTCACTAGTAAATGCTCTCTCTAGCAATCTGCATATGCTTTTGGTACCGAACTTTTTTTATATATACCTGTGTACGTGAACTACTCTTAAAGTTTATCGGGCGACTTTAGAATCATTCTGTATACATAAGTCTAAGAAATATTTGAAAGTAAAATATATAAATTCTTTATATATTGTGCATGCCCATGTTATATTTTTCATTTCTTTAACTTATTCTTATAAATTCTTTGTTTATAGATGCAATTATACAATTTTATATATATACAGATGCTATAAGAATTGTTTTAGCTTCATGTTGTTATGCATTTTCTTTTATTCTATAATTGGGGAAAACGCATTATGCATTTGTAAAAGAAAACAACACAAGCTATTGATACAATAATGCCATATATTGCATCAATATTTTGTGCCGAATAAACCTCGTAATATTTCTAGATTTTTTTGTATGTGAAATATCGCCCAATATATACATAGAGTAAACAAAAGGAATAAATGTTGAATAACATCTGAGAGCTAGTAAGTATTATGGATAAATTCCTGATATTTTATAACGAATCTGCGCTATAAATTTGCTATTCATCTGCAATAATTTTCTAGAAGAAAATACCATCTTCGTGCCAGTTCAATGTGAAGACACGCGGAATGTGTGTTGGAGAGGAGGGGTAGGAATTTTGAATTGTAGTAATTCAAGACGAAAATACGCCCTTTCCCAGAATTTTCTTTCCCTTTAAGCGCTTCCCTTTCAAACCCCCTTCCTTCTAGAAAAATCTTGTCTTGTGGTCAAGTTACCTGGCGGCCCCCCGTTGAACTGTCACGGGAACCATTTGTTAAACCGAGTGACCACCGTAAATAGGACTCGAAAAGCTTGACTGCGCATAATTGGCTATTACTTATCTATCTTTAGAATGTCATTACAAAATTATTTCTTTAAAATTTCCCAATTAGCTCATGAAATTTTAACATGAATAATTCTTTGTCGATGATGCAATAATTGCTAACTTTTCATTTAACATTAAAAATAATTTCAATTAAGCGATTGAAGTTCGATTCCTTTTGCTTATCTATGATGATTTTCTTTATTTTTAACGACTCAGTTTTGCTTTAATTGCCTCTTCGTGAATAAAATTCGCTGTAAACGATACATTAACCCTTTAAGGAGCCATTTTTTTCTAGTCATATTATGTTAAAATATTTTTAGGCTTGAAATTAAAATAAGAAAAGGGATTCATTTAGATTATTAGATAAATTTAATTTGATTAATTAATTAATTTGGTTAATTAATAATTAAGTAACAAACAAAGATTGATAAATTTGGTGGGAAGCATACTTCCCACGGCCCTAGAAAGGGTTAAAGGAAAATGAATTTCAATGAGTGAAATGATTTACTATTAAATAAATAAAATTCTCTTTTGTTTGCAGCTTATTTAACAATATTAATTCTACATGCTTTTTCTTTTTTAGAGCTATTGAAAAATTTCTAGCATTGACATGACTAAAGTTATGCCACGAAATGAAAGTTTCAAACTTTGTAACTGATACAGCAAATAAAAACTGATTTTCAACTTCTGTCAAAAAATTTCGACTTCGCTGTTAAAATTTCCTTCGTTTCACTTAGGTAAAAAATAAATTTTGTTTCATTTTTACATAATAATAAAGTTCCTTCCCTTAAAATGGTCAAATTTGCGTGAAACTTATTTTCTTCATGAACGAACGATGCGGCAAATTATATTTTCAATTGAAGGATTAATCTTTCCCTTCTAGCTTATTTACTTAACAAAATCTTACAGGTTTTTTTATTCTTACCAGGTTTCATAAATTTATTCAACTTACATGAATAAAGCATTGCTAAACATGCTAAAAATTAAAATTTCAGTTGCATTAATTTTTTTTTATTAAACTGTTAAAATGTCATTCCCTTCCTGATTTTTTTTACAAGCCCTCATTTTTCACTCTTTAAATGGCTGAATTTGTTTAGCTCTCCTTTCTTATAAATGAATTCACAAGTTGTGTTAACAACGCAACAAGTGAATATATATTTTATCTAAATAATCGAAACACCTTCCTCTTAGCTTATTTACCCAACTAGATCCTACTGGTGAATCATTCTTTAAAGTTGTGAGAAATTCCTTAAATAAATAGCAATATTTCAGACCTAAAAATGGCTCAGTTTGCTTAACTCTATCCTCATCAACAAAATTCACAAATTTTTTTTATGACGCAACAGGTGAACTTAAATTTTAACTAAATGGTCGAAACACCTTCCTCTGTGCTCATTTATCTAACTAAATCTACAGGTGTTTCATTCTTCGATATTGTGAGAAAATTCTATACGTCTCTGGCAATATTTCCGACCTTTAAATGACCCAGTATGCTTAATTCACCTTCCTTCTGAACGAAATACGCAATTTTTGCAAAAGATGTCGGAAATGAATATATTTTTTAAATAAAATAATCGAAACTCTTTTTCTTTACTCATAGTTCCCAATCTAACAGGTGCTTTTATTCTTCGATATCATAACTAAATTCTTGTCTCCTCGAATAAGAATCCTTGTTGTTGACGCAATCTAAGCATCGTGAAATGTTATAGGTCGTGTCAATAGTTTTGTCACCTCGTCAAGTGTTTCACCTTCCTCTTTTTAATTGCAGGCGGAAGAGCTGAGCGGGATTGTTGGCTCCGCCTTCCGCATGGCATACGCTCAGCAGCTGCAACAGACGCCACATCAGTTGGAGCCCCAACCTGCTCGGAGACGGTCCCCTGGCCCTGTGCTGCTCGGACCGGCTGCTTTGCTCGTCACGTGCAGGGATGACAGATCGCCTAAACCTGCAACTAGAGCTTGCTGGGTAAGTGCATCTTTAATTACTGCGAGCAATGATCCTTTTATCTGAGACACGCTGTGCAATTTTTGTGATTCGTCACACATTACATATTTATCTATATATACTTAACGAAAATCATTTTTTGAGCTGAAAGAAATATCAAAAGCCACTTTCTACTTTATTTTGTAGATAATTGGTTGAGATCAGGGGATACGTTATTGTCTTTTTTCTTTATAGTTTGTTTCTTTTCTATAAAAAAGTGTTAATTAGTCGTGTTTTTAATTTGCTAATTCTGGCGCATGGCGTAAAAAATAATTTTGACTCTTAAATATATATATTTTTTCGACTGGAAATTTTTTTTGTTTCTCCACATGCCTTGATTGTTTGCATATTTATGGTTACATGTTAAATAATTATGTATGCACACTTTCCGAAGTCGTTCTTTAAATAAATAAATAAATAAAAAAAACTAAGTAATTATTGCTTTTTTGCTTCTGAATAATTTGTCAAGATTTAGTGATTTTTTTTTATATAGATATATATTTATAAAACATCGGGTAGAATTTTTCTAATACTTATACGACCGATGGAGTAAAATTTTGATGCTTTCCACCTGTTGATTCTAGAATAAAAACATAAATTTGTGAGTTGGAATCGCTCTTTTTAACATTTGGTGCTTCAGAATTTTCTTTTCCCATGTGTTTTCAATTCATATATTTTTGGCTTGCCAGTTGTTGAGTATTTTTCTAATTTTGTTTCTGCAGATGGTAAATAATAATAATAGCATTCCGAGATGGGCATTTTGTCTATCGAATGATTTTGTGGAAATATTTGTGTCAAATTAAAGACCAAAACAAGTGTCTTTACTATAAAGGATTTAGGGTGTTTTTTGGCATGTGAGGTTTAACTATTTAAAAGTGAATTAGATATGTTTTTAACTATTTCTTTCGCTTGATATTTTCGTCATTTCATTTAATATTTTTTCTGAAATAAATTTAAGTATTGTCGATTTATATAATGTTATATAAAGTGCAAGTATAGAGTTATTAGTTTTTCTCTTTTGAAAAAAGAAATAATGAACTAAGAAAAATATTTTTATATGTCAATTTATCTTTTTACCTTATCTGTACATATTATAAGAAATGTTAGATTTTTATATTTGTACTTTCTGTAAACTGAAATTCTATTTGCCTTTGGGCAGTTTCTTATTCTGCTTTATTAAAAAAATTACTTAAGAAATTTTTTATTTATAATTTAAAAGATTATCACAGTAAGAATTCTTTAACTTTTGAATTGCATTTTTCATTTAAATGTAAAATACAAATATGCATTGAGTTTATTCACATTTTAAATATATGTATGCATACTTATTAAAGCAAATTAAGTGGAAATGAATTTTCTTATCTTCGAATTTAGACAAAATTGTAATCGCCAAGTTTTTAATCCACGGAATGTTTAATATGGCTCTTTAAATTAATGTCTTATCTGTTTTTAAAACGTTTTTGCTTTTCTTTCTTTCTGCCAATTTAATTGAATATAAATAAAATAAAGAAGAAATTTATTATTTGGGAAAGACTCATTACCGAATAAACTTAAAATTCTGTAGTTAATAAGGTAATAAATTATTCGTCTCAACATCGTGATTGAAAGTTCATAATTTTGATGCTTTCTTGTAATGTAATAATGTTGTAATGTAATTTGTTGTAATGTTTGTGGCCTTCAAGTTCGTCATTCTCGTCCGCCGACAATACGATTTCAGTAATCAATCGCATAGTTTTAGAATAGTACATCATTCCACCTTTTAAATGCGAAATTAATCGTTATCTAATGTAATTATAAGGTAAATTTTAATTCTAAGGTAATCATTATAAGGTAAATTTTCAAGGTACAATTTTCAGGTTTTTCATCAATTTAGTTGTAATTTTATCAATTTTTAAAAACATTTTCTTCCGTTCTTTTTCTGTGTATGATTATTTAGTATTGCAAACTCTCAAATTACGAAAGGAAATCGTGCCACGTAAAAGAGAGAACATACAGCATATAGTACATTATCGGACGAATATATGCTAGTTCAAATTCGTTTCCGATTTATAACTGCGCATATTGCTTGTGAGATTTTACTTTTTTTTAACTACCAGCTTTATTGTTCACATGTAAACAACAGATAAGTGTATAAATTTACTTCATTAATAAAACAAAACAAAAAGTAAGAAAATGTTAAAAGTAATATAGACCTTTTTGTCGTGTTGAATGAGAATTAGTAACATTTTTTTTTCATCGTATTATATGAATGGTCATGGTACATTGAACCAGGATCCGCTGTTCTATCTTGTCGTCTTATGTGACTTATCAATTATTCCATTTCTATAACCAAAAAATAACTCAAGTTCGTTGTGTGTCGAATGTTATGCGATGTACGTATTGTTATGCATAGTTAAATAGTCCTGAATATGATTTTAATAAATCAAAAATAATTATATGATTTTAAATAACATTTGTTATAAACGATAAAATTGGTATTCTGTGTATAAAAAAGCATACATAAAACAAAGTTGTTTGTAATCGTGGATCTTTTTCCGTAATCCAAAGGTGCATTAGAAAACGCATTTAATGCCATTTATCTGCATAGCGGTCACTCCTAGCCTTCTGTCTGTCAGCGTGAATTGTCAATAACTGTGGCGAGTTAGATTTGTTTTCTCGTTTTGAGGCTACGCTAAAGTTATTTAGTTAATCTCTCGGATATTGAAGGGTGGTGAGATTTAAGGAGAACTGGAGTCTCCTTCTTCTCCCGGAACGGAAGGATGTTTCACCCCGACGAATTTAATGCGCAATAGGCCCGTTTGAACAGCGGGACTTCTGTGAAATTGGATTTCGATCTTAGACCCTGATCTTGAAGAAATAATGCTGGGTCCCTGGTCACCATAGACTCAAGGATACTAAAAATTTTACTATTCTAACTTAATTTAATTTTATGAACCAAAAAATGTGTTTAGTTATGATTTTAAATATGTTGAAAATGCAATTAGAGTTTGCAAAGAGACTGCCATCAAATTTGTGATGATACATATACATATCAGTTCAAAGGATATTCATACAAATCAATGAGAAAGTTCTGAATTATATGTGTACAGAAGTTATTGCAGTTTTGATGGAGCGCCAAATTACTCTAGTCCAGGGCTCTCAATTTTGTTACAATGGTCTCGCTGCTATCAGGGGAACATTTACTAACCTGTTGGTAAAGGAAAAACTCTATTTTCGCAAAAAAAAAAAAAAAAAAAAAAAAAAAAAAAAAAACTTACAGTTTTTGTTTTCTTACATTTTTGTTAGTGTTGTACTAAATAATTATTATAAACGTTTATTTTTTTAATAATGTCTTTTGCGAGTTTTTCTGCTCTTTCCTTCTGTTAGTATTGCAGTTGTCTGTGATGAAAACATTTCTCAGAAGAAGTTGAGATTCTTTTCTTAGTGTTCGCTTTTGTTTAGCTTTCTGATCATAGTCCCCTCTTCATTCTATGACTAAGCATTATTCTTTTTCTATTGCTCGGTTCCTTCTCAGTCGTATTGTCTCGTAACTGTCTTGACGGTTGAGTAGGAGATTGTATGCGGAGGAGAGACACAAACCCACGCTTCAAAAAACGATACTCCATAATGGGCTAGACTTTACTAATTAGTATTCAATGTAAGTTGAGAGGATGTCTGAAATTAATGATATAACTATGGGAATTTCCGAATATGGATTAAATAAGTAGTAGAATATTTATTATTATTATTTTTGCTGAAAAAGACATCGAATCGGAGGCCATTTTGAAATCTGAGGAGTCGAGTATTTTTTTTTCAAACTAAGTGAAACTCTTTCTCTTTAAATTTTAGATTACTTGATTTATTTTGATTTTTTAAATGTTTTTTTTATTCTGAGAAATTTTAGAGAAATATCAAGATGTGAGAAATAGTGAAAAATTTAATTCGACAATTAATAAATTGCAACTTATTTTTAATTGCTGTTTTTAACATATCGTTACTTAATGAAGTTACGAATAAATATTATTTGCTTAATTAAAAGACATTCTATTAAAAATATAAAATCGAAGTTTAAAAGCATCAACTTTTTTAACGGATAAATGAAATAAAACCATTTTCTAAAATTATATTTATTTATTCACATTTTTTTTCTCTCTCCTCTTAAGTTAAGCGAAACATTGGTTTTTAGTGACCTTGAGGGGAGAAGAAATCTTAAAAACAAAGTAGTTCATAGAAAGAGTCGCAATCAATGAAATAATTGAAATTTAACTGAAGGAAGAATCACATATTGATTTATCAATTAACTCTATAAAAATGTCATTTTCTTACGTTTCTTCGTTTGATATCATAAACCTTGGTATTTTGATCAATTTTAAAGTAAGTGTTTAAAAGTGAAAACAAAAATAATTTGATTTTGATATCTAATTTTTATTTGAAAAATATGCAGACGTGCACCATGAATTCTATGCTATGCGGTAGATATTTCACCAAGCCTGTAGCTTTTTTCGTCAACTTCTATTGCTCTCATCCCCCCCTTCTTTTTTACTTTTCATTTTACTATCTAAGTCACATGGGGGAATAAAAAAATATGTAATTACATCTCTCTCTCTCTCTCTCTCTCTTTGGTATTTAATCCTGTAATTGGTTTTCTGACGAAGGTTCACTTAGCCATCTGTTTTGAATACTAACTTAATCCGTTTATAAGTATTAAAAATGTCATCAATTTTTTCCGAGCTTCCTCTTCCCCTCCTCCATTAACTAAAATTCGTTCTGTTAATTGAAATTTCTCAAATTGAAGTGCATGTAAATTAATGCGCTTTCGAAGTTCGATATTTTTTTTAGTAGAAACGTAACTTTATTTAAGGTTATTCCTTTGGGGGTGTTCTTCTCCCCAACTGGATGGTTTAATTTCATTTTCTGCCACTAATTTTTTTGCATACAAAATTTAAAAAAAAAATCAACAATTGCATGTGTGATGGCATTTATTGCATTTTTAATGTGGCTATTTATTGAAATAAAACAAAAATTATAATCTTATGCTGACGTACCGTGTATTTACTACAACTTGGGCATTTCTAATTCTTGCTCCTTGAAACCATTTAATGCTGGAATGAATTCAAACTTACGACAGATTTTCTAATATTCTTTCTGTTCTAATTTGGGAAATTGGTTGTTTGTGATTGTTTTACATTTTGTGGTTTTCTCTTCTCATGACCTATAATATCAACATTGCTCGGAATAAAATTTTCTTTCCTTCCTTCTTCCTTTTTTTTTTTTTCCTAATAAAAAATAAAATTTTTAAAAGCCTTTTTTATATACATTTTCAATAATGAATTTAAATTTCCATCTACTATTGAAGATAAAAGATTAAATCAATATATAAGTAATAGGTGAATTCAGACAATTTTCTGTTTACAGGAAGATTTTTCAGTATGAATGAAATGAAAGAAATCGTATTTAAATATCTAATGTTTTGACTGTTTGAAATACAGTTTGCTAAGCAAATTTTGAGGGCTGTCATGGTCTTTGCTTGAACAATACTGCAGATGCGCAAAAGAAACGTAATCTTTAATTAAAATATATTTAATTAAATCTTCCTTATGCTTATAGCATTTTTTGAGCAAAATTTCTAGAAAATATATTTGTTAATATAGATTTCTATTGAGTACAAAAGATGTAGAGTTTGTTTTATTTATAAAATAAATTATTTCTTTTCATGATAACTCAAAAATAAGGTTTCACATTTTATAGTGACGCAGTATTTTTCAAAGAAGAGTAAATTTGTGGTAGTATCATTAAAAAAAAAAAAAATGCGACTATAGCCCATTTAGTGTTCAAGACATTTAATTCCCTACTATACCGCATTGGCAAGTGTTGAAGCAGACCACCTACTACGCAACGCATGCGTAATTACAACAACCCTAAAGAGATTTAGAACTACTCTAACTTTATTTATTTAACTGAGATTAAATTACGAGCTTTTTTAGTTATGCACTTGAATTATTTATAAATCAATACCAGAGGAGCGTTTGTCGGGAGAGAAAGAACTACAATATTCGTTTGCATGATTAAAATTGCAAAGATGATGTGGTCGTTGTTGTTTTTTTTCCGAATAAAATGATTCCCATAAATCATGCTATAAACTTTTATTGTAAAAAAAAAAAAAAAAAAAAAAACGTCGTGTGAAACCCGTCTTAAATTCTTTTAAGACTGTGTGAAATTTTCTGAGTGAAAAAATTCTTTTTCCACAATTCCCCCCCCCCCTCCTTTTCTATGAAATGACAACCATTTTTCGTCTTTTGCTTTGTTAGATTAATGTTGTGCTTCCTGAAGTTTATTGTGGACGGATATCGTAAGTTTTGAATCCGAGTTTACCACTGTGGATGGCCTTAAACCTTTTTTATGACATTAAGTGAGATTTCAAATACAAGGACTAGACATAAATATTCGCTTGTGAAATGCAAGAAGACATTAGTAACCCAAACAACCACCACCCTTTAAACTAAAGGAAAGATACCAACTCTACTTACTTTTCGATGAATTTAACAGCGAGATTTAAATATACAAGCAAAATCAATTCTCGTTTATTTTAGTGAATATTTCATTCATTATCAGCAACAATTTGCAAATAATTTTTTAAAAAGAAAAATAATATTTATCAAATGCCTGTGTAAAGTGAGGCGTGCTAAACTTTAATGTATATCTTAAAACGTTCAAACGGACACTTGCAGCTCTCTCCGTATTGTCAAAATTGATTTGAAATTACATCAGCTCTTTATTTTGGTGGAAAATTTTCGATCACAAATTCTTGATAGTTTAAATTTTTCTCGGATTTTTAAAACCTTTTTCCTATTTTATGGATGCTTTTCGAGGAGAGAAATGAGCTTTGCGATATCATCTTCCGCAGAAAACTCTTTGTCTTCATAAGAGTGTGTTTCCAAAGATAATTAAAATTATCAAAGAGTTCATAAATTTAGAAGGAACAGAAGATGATAAAAAATTGAGAGTAGTTATTTGATAAATTTATATGAATTTTTCCATTTTGTTAGTTAAAAGCAAGAAGGTTTTCATCATTTTTTGAAATTTGCGCTGAAAAAATTAATATCGGATACTTTTAAAACTTTCACGTTTTATATTTAAAGAAGTTTTGATTTATTTGGCTTTTGAAGATAATTTCAAACAGTGTGAATGCATAAATAATTAACAGCCATAACAAAGATACCGTCAAAGGAGTTGGACATCGTGGACGCTAACAATGGATTGCTACTATATTGAATTCCACAAATAACAGTTCAGCTACCATCTCTTCTCAATACTGATACTGGTTGTCAGACTATTACGATAGCATTTACAGACGAAACAAATTTCTTTTCACTAGCTACTGTGAACTTGATTTATTTTACGATTTCGATTTTTAATGGATATATAATTTCCATTGAGCATTTAATGTATTTTTCACTTCTGGATCTTTGTTAATCCTTTGCTTGGGGCAACATGAAATCTCGTCTCAATTATTCCTACTATTTTGCTAGCGACATTTTTATATGGTAGCATGTAAATAATTTTCCCAGTTGCCAAAGTTGATAGTTATGGGTAAGCAGTTTTTTCTTTTTAATGAGAATCCCTCTATTATGAATAATTTGTAATGCAATGTCATAGAGTTAATTTAACAATACAAAAATATATGTATATAGTGAGTATAAATTAAATTTTTGCTATAACACATGTCAGCGAAAGCACGTATTTCTTTTTCTTTAAAGGTGTTTTAATAGTGGAAGAAGAAATAAATGTGGGCATTAGGAACATTTCTTAGTAAAACATCTACACTATTTTTTTCTTCTCTTTAACATCCTTTTGGCATTTTTAATAAATAGAAAGGTATGCCAGTATTCGCTGCAAAAATGTTTAAAATTCCGTTTTAAAATTACTAATAGGACCTTCAGAACTTTGGCCACAAACAGGAATTTCATTTAAAATTCTCTTAGTGATTTTGACTGTGTATCAATTTATTTTGAAAAATTTAGAACTCAGCAGTTTATTCTCAAAATACCCGACATTCCTGATGCTGTACTTAATACAACTTTCCGGGAAAAAAATCCACTTTTCCTCTTTATGGTTGAGTGACCTAGTTATTACAGCCTCTCTTGCGAATTTTCAGTTTAGTTCGAGTTCAACTGTTCTCTTTCTGGATGCCTTTAGGCCAAGTTTGCTGGCTTTAATAATGCACCGAATGGCCGTTTCAGAAATGCCTTTCTGAGAGCGGTCATCTTTGGAATCTCTTTCGTCCATAATGATCATTAAGGAACATTCTAAAGTTGGGAAAATTCTTATATTCCCATTCTTCACTGTTGCTCTTAATTATCGCCCACATTTACCATTCTAAAAATCATTTTGCCTTCTTGCGTTAGACCTTTGCTTTCGTTTGGTGCTTGAATGACGAGTAACTGATGAAAATGTTTTTCTTTCTTCTTGTGAAAAGCATCTTACAATCCTAGGGCATTACTTTTCAAGAAATGAATGCGATTTTCCCCTTCCTCTTGAAAAGCAATGGGTTCGTTGGCCTTATTTAGTTGAGTTATTCTTTTTTTCTATTTATTTTTCTTCGCTAAAAGTTATGCTTCTCACCAAAGTTAAGTTGATTTGAGAACTTATTCAGCATAGTGTTACACTAAGAGCTTTTAACCGCAGCAAATAGCTTTTACATGTTCTTTGACAAAGATATAATGCGAAAACATATTTTACCTTCATTTTATGTTTTCTGTGTTAGCAGTGGAACTCAAACTGGGTATTTTAAAGTCCTTATTCAAATGCCTGAGCATATCAGAATTTTATTTTTTTTCTCTTAAAATTTGTTTTTGTGCATTTTTATTAATTTTATAGTCATATTACTGTAGTCTAATGTGGTTACCCATATTAGATTTTCATTTTTTGCGAATTTTGTGTGGTTTAAGTGCAAAATATTTCATAGCGATATAGATAATGCATTATATTATTTCGTATTGATATGCTCTTATCTTTTAATTTACCTTTTTTGATTTGCTAACATTCTATATTTATTTTAACTCGACTTCTTTGATATCGATTTTGTGTATATGAACAAATAGTTGCATTCCAATTTTAGATTGATTGGAACTTCACGTAGTGTTTGATTAATCTTGAATATCTTTTGATCTCTTCTATTTTAATCATTTGCTATACATGGTGATTAATTGTTATATTAAGCTATATGATTATAACTAAATTATATTTCTATATTTAATTTTATCACTCATTTGTGTGTAATGCTGTGGTGTGTTGATAAAAAAAATGTTTTCACTCTGATGATTGTACTTTGTTGCTCAAAAAAGTGGGATTTGATTATTTTAACTACGCCCGATTAAAATAAATTTCAAGAAAATTTTCGTGAAGTGTAAGGCTTCCTCTTTAAAATATTTTATAATGAAACTTTTTTATTTTTAATTTGAAAATTGTTACTTAGTTTTTTAAATTTGAATGATTAAATTTAAAGAACTAAGCAATTTGATTTTAAATAAAAGGTATGAATAAAAGCCCGAAAGTAATTTACATCTCTTTGAATTTATGTTGTCATCTTCTTTCGTGCTTGTTTTTGAACTCTTATATTATTGCCACCTTTTCATAAGGAATAAAAAATATTTTTTAAAAAAATCATCGCATATTTAAAAAAAATCTTAGAATTTCTCTTCCTTTTAAATGAAACGGAGCAAGTTTTAACTTTGAAAGTTGAAAAACATAATATGAAATAGCCGAGGAACTTGTGTATTAAAAATAACTTTAGGAAGCTCATTTCGTCAACAGTAGTTTTGTTAAGTCAAATTTGTCAAACTCAAGCTTTATTCTTGTGATAACAAATCTCCCATTATATGGAGGGTCCTCTCTGATCATTGTCTAAAAACCAATTTCTAAACGTTAAGCATGTAGTTCCTAGAGAAAAAAGGCTTTAAATTGCGTAAAGAATTATATTTTAGGGTATTTCACTCAATTGATGTACTTTTTATATTTTTACAAATTTTTAAAAGACATAATATGAAATAGACTTAACATTTTTAATTCTTCATTTTAACGAAAAAGAAAATCTCAAACAGTATAGCAATCGGCTTAAAAGTTAAACAAACTTCTTTCCTTACATACACGAACGGAAATAAAATTTGTATGTATTGAAATGCTTTAAAAAGAGGGGTAAATTAATTTCGATTTCTTTTATTTGTATGCATTGTAATGCTTTAATATACTTATTTTCTTGGAAAAGTCAAATGAAATCATAGTGCACCGTTGTCATTCTTAATTGTTTCATAGACTTTTTCCTCCCGTTTCTCAAGGTAGAAGATTTCGACCTTGCATGATCGGTGTTTTCCTGCGGCATTCTTGATTTCAATGTCGCCTAACTGCTCCAGCCCATCTAGTTTCGTGGAATCCAATAAATAATATTTTCTGTTTATGACTTCATAAATTATGCAACTCATTTCTGACTGTCATCTTTTTTGTTTAGATAGGTTTTAGCTTGCGTTTTCTACGTATATTGAGTTTCGAGACGTGCTCCTTCTCTTTCTTTCTCTTTCTCTTTCGGTCGAATATATTAGTTTTGTCTTGTCACCAGCACGTATTTATTTGGTAATCCTACTCGGAGCTCTTATTCCCATGCCAATTTAATTTGCTTAGTATAATTGTATTAAAAAATGTTGTTTTGATGAAGTATTTGACACGAACACGTTGACACGTTTATTAAATCAAACAAAGTCAACAGCTTAGAATATTCATTTTTGTAAGTAGAATATTTTAATAATCGATTTCATTTTGAGTATAAAATTTAACTTTTATGTAAAAAAAAAGAAAAAAAAATTACTGGTTCTCATTGCTGCCCGTTATGTTGATAGAAAGCAGTATGCACCAAGGTATTTTATTCAGTTTTTTCATGAAATTACCTATAACGCTAAATCAAAACAAAACAAAAAAGATAACTTAAAAAGCATCAATTCTTATTTATTTAACTTCAGTGTGAAGTTTAAGGTAGTCATAAAGAGCCGGTATTGATAATGATCTAAATGACTGAATTGCTCGAAAATTAAAACAGGCACGGTAGTAAACACATTATAGCTCCCATTACGAGTAGCTCACCCATCCATCTCTCATTCTATGGGAGTAGGGTACTTTGACCCTATTATTCCATACACCACGGAAACGAAAATTTTTCACCATACCGGAAGCTTTTCAGCCCCACATCTGAGGTGCACTCCCCGTGTTATTGAATGTAAGGTAAATAATATTAATCAAATCGTAGAAATTCTGTAACGGAGTCGGTAGAATAGATGCGATATGTTGCATGCGTCTGTAGTGGAGCAGAAATTATAAATTGTAAAGCCACTGTCTAAAAGTGGAAAATGAGACCTTGTGATTCAAACGGAATCGTGAACAATGAAGTCAAGCCGAGAGGCAATACTAAAATCAGTATGGATAGCGAAAATTCGTAACTGTTTGAGATCGATACATGAAATTTAAGAGATTTACTAGATTCATTGAATTCTAAATGGTTAAATATTTTCAAATAATTTTAGACAAACGCAATAAGTTTAAATGAAACTTGAATATATGTGTTGAAAATATAATATAGTAAAACCTCGATTATCCTAATTGGTCAGAGCTGTAGCCACATCAGATAATTAAAACTAGATTAAAGAAACATTTTTTTAAATAATGGCTTCTTTCCTTCCGACAAAGTTTTGGATAATTATTCAGTTTGGACTTTAAAATCAAATTTGCAAGTATTGACACACATTAACATTTGAACAAACTCAAAAGTCAATTACCGATTAAAGGATTCGTGGATATTCGAATATTACTGATTTTCTATTGAATTGTTTCCATTACATATTCTTAAAGCTTCTTTAAAGATGTTCTCAAATATATATTTTTTCCTTTGCCAACAAACAGCAATTTTCAGACACATACTTCCGACAAGGAATTTGTTCACATCACTTTTCAAGTATATAAGAATGGACCCCCCCCCCTTTAAGGGGCCATTTCTCATTAAAGAGCTTTACATGGCTTCGCTTCATAAACAAATTGGCTCCAACACTAGTTATGATACCTTTTCTGAAAAAATTGTTGACTTTAAAAAAAATGCAAGACAGAGTTCTATTTACTTGGGTCCAGTTAATAGAGACCTCGGTTGCTAGATACTTCTTACGTAAAACAATTAAAATGGCTTGATCTATATCTAGGTTAGCATACATTATTATGAACATCTATTATAATAATTTCAATAAATTTACACTGAGATTCTCAATGATATTCTTTTCTATAAAATATGATTAATGGCATCAATTCATTCTCTCGTGATGCACAATTATTCAATTGAATTTGAATTCTATTGTACACCACACAGGGAAAAGAAAAAACAGTGTTGCATAACCGTGTTTAATATAAACATTTTTCGCTTGTAACTGTTTACTGGCAGAGTAAAAACTTTCATTTCTTTTTAATTGACACGATTGTTTTGGCACTTTTTTTAATGAAAATTTATTTGTGAACAAAGCTTTGTCACGTTAAGCATTATACATTATATCACCATGGTAACATCATTAAAATTATTCAAATGGCTATGTTGTGCCGAATTGCATTTCTTTAAAATATATTCTTTGGTAATATATATATATATATATATTTTGTTACTGAATTACTGTAGTCGGGTGGTAAAATTTTGGTTTCTGCGTTATCGGATCAAAGGTGTTATCCATCGAATATCGACCAGAAATGCCGGCCTGATGTAAGTTGAATCTGTCATTGTGTATTAGATGTCCTCACACTGATGTGTTGAGGAAGTTTGAAGAGCAAATTCAGTTGTTGCTATGAACTCTCTGATCACGGCTCAACGCAACGAGCTCTGTCCCAAAAAAGTTTAGTATAATTCTTCGAAACTAGGCATTGTTCTCTCTTAACTAATCTCTTGTGTTAGATTATTTAAGTTGCAAAAATCCGTCACGCTTAATAGCATCACCAAAGTTTCACAAAACTTATAAATTTTTAAAATTAACTTCATCGATTAACCTTTTAATGTTAACAAATTAATGGTCATTTGAATTTCGGACAATTTCTTTAAATATTAAATTTTGATTTGATTGACTATTGTTTTGAATAATTAAATTCTTGTTTTAAGAATGAAAGAAAAAATAATGGTTCATTCCTCATTTCCTTTGCTAAGTAGTCCTATCGGTAGTCAGCTAAATCTTTTTGACAGTTATTGTCTCGTTTTCTTCTACCGTTTTTGTGACATTAGTATTCTGAAAAAACATCGAAAATAAGTCGCTTTCATTAAAATCCCTCCTTTCTCAAACCATTTTTAAAGTAATTAAAAAATACTTTAATAATCTTTGAAATGAGTGGAATATTGGTAGCATTTTGATTGGATTTTGTGTTCATCCGGTTGGTTCGTAATGTGCTTCGCATGAGATTAATTTAAAAATACTTAACTTTTTGAATTAAAAGAGAGATTAATCTCTTCTTTCTGTTTCCATTTATCGGTGTATTTGCACGATTTCTTACTTTTATACTTTAGTGATTTAGAATTTTCCTTTTTATTTCTATCCCTTTTAATTTTCTTTCCCAAATTTTCTCCACTGCTTAGTTTCCTATGTTTTAAAGATCAGATCAAAAATTCAAGTTGAATTTTTGATTCATTTCTTTATATTTTAAGCAGTTTTGATCTTTTAATAAGCTTCAAGTTTTTATTTAAGAATTTTAATGATCTTAGCAAATTTGTCGTGGAATTTTTTTTATCGTATTATAAAGGTTTTAACGCTAATGGGAATTGAAAAATCTGTTTTCGGTTTGTATTCATTAGAAGATGTTTTTAAAAATATCTTGGATCATCTTGCAGGTTTCTCGATACTTCTGTTTTTTCCATGATCGTAGCGGTGTTTGAAATGTTTCGCTACTTTTTGTTTTAAATGTTTCTTCGCAGTCAATTTTATATGATTAACGGTTAAAAAATAATACTAATGGGGAAATTTTATCACTTCATTAAAATTCAGAAGAGAATGCTTAAAGCAGAATATTACATTTTTATGTAATATTTGTATCTTATTACTGTCGTATATAACAAACCAAAAAGGATTATTGAATGATTTTTTATGTTCTAATATTATTTCTCCCTTTTTTGGTAGTTGCTTGCTTCGTTGTATTCTCGTTTGTAAAAGAAAGCAAATCATTTAATCAAAAATTCCTTTTCAATTAATGAAATTAGCTCTCTTGTTTCAGGCAAGGTAGAAATGTGATTTTAATTAGTGATTATAGTGTTGTGTGTAAATAGCAATTCACTTCGTATTATTTTTGTGAAAAAATCCAAATACGAAGTGAATTACAATTTACCCACAGCACTATAATCACTAATTAAAATCACATTTCTACCTTGCCTGAAACAAGAGAACTAATTTCATTAATTGAAAAGGAATTTTAATGCATTGATTTGCTTTGCTTTGCTTTTACAAATACATCAAAACATATATATGATAAAAAAATAAGACTGCGATCTTATACATAAAAATGGAGAAATCACAACTCAGGGGCGGTTAAACTGGTGCATTGTTTTAATAAATTTTTTGAAGCGTTTCTAACCAAGATGGCCTGTCGTTTACATTTTAATATTTTTCTTGAAGAAGTCTGTCTGCCCTCAGTTTTGTGAAATCTATCTGAAATTAATTTGGCGTAGTTAAAGAAAACCGATCGAGCCTAATGTAAAATAAATAAGCTAATAAAATAAAACAAATTTAATTATTGTTATTTCAGTTTTCGATCCTTCAGTATATTATAGGTATTTAAGGATGGATATGTCGTTGAAGTATTTTGATCTGATTTTTTCTTTTTTGTACTTTAAATTTTTCTCTAGTATGCCTACTACCTTTTATTTTATTGTGTGTACTTTTTGTAATGAATAAACCTGCTGTATACTGCGGGAAAATGTTTTCTTCTCGCATTGTTTAAAAGCAGGTGTTCAACAACATCAAAGTCGAAAAGAATTCTTGCAAAGGGTATTCGTTTAGGAGAACTTTTAGTTTTGTTTTTAGCTTCTTGCTTGCTTTATTCTTTGCTTTGGGTCATACATTTTCTTTCATTCTTTTTTCTCGTTTGTTTCTTTGTCTTTTTTTCCCCCTGAACAGGTGTATGGAAGAGTTTGATTCTTCCTCTTTAGCTTTTTTTTTTCCTTGCACTTCAACGAACTGAAACAATTGGTGTGTTAAATTTCAAGTCGATCGAGTTTTGATTGAATTTATTTATATGAATTCGTAGCAAATTTTGTAATGAAATAGAACCTACCCTTTCTTTAAATTTCTGCTATTATTTTCTTTCGTACTGTAACAGACCTTATTTCTAGAAAATACTTTGGTTCAGAATCAGTTTGTTAATAGTTGATGAACCCCTGAAAAATTTTCTTGCATTTGGTTCTTTTTCCAAATATTTTTTTCAGAAATATAAACTTACCTGTTGTGTATCAAGTATGTTTTTCCAGTATTTAAAAATCGGGATACCTATTTTGATTATATATCACAAATAAAATATGCATTTCATTTTTGAATAAGCTCTGAAATAATACTTTGTGTTGCTTCTATAAATATTTGCATAACAAAAATACAGCATGCAAGTGATCTATTGTTGCTAAGAATTCCATTAAAAAAACACAGTTTAAATCAAGTGTATGGACAATAAAAGAGATGAATTTTTGCAAAATATAAAAGAAAAAAAAATTTTTTTTTCTTCTTCTTTTTCTTTTTGAAGTTAACTAATGTGGGAAAACGAATGGTAGGAATTCTTGGAATCGTAAAATGTTATTAATGATTAATAATGAATCTATTTAATGTAATTTAGTATTTTATTTGGTAAACTATTTATTGCAATTAATTTGTAATTTAATTAGTGCAGTTGATATGAATTAGTAATTTAAATGGTCAGTGTAATTTAGCATGATGAAAACATGGAACGAGCATAATGAATGAACCGCTTGATGTCACTATTAAACGAATGGCTAAAAAAGTTATTATAATTCACGAGAGCACTGACCGAGCTATTCTTATTATTTTGAAATTCTAGGATGCATAAGTAGGAAGGGATAAAGGAGGGATTATAATTCATAGCATTAAGCCGCAGTGTTTATTTTTTTTTAAAAAAGAAACATTCGTTTTGAGGAGAAGTATGGTATTTATATTTTTCAACTTTTAAATGAAGGTTTATTTTATTTTGATCTCGTAAAGATAAATGAGTTTTTAAAACTCAACTCCTCCAACTAAGTTGTTGATTTTAATATATATATAATATAATATAATTTGAGTGGTTCTAATTCTGTGCTCGATTCATTATTTAAAATTTGTTTTGAAAAATGCTGAAAAGGGTTGATTCTCTTTGAATATGTGCAGATAATAAGTTTTATTAACATGTAACAAACTTTTTAAAATTTAAATCTGCCATTGTTTTTTTGATGGTTTTGTTTTAAAACTTTGTGTGATTTATAATTTTCTTGCGAAATACTGAAATAATTGCATCCTTTTTATTATAAATTTGATTTCTTTTTAATTTTTTAAGTTTACAGTGAAAGATTTTACTTATTACGATAAAATGTTTTTATTTATATTCCAGAACTTTTATGGTAATACTTAATAGCAACTACTGAATCGGACACGTACATTATTTTTTATATGTTATTCATACAGGGAAAAAAGTTTTTGATAGAAATTTTCGAAACTTATTTGAAGATTTTTTTTTAACCTAATGCTTTTGTTAGGAAATATTTTAACTTTTCCTAGTAGAAATGAAATTTCTGATATTCAATTTTACACAAGGAATTTTCTTCAATTATTAACAAGAAATAACATTAAATAAGGCTTTGTATGTATCAATACTGAAATTGTTTGTAGGCAAAAATGTACCGTAATCAAAATAGTTTACTTTTAATAATTAAAATGATTTAAAAAAGTTACCATTTTACATGTCGTCGGAACTAAAAGACAAAATGAATTTTAAGAAAATTCAATAATTAATATTAGATATATCATTAGGTTAATGTGTTCAACTTGTTTTAAAATGTCATTTTGGTAACTGAAAAAATTACGCATATCAGTATTATATGCGGCAATATTGTATGCTGACGAAATAGTGGTACACATGATTTTTTTTTTTTTTTTGTTCCAAAGGTGCTATTTTAAAATAATTTGAATGTTAAAGCACCGTTTTTTGTAGCTTTTTTCTTTCTTCAACATAAAATATATCTTTGAACTCAACTATGAAGATGAAATTAATTCTGTTCGATCATTTTAAATGAAGTTATATATTATAGAAGGTATGTTACATTAATGCCAATCCCTTAAAGTCTATTTTATTTCTGCTAATCTGCGCAAAGATTATTTATTTTTAAATGAATTTTTTTTAAACCTACATAAATTGAGGTACGACTTTCGAAACACCTCATTATTAAAATACTTGATGTTAAAAGTCAATTGCTAACAAAATTAGCATTTAAAACTGTTTCAAATTGAAACTTTGTTTATTATTTGTTGTGCAATGAGGAACTCGTTTTTAAGAGCAACTATTTTTAAATTTTACCTATGAAATTTGAGCTATTTTTTTTTTTAAAAAACTCAACAAAAATTTCTAATTTTACTCTTGTCCAAAATTAATTATTGAATGATAAGTAGTCTATTGTACAAGGATTGATATTGTTTCATTTCAAAACTAATTACACAGAATTTGATGAAGTTCATGAGAATGAGGTTCATAAAGTTGTTATTGATTCTCGATTGCATTGCTGTATTTAATATTTTTCTTACAATTGAAATTTTCTTGATAAAAGTTATTCTATCTTTTATTTCAACTAATATAAATTGAAGGGGAAAAAACCCTTTCAAAATGGCGTTTTAATTCGTGTTTATTTAAATACCTGGAAGAAATCTTGTTTCCTTAGCAAGAGAAACATGATTCCTTGATTGTTACGTCTCAGTGGTTATTATACTTTCAGAAGCTTTACTTATTATCATTATTGTTTTAAAGATATTTTGCTTTCTAGATTTGTAGTAATAAATCTTTTCATGCAATTTGATGTTCTGTAAATGCGATTTCGTGACTTTGATTATGCTGTTTAAAAAAATTTCTGCGACAGCTGCTTTATTCTTGAGTTTACCAGAGACAAAGCATTGATAGCAACAGCGGCTTTTTTCCCCCCATTTCATTCGATTGATCTACATCAGCAATAAAAATTCGAAATAGACATTTGGCAGCACTTACAACATTTGAAAGTATTTGGGCAATTATACCTTAGAGTTTTCACGATTTTATTGTTCAGGTATTTTTTATTTCGTTTAAAGATCTCAACATGAATCTTGCACGTTTTTCTTTCGTTCTCTCTCTCTCTTTTTTTTTTTTTTTTTTTTTTTTTTTAGTGTAGTTATGTGATGCATAAGTTACCGGCATTATATGAAATGCAGGCCTTCTGCAGGAAACCTTGGCATTTTATAGAATGTCTAGCGTTTTTAGGCAAAGTGTGAAAAATGAAAATATCTACCCTAGAAAATATACTTCCCCTAGACATTGTATATAATACTTTTGGCATTCTATGGAATGGCGACTATTTTTTAAACAAAGAGGTCATAATTATTAAAAGAAGTTCATTTCTCAAAATTAAAAATGTTATTTTGAAGAAATAATAAGAGAGTGTTATTAAAAATTTTTTTACTCAAAATGCGCAAAATAAATAAATAAAAAAATTGCAGAGCAAAATTTATGCCTTTCTTCACCGTTAAAAACCAAATAAAATATGAACTTACTTATTACACCAAGAAATGAAATAAATAATTTTATTTTAAATTGCGCTTACTAGCCGCCTTTGCGAATCATCCATTTCGCCGAAATTAATGGTCGCCAAAATTTTCAACTAAATATTTTATGTAACTTGGTTTTAAAAGTGCTTCCTCTGTAAAATATTTTTAAGCTTCAAATTGTAATAGTTACATAACTCCTATTATTATAGCCCTATACAGTTCTGTTCATTGTATTATGCATTCCTCTAAAATTTGAACTTTGAGGCGGAAGTGAATAAACTTCAACTAATAGGGGAAAGCAATCTTTGTTGCTGAAAGCAAACATGTTTTTAAAAATATGAATGCAGGGAAGAGAATTTTTCACCATTGAAATCTTATGTATTCTACAGAATATATATATATATATATATATATATATATATATATATATATATATAATATAATATAATATGTAAATTTATATAATGTCTCAAAGTATTACTCTATAAAAAATGTTCTGATTTGTTATAAAATTCAGTGTTAATTTCAAAAGGATTTAAATGTCGTAAATATCGGCATTTAATTAGTTTCAGATGATATATGTACTTTAAAAATTATATTTATTATAAATAGAGATAATAAAAAAAAAAAAGGAAACAGAATAAACGAAAATGTATTTCATACTTTGCTGGTTTGTCATTTGGCATTCCGTAGAATGACCAGGAAATATGTGGAGTATTAATCGCTTCATACTTTGCCAGACAGTTTTGGGCATTCTGTAGAATGCATAATCATTTCAAACTTTGCCAGTAAAATACATAATGAAGCGACATTGTAATGTAGAGTCATTTTGAATGAGCTACAGTTGTGATCAACAAAACATAAATTCTGATCAGTTTTTAAATATGAAGCATAGTTTTTTATTCGATTTAAGATGAAATAATTTTAAGTGGTTCCGAACGATACTTATTTGGGAGAAACGCAACGTGAGCTCCCCTGATGAATTTTCATAGCTGAAAGATTAAGTTGGTCCCCTGATGAATTTTCATAGCTGAAAGATTAAGTTGGTATTTTAATCAGCTCATACATGGAATTCATTGTTTCGAAAGTTATACTGAAACTAAAATTAAGAATTACTTGCGCAGTAGTTTAGACAGTTAAAATTATAGTTATTTGACACTCAAAAGATCTTTGGAAAACCCAAAAATTCGCGTATTTTTAAATGGTTAGAAAAAGAATTTTAAAAGCGTTAATAAATTCAATTTTTCAGACATTGCACATGCAAACGCACATATTTTTATTAGTTTGTAACAATATTGCCCTGTTTCCTTTTATTTATTTCTATGTGCGTAATTTGATTAGTAAAATAATGCGTGAATATCAAATGAAGACAATTCACATGATTAACGTACATAACTGCACGTTGCCTGATGCAGTACTCTGATGTCGCATCTTATTTCCCTCTACAAGATATGTAATGCATTTCAGGATTAAATTAGCCGAATGCATTCGATCTACATATATCGAGCAACCATGTAATGACTCTGTTGTCTCAGTAAAATCGTTTTGCATGAAGTATTTGATTTTGTCGAAAAGATCTCCTAAAAACTGTGATATCTCAATGGAATTACTTTTAATTACCATTTCTAAAGTCTCATTGATTGTTTCTATTTTATCAAAAAGTAGCTAAAAACGTGAATATTTAATTTTTTTGGTACGTTTTTTATCTCTACTTTTATATTTCTTTAACTCTTAATCAAAACTACATATTTTAATAGAAAGAAGAAATAAATTTACCAATCGTTTGTCACTTAATAATTAAAATGAAAATCAGATACTATCAAAATGTTCTACAGAATAATTATTGCTCGGTCGTGGTTGTTTATTTTAAGATATTTAGATTAAAGAGAAATCGTAGATTTATTAAATTATTTCCGGTGCAAAAAATAAACATTATTTCTCTGACAAAGTCTCACCATTTTACTAAGAATAAATCTCTTGTCAAATGCAATGAACACTCTCAGTTATTAATATATTTGTCAAAATTGAACTGACAGACTTGTAATAATTCTAGTTGAAATGAAAATTAAAGATGGCTTTCTATTTAAAACTTTCTCGTGGGCAAATAATTTTGCTTACAGTAAAGAAAACATTCCTCTTCCCTTTTTACCTGAGAAATATTCCAATAATATATCTTACAGATTAAAATAAATAGTAATAGGGAGAATTCTATTTCTCTCCTTTGAAAGACGTTATGATTGTTTTAGTATCAACACATCAAATGGTGGAATGGAATAGATTTTGGTTTATTACCTACCAGCTAACATCGATCGAAAATCCAACGCAAACTTATCAAAACACTATTGTTTACGCAGATCTGCCAAATCTTGTTTGCACAGACTTGCAAATATATTCGCTCTCAAGAAAGCTGACTTCTGTTGAAAAATTGAAAGGAGGGATCCCCTCTGTTTTCGTCTTGGCATTTTAGATATGCGGATCTACCTGAGAAGTTTGATGTTTATATCAAACGGAACGTCTTCTTTCTTGAAAAGATTTGACTTGAGAAGAGATGAGTGGGTATTAATCCAATAATATATATTTATATATATGTTAAATAAATTTCGAATTTATATTATTGGTTCACATACGAAACTTGACTAAGCTTGTTGGCTTTTAAGATAGATTAATCCTGCTGTTATAATCACTTCGCCTCGAACAACATAAATATCGTGATGTAGGTAGCTCATACTGTTCTGCGGGCCACACTATTAGAGCGTTGTTTACAACTAGCAAGAGTTTAGTTGCAAAAGTAAAAGGACGTGATCGTAAGCTTTGCGTATAAATAACAATTCCTTTTATTTTAATCGGAAAACAGACATCACTTCGCTAAGTGTTGGAACATATTGCCCGCTTGCTATTGACAGAATAAAAGAATAGAAGTAGGTGATTTTGAAATTTCAGAAAATATTATATTAAAATGTTTTCTTTAATGAATGATAGGTTTCGGCATAAGTAGTATAAAAGTGTAAATTATGAAAAAATTATCGTAAATTAAAAAAATTAACTATACGAAATTTAACTATCGTACAATTATTAGAAATTATCAAAAGATAATTGCTTTATATCCTAGAATGCACGTGTTATTGTTTCAGATTCGGTAAGTTTTGATTATCGTCACCGTTTTTAAGTTCGCTAATTTAATTACTTATCATATTTAGAAGAATATTTCTTTGCTCAGTGGCAAAATTTGTTCAGCACTTTTTAACATTTATACGCGATAGCAACAACTTAATAACTTTTTGTGAAATATAAAATTTTTAGATGTTATGAAAGATTACTTATTTGTTTTATTCGAGCAAACGCGTTACCAGCGTTATGCAGGATATTATATAACCTTCTAAATACTGACGATTGCTTAAATTCAATTTTTTTTCGGTAAGGTAAATTATAACAAAGTGCCATCTCAGCAAAGATGTTACTGTATTATTAGACACGTAATAAGATTTACTGATATGTTCATAAGCATCTTGTATTATGATGTCGAAAAAACAAAAAGATTTTTAAAAATAGTTTTTGAAATTTTTGCTTTTTTTTGTGTGTGTGTGGATATAACTGAAAAATGAATGTATGAAAAAGAATCCATTAATAATCTTTCTGTAATTTAAATATTTCAGGAGTGATCCAAACGATATGGTTTTAATGGTATTTCAAATCATATTATTTCTGAAATGTAATAGTTTTCCTATCGGGATAATTTTTAGTTGCAAGTATGCTTTAGTGCGAGTTGTTTGAAGAACTATACATTGTATAGAAATGTGTTCAATATAGATGTGATAAATCTATTTTATTAAGAAAAGCAACAATGCATTTTGATTTGAAAAATGAAATCTACTTGTAATCCTTCTATCATTTAAATATCCCAGGAGCGATAAAAACTATTTATTTTTAGAAATACTTCAAACATTTCATCATTCTGGAAATGTGATATTTTTTAAAAAGTTATGTTAAATTTCAGAAGGAAATATGCTTCAATTCTAGTTATTTGAATGTAGATAATAAGGGGAAAATTAATTTTGAGAACTATTGTATTAAACTTAGTAGTTTCTCAACCGTGCAGTTTATGAACTGTCAAGATACGAAACTATACTAAAATGCTACAAACTAAAATTTGATAGGAAAAACCATCGACCCGATCCTCCCTCCCGTGACGTCGGCGTGTGAAATGCCTTTACATGACACAAAGAGCTCTGTGTTCATAGTGATGCACTTTACAGACGCATCAGAAAAATCAGGTCGATAGTTAATTTTAATTAGACGAGAAACCTGCTATGTCTTGTCACAAGTGACAGAAAATGCAAGACTCATATGTCTTGCATACTAAAGTGACATATTATATTCTGCCAAAGGAAGTGTAACGAGATTATCTTGTCAATGGATCATTTCAGCTAGGGATATCAAATATTTTTCAATCAAAAATAAGTCAGAATTGAAACTGGTGTTTGAACCCTCCAGTTGCATATCTCCCAATTTATACGAGTTGGGTGATAGTTTTTTCCTTCGGCGTCCAGCGATTTCCTCAGATCGTATGTTTTAAAGCATTGAACCACATTGCACTATTTTGGCTTTGCTTACAAATAATAGCTGAATTCATTTCAGAAGCCTATTGGCAAACGTTGCATCTTGGTTTATAAAATCCGTTTTTGGAGTCTAATCTACTTCTCATCTTGCAAGACATTTAATATTTAAAGAAACATTTCACAAATGCATCGTGATTATCTGATTAGAATTAACTTCCATATGGAAATATTTAAAAATTTGTTAAATTTTTTTTTTCCTCTCAAGAATGTTTTCTTAGATCTTGTTGTTGTTGAAAATTTATGAGCATTATAGTTATTAAAAATATGTTAAATGTCTTATATTTTAGTTGTAAGTTTCTAAATATTCAAACAGAAAGCAAATTATCATTTTTTTTAAAAATTTGAGTAGAAAAGTTATTAATTTATTTCAATTATGTATTTTTTGGGGCTATTTCTTTTTAATTAAAGGAAAAGATAAAGCATTAAAATTTAATTCGGATTCTGCTTAAGATGGTGTTTGTGTAATTACCTAAGACTACCCCCCCCCCCCCCGGGACAAATCTGAGTCAATCAACATTAGTCTCGGTTTACCTTTATGCAGAATTCGTACCTATCCTTTTTTTTTTTTTTTTTTTTGTACCTTACTGGCTTCCTTACCAGACACCTAATGTTTTTCTGAAGTTTTGCATGGAGTTTCCGAGGTTGTTTAGTTATACAAATACCTTGTGGTTAGAATTGGATTATTGTTATCGTAAATATTGCTAAAAATAGAAAGAAAAAAAGTAGCCGCAAGAACTTCAATTCTTTGCTATTATATGTTTCAGAATAATGGGGAAGGAATAAATTAAAATGAGTATCAAAAATGAAAGATAGGGAAACGCATTAATTATGAATTGTACTGAGTATAGGACTCCAATAAACACAAACATCTGCCATAAATGCGCAGGTGTCGAACATACAGGGTAATGAATTTTAAATTTAAAAATGGATATTTTATTACGAGGTTTCTTTTAATTTTTTTATGAAGGATTTTGATTGTGTGTTCGAAAAAGTATATATTTGAAAATTGCAGGGTTATTTTTAGTGTGTTTTCTGCACAGTTCTGTGAAGAAGGATACATTAAATCTAATCTCTCTGTTTATACTGAAATTTATGGTCCATATATATATTAGATACATTATTTCTCTAAGTATAATTGACACAATATGCTTTATCCTAGTGGGGGAAAAAACATTAGTGTTATTTATCTCAGCATAGACTAGTCATTCTTTCTTTTAAATTTGTGTTTTATATGATTTCTTTTTCATCAATACAGTTTCAATAATAATCTTGTTTTTAAATTTATATTGTCATTTCATTTATGCAGAAAAATCGCAGGATTGTTTTTGAAGCTTAGTAAAAATGCACGAAATTTTAATGTAATAAGCTGTAGAAAGAAGATTTTTTCTGATTAGAACTTCGTTAAGAGGTAAATATAACTTCAGAATTTGGCAACAAAGGGGAGGGGGAGAGGAAAATGAATGGTTATTATAATTTCATTGTGTATCTTTTGGAATTTCCGTGCTCTTTAACAAAGAGTTTCTGTTTTTGTGTAAGCCCTGAAAGGAGAGGATCTCATGCATGACAATAATGGTGCAATGCGTATTTTCCAACCCTCATGTGGAGTGTTTTAGGCAGGATGTTACCTATTCAGAAGGACTTTAGGCTTGGTATGCATGTTTTGTTATGCTTTCGAGTATTTTCTTTAATATTTGTATTTCAAGGCTCTTTGCTTGGTTTGGTCCCCTTTGTTATTGTGTCCTTGCTATTTTCAATTTTTTTTTATTTTTATAAACTCATTGATTGTAAATGTGTCCGTTCATATGTTTCATTTATACATTTTTATATTATTCATTTAAGTCATTTTTGCTTAATTGTCATTATTTGTCTTGTTAGTTTATACATCTGACCATTGGAAGCTATTTATTTTGTCTACTAGAAATTTTAAGAAAATAAAAATTTCTAGTTATTTTTCGACTCAACTCGAGATGATTTTTAATAACAGTTCAGATTATTCTTGGTGAGATTCATGAGGTAAGAAAAAATAAAATTCTCGATCTGTGGCACAAGGATACGAGAAGCGATATATAGGTGTTTTTTAATTTTTTATTTGTTAACCCTCGGATTTGAAAGAATTTTGATGTGTACACAATGTATTCGGAAAGTTAATATTTAAAAGAAATATTTTGTTAATAATACGTGCTTCTCCAGTATGTCATTGCTCTTGTTATGCCTTTATCGAACTTAAAAAGAGTCGGGAAATTTGCCTTGCTGTTAATAATTCTGGAAATTTCTTCTAATATTATTATAATAGTTTTCTTTCGTGAAAAAATTCGGAAACAATTCTAATAGTAATTAAATTGTTGAAATAGATCAAATAGTGCTCTTGCTATTTGGACAATTGAGAATATATATTTTTTAAAAAAATCAATGCCTTAGATGAAATGATTTAACTTTTTCATTCCGATAAACAAAACCTTATTTTGGAGCGAAAAATCTTTCCAAATATAGAGAACTAGATATTATTCGTTCATGTTTATAATTTTATCATAATGTATTTCACACTGAAAGTACGGTATTAAGCTCATGAAGAATTGGAGTCAATATTAAAACTGTTTCTGTTCTGTGTTCATTTTAGTATCACAGACTGGTGTTTTCATCAGGGACGGAAGCGATTTTCTTTTCAACATCCCTTGGGAAATCATGAAACGTCTTCTAGCTTCATTTGTCAGGGCATCTGAGAATTTAATAGTCACAAATATTGTTTTCAATCTATATAGTTCATTACAAATGGATTTGACTTGTCTAAAAAGGCTTTCTGTTGGAAGTAAAGAATCATTGGTTTTCGCGAAATAAAGCCTTCATATACCTGCGTTTTCTACAATTAGGTAGAAGCGTATGTCTATTTTAAAATGGTGTTTCTGAGCTTTAAAAATATGCAAGTAACCTGACGAAGCAATTATTATTTTGAAGTGATGTTTTTATTTATAACCAAACAGAAGTAAAAATTATCCGCAAAAAATCATTACACTTAAACAAAAAATAGATGAAAATCGAATACAGAAGAAAAAATATCGTAGAATTTCTTCCTAAAAATCAATATGCTGTAAAGTAGCTTTCATACATTTCTCATTTATGCGTTGTTTTATCACTGTTCCAATTCGTTCACAATTAATGTAATGACAAAATACTTCATTTATACAACTTAAAATGTTAGTTATACGTCGTTTTCGCCCTTTCTACAATTCTCAAATTCTCTCGCATCCTCCCTCATTATTTCTCCCTTTTTAATAAGGGAGAAGCTTCTCCTAGAAAGCATGGCATGTATCCCTGCCATTTCCAAATAAAGAGCGTAGGAAGGGTAGATTATTTGAATATGTGCCATTGCTGGACGGGACGGACAAAAGAAGAGTTAATTCACATCTCTTCATTCGATTTATTTGTCTAGTAACCACAACGTTTTTAAATTATTATTATTATTACTTTTTTTTGAGAATCCACGTTTTTATTCAGATGATGCTTAAAGTTTTTGATGAAACGCCTATTTGCATGTACATGAATCGTATAAAATAAATGCATAATTAGTGCTCAAGACATGTAATAAAATCCGATTTTTCTCATTTTAAGATAAATATTTAAGATTTAATTATTAATTTCTATAAAGTGCATTAATATATAAGTAATACTTTAAAAACTAAAATTATTATCTTTAGATGAATTTACATTAGTAGTTATCAAATCTGTTATAATCAGTTTTGTATATTAAAGTTTCGATTATTCATTTTCTCGTTACATCGTTTTACATCAGTCTGTTGGAAGATGGATAAAGTTGCTTAGCTGCATTTAATTTTATTTTTTCGGCGTGGCATTAATAATTGTACCCATTTCAGATAGTTATAAATAGTTATACTCATTACAGATAGTTATAAAAATCAAACCTTGTTTAACGACCGCATCATATAACAAGCGATTCCCATAATGAGCAAATTATATACATAAAAATGACTCTCTTCAACGAGCGATGTTTCGCAAAGCGAGTGGCGAGGACATCTGTGCAGAATTCTGCATTTCGGTTATTAATTTGTGCTTAACATTTGAATGTTAACGTTCTTTTTCTTTCTCTCTCTCTCTCTCTCTCTCTCTCTCTTTTCAAATTCAAAGCGGATCCGTAAAATATGTCGTTAACTGTGAGGTACTTAAACTATGATTGTTTCACATTGCGATATGTATTCAATTGCAGTAAGTATTTCAGTAATATATGAACACGAATGCAAGGATAATTAGGAGCTGATTACCAGTCAACTTAGGAGCTGATTACCAGCTGATTACCAGTTGTTTAGGAGATTTCGTCTGGAGAGGAGGAGCTAACAGCCTCAGTATAGCATCAACCTTCCACTGAAATAATGAATACATTGTAATCTTCATTGTTTGTTGAAAAGTATTATCTTAATAAGGTAGTAGCTATGTGCTCTACAAATTTATCAATTGATAATGCTATGTCACGTTGTCACGTTTTTGACAAACTTTAAAACCAGTAAAAAAAAAAAAAAAAAAGGTATTTGAGAAACCTTTTTTGTGAAAAAATGTCTTATAAATAATAAATCACATTATTGTAGATTTGTTGAATTTTTTTTTTTTCGGAATGGAACGCATTATCGTATTTTATATTGAGATTATGAAAAAACATTATTTAGCATAATGACTAAAATTTGGGGGAACATTTTTCTTTTTGAGCTTTTTTTTAGTTTAAAATTAGAATATTTTATTAAATAGAATTGGGGGATGTATAAAGATTTATACTTTGTAATTTTTTCAGACGTGCATTTATTCACATAAAATATAATTATTTACGTCATTTAAAGTATTTTTCCTACTGGGGCTTATTCCTAACGATTTATAAACTAGTTAATGGATCACGATCATAATGGACACTCATGTATAATCTTATCAAAGATGAGAAGAAATTTCCATGTTTATTGTATAAGATTATTACAAACTGATTGGTAACATAAATAAAATGGTTACAAAACACAGGTTGATAACTGAGAAATGAATAAAATACTATATTATTTTGATATTTTGGAAAAGATTTAACACAAATCATTTTAGCCATTTTTATACATCATGGAAATGTTTGTTCAAACATAAGATTTTTTAATGGATTTATAGTGCTGTTATAATTGAAAATAGAATTGAATATAGTTAACTGAATATAAGAAATGATATGTGAAAACTACTATGAAAATATATGTGAAAACTATTTCTTCAATGAACTTTTTGATTTGAAAGTTCATCAAATTTTCCTTGTACTTTGAAATTTTTTTAAAACTGAATATTCAATGGTTTTTTTTAATAGCATTTGTACTAAATATATATAATATGGTGGCATTCTGAATCCCTTCATGTGTTTTTAAACCTCCTCTTTTGGACCTTGAAAAGGATCACATGCCAAGTAATGGTCCAGTGATTTAGGTTTTGATTTCCGCAGTTACAGGGGCGACTGTTTGGGTACCGATGACAACCGCATGCCGGAAATTATCCGTGACAGGAAACTTTTCAAATGTGGAATCTGCTACAGGTGGTCGTATCCACTATCTTGATTTCGACAAACTACAGGCACGTTTTCTCGTTTCTAGAAATAAAGTTGATCTGGCATTGCGATCTTTTAAACTTGTTTATGCTGTTTTATTCTAAGAATATATGTTTCGTCTTTTCTTACGCAGATAAAGTTTCGGCGTCTTTAGCAAAGCGCTTAACGCCTGTAATTTTGATTTTGGGGACCTGTTTTGTGTGCCAGTTAAAAGAATTTTGTGGTCCGCGAAGTATTTTATCTTGCATTTTATGTCGTGTGTAACGTCTGTCGTATTTCTTTTCTTCCTACAATAAATCAGTTTTTATTTGTTAAAAGATTTGCACAATGCATTTTAAAAGTATTTGCTATTTTATCTTGTGCAGCACTTTTTTCTGTCATAAATAAACGAATTTATTTGCAAATAGTTTCAGCTTAAAAAAAATTGTTCAATTTCTTGCTTAATTAAATAATTGCAAATTAGGTTACTTTATGTATGTAAATTGTGTTGCATTATGTATAAGAAATACTTATCGGCTTAAACATATTCATATTATAAATAATTTTATTGTTTCTTAGATATATATTAGAAGTTTGGGTTTTTCAGATAAGAATTACCTCTCGAATTGCAGATTTTTTTTTTTTTTTTAATGAATCATTGGTTTTAAATCGAGCATTTTTGTGAGTGGATGTCGGTTATTTCAGAAATAGAATAGCAGATGGATCGAACCAGAATAGAAATGAAGGCCAGTGCATTATGTAGTCTAGAAGAAATCTGAAAATGACGCTATTCTTTTAAACATGCATATTTATAAAGCTAATATTTCTTTTATAAAACAAAAATTGAGTATTGCGGCATTTCCCGCCCCATAAATCTGCATTGAGCTACATGAATAGTCTTCATTTTGATCACCTTAGATTAGAAATCTTTTTCGTCGAAGTATTCCTCCATTAAAAGCTCATTCTTGTCTATTCAACAAAATCCGTTTCCAATCAAAAGTGGGGGAAAAAATCCGTTGATAGATATACCCGAGATGGGTGGGGAAGAGGGGGAAAAAAAAAGCGTCCTACTGAATTTCAAATTCCTTTTCGTGTATCTAAAGCTCAAATTCGTCGTACCTGCTTTAGAATCTTTCCCCCTCCTCTCCTTCCATCTCTTAGTGAAACTGGTGGAATGCTTCATTCTTTTGTTGAATATTTGTTACCATTCCACGTCAACGTAAAGGTAATGTCAATAATCTTCAAATGCGATCCACGTCTCTGTTTATCGAGAGCCCAAGTTCAGGTGTTCTTTTTCCCACAAAAGAAATTCGTAGCTGGTGAGATAAGTAACCATAACTGACTCTGCATCTTTACTGTCATCAATCAGAACTCTTCCAGCTTCAGGTTATTTGATTCTTTAGGTTTAATGTCTTCGGGTTTTTCTTTCTTTCTTTCTCCTTTCCGCTTATTGTGTGAGCTTCTTATTCGACAACTTTAGTAGCTTACCCCATTTTATGTCCCTGTAATAAGCAACAGTTTTCTTTTTCGGAGGTCACTTCTACGTACTTCAGCTCTTTATTTTTTTTTCTTCCCACCAATCGCCTGTCTTTACTCTTCGTATGAAGGGATATGTCTTCATTTAGTCTTTCTACAAGAAAATGAGATCGAAAAGAAATTATCCGTAGAATTATTTCTCTACTATTATTAGGATATTGGTATTTTCAGCGAAATCGGGGGAAGAAAATATCTTGTTTCATTGCTGCTGTTTAGTTGTTTAATACTGTTTGGTAAAGAATTGTCTTGAAATCGTAGTTATATAAAAACTTTTGAGTTTGATATTTACCTGTTAAAACGTAATTCTTTGATAGTACACTCGAGTCTTTTTTTTTTTTTTTTGTTGTTTTTTTAAAGTTCCATTAATCCACTCATAAACTTTGTTTTAATAAAAAATCATTTAATGGGAATATGTAAATTAAGTTATAAAAAACAAGGGGGAAACTAAGGTTGAAATTTACTACCCATTTTATTGACTTTAATTCATCTGTGTATAAAGGTTCTAAACTGTGTGAAAGGTATACAATCCCAGTTTATTATAAAAATTTCTTTTTCATAAAAAATTTCACATTTCTGAAGCACATCATCTGTAACATTTTCATGAAATCGTAAGTTCTTTGTATTCTATTGTATTGTATTTCATCATATTAAGAGTTTTTTACTAACTTGTCATCATTAGCTCACACTTTCCTATCTTCATTACTTTTCATAGCACTTTGTAATATATCATGAACCGTGTGATATTCAGAAATGCAATGTCTTCTTCAATATGGAGACTATTAGACTGATCTCACCTTTTTCAAAGACTCCTAAGACTTTCAGATGCGGCAATTTTTCACGGTAATGATTTGGTTGATTGTTTTGGAACATCAATAAATGAGAAGTCATAAAATGTTAGAGGCGAATATTTGGGGGGAAAATGTTGAAGAAACGTCGGTATATTGAAATTTTCTGTCGTAGTTTGGCAAGTTAGTAGCATGTAAATGTTGTTTCAAGTGAAGGTCCTGTAAGAAATTTCGTTATATAAATCGTGTAAATAGACCGTAAGTGGAGGTATGTAGCAGAACACATTTCACATTGAACCGCTGTTATTTTCCCTATGTCTGCCTTTTCATGCCGATTGAGGGTGCGATGTTAAAAATGCGTGTTTAAGGAAGCAAATGATACGTGTTTTATCTTGCCAACTTGCCATATTGTTTAGTTCTGTTGAGTTCATACTCATTACATAATATTCTCCCTCACATCCATCTCCTGATTTTGCGGACCTGTTGTGTAAGCATTTAAATGCTAGAAAGGTAGAAGGATCGTTAAACCTTTTATGATAGATTTCACATTTTAAAGCCCTAACATATAATATTATTGTACATTTCTGTTTACCAAGCTTGTATACATTATATAGTATTCATTATGGGGACTAAAAATTCGATTGCTTTTGTAGATTTTAGTACCATAGTTTAAAATTGGGCTCAGACATTGTCCTCATTATTTCTGACTAGATTTAAGAGTCAATCATTAATTTTGGTGCAAATTATCCCTTTGTTGCATCAGAAAGGGCGTTATTCTGACTAAACTAAACTAAGCTAAACTCGGTTATATGTGATCCTTCTATTCCGAAGCCAGTCCGAGACGGTAGCTGTGGAACTGTAATATTATGGAGCTGAAAAATGGAAGTAATTTTGATAAAAAGTGTTTCCCAATTTATATTTGTGATCTTTATAGTGCCGTTAGTTATACTTTGAATTTTAATTTAATATTTGAAAGGCATTTTGTAGTGCTGACTTCTTCGTAATATTTATTTCTTAGTAAACATGTTGGCAGTTTACTTTAAAAATTACTACATTTAATATATATATAATATATATAATGTCATTGGGAATGTCTCTCCTGTGACTATTTATTTTACTGAATCTTCTTTGTACGATATCGTCTAGGCAACTTGAATTCTAATCGCTTCATTATCATCTTGAATCCTTAAATAGGCCATTTAAACTGTTATTTCTTAATAATTCTTTCCCTTATCAATACTAATCTCTGTTAAGCAAGGGGTTTTTTCCCTCCCTTTTGTTAACTTACCTCGGCACATTTGCATTTGTCTTAAAGAAAACTTGTCATATTTATCATTTTGCGATTTCCTGTGCGGTGTGGTTATGAATGCGGCGATTCATTCGAGAAAATATTTTTACTTACCTGGTGAATTATTCATATTTTTAATTAATTATTATTTTCTCAAATTCTATTAACAATTCATTTTAATGTAAGACTTCTTGCGTGTGACTCCCGTTTTTTAATTTTATTTAACAATGAAGAAACTGTTAGTCTTTTTCTTTCTTTGTAGCTTCCTTCTCTGCTGTCTGTGTAGAAAGTTCCAGAAATGAAGTTATTTGATTATGTTAAAGTGTGGGTTGAACTTTAAAGTCATACTTAATTTACCAGATTTTCGCTTTAGTGTATTTTTTTTTTCAAAAATATTTTTAAATAGATAATAATATGGTAATATGTTACTAATTTATAATGGTTTTATTTTATTAATAAGCCTTTAAAGGCTATTTTGAATGTATTTTACGGTCATAGAAAATACGAAATGGTTTTGCTAATATTTTCACTAAATGCGTATAGTAAATATATTATCATTTTTACATTTTATATGCTCAAATACAATGAAGTTGTCTCTCGTGACATTAGTCACATGGGGAAAAAAAAAAGTAAAAGTCTCATGCCATTTAGCATCCTCTATTTGTTTCAGCTCTTTAGTAAGCAGAGTGCTTTTCAGGAGCTATTATTAGGCTCATTTCTCTTTTCCGAAATTGATTTTAATTTTCTTTTTGAATATTATTACGTAATATTCTGATAAAAAAATAACCATCTTCAACTCTTTCATCTTATCACTATTTGACGAATTTAAAACGTCTGACGCATGCACAAAAGCGCGAAGAGTTTCCCTGTCTGGAAACAGGCAGTATATGCAATTCGCTTAGAGTGGGACATTGCGTCCCTTCATTTTTCCTTCTGCTTTGCGCCATTGATTATTAAATTAAATTGACGCCTCACATTTGATGTATGTAATGCGAACATGAAAGTTTTCCATTCTACTGTTCAGTTTTTTCTTTGATGCTAAGGCTATTTTTGGAAGTTCTGGAAAACTGCCCTGTGCTTTTGCGGAACTGACATCAAAAATTTTATTCTAACAGCCAAGCTATACAGACGAAGAAAATGTAACTTTCCCCTTTTTATTAACTGTTTGTGTACAGCAATATTGCTTGCGTTTATTTTTCTTATTATAATTTATTTATTTATTTTTCTTATTATAATGATAATGCAGTAATTTATTTTATTTCTTAGAGAGAAAATTGAAGCATTAAAAATTTATGAACTGGATTTCTGACCTAACTTTCTCCTACTGCTTTTTTCCAAAGCTCTTCGTCTTCTTCAAAAAGTTGTAATTATATACTTCCAGATCGACAGCAAAAGGGCGAAAGCTCTCTTCTGATTTTTGTGAGAAACAGTTACAGATGAACAGCTTGTGTGAAATGATGTAAAGAGATCAAAACTAAAAGCTATCCAGCAAACCGTTATCATTGGCCTACCTTTCAACAACTTAACAACTGTCCTTTCTTTTCTTTTCTGTCTATAATGGTTTCCTTGCTCGCATGATTTCTGTTCCACCTTGCTGTTTCTACAAACTGAGATGTTTTTATCACTACGGCTCATTAGGTTGTCTGGCGACTTTCCACTTCTAGTGACCATCATTTGTACTTGAAAAACTTTCATCTGATTTTTCTTCTCAACTTTGTCATTTATCTGATTTTATGGTAATATCCTTAACTCCATTACATCCATTATATGCGCTGGATACGCTGTAATTGTAGTGTGGCCGCCGCTGTTTTGACTGCTCATGCGTTAGCTACCTTCTTTAGTTATTGATGCTGTTTGAAAGGAAGGAGACATTGTAAATGGAGAAAGTTGGAAAGCGATACTAATTTGTTTTATTTATTATCATTTTTTAATGAGAAATTTTTCAGCTACTAGTTAATAAACGTCCAGTTAGAATTTTGATTCTTTCGTTTTATAAAGTATACATGGTGGATTGACTACGTCGACGAAATGTTACTGTGAACCTGTCAAAGAATGGTTTGCATTTTTGAATTTCCGATATTTGATTATCATTACCGCAACTCTGAATTGAATCTTGATTCCTAATTCTGCCTGGAAATTTTGATTATGAATAAATTTATTCAATTGCAGAGAAGTCATCTCCTCCCTCCATTTCTTTTTGTAAATTGTTTAATTGAAAGGAAATTACTTGAACACAATATTGTCAATTTTAACTGAAGGATTTAATTGGGATAAGTAGAGAGACTTGTCCTTAGTTTTGATTTTTCTAATATTTCTCGAATATTTTCATTGTTAGCAGTATAAAAGACCCAGATTTTAAAAATGAGAAATATATTCATGAAAAATTGATATCCGTAAATATAAAGTAGATATAATTCATTAGAGTCAGTCTCTTTATTTTTAGGAAAACCTGGTTTTTTTGTATTAATTTAGTAAAAATAGTTTTTAAATGCTCACTTTCGTTACTTTTTAAGCATAATATTTAATTTATAACTTACCTAGGTTATAATTTAATATTTAACCTAGTCTTGTTAGAACCTTGACAGTTTGAAATAACGTGTTTTTGTTTTAAAAGAATCGTTTCTTTCTCTAGAGACTTATTCAGGGTAAACCCGAACGAACTCATATGTACTCAAGTCAGATCATGAAAATCAAACCGAGATGAAAATGTTTTAATTAGCAAAATGATTCTCATCCTAAATGAATTGGAACTGTTTGGAAGCATATTAGAAATGTTGTGTTTTCATAAGTTTTTCGTCTTAACCAAAGGTCCTAGCGATTAGTTAAACTCCTTTATCTTATTCACATACGATAAATTATTTTTAAGATTAGTTGGAATCTTTATTTCTGATCCATTCATATTTTAAATTTATTTATTTAAAGATAAACTCAACTGATAATCCTCATGGATGTTGCAAATCTAGAATATTTATTTCCTCTATGCTATCGAATAAATTCTTTGTAAACTTTTCTTTTTGATTGGAGTTGGGTGTGCTGAATATTGATGGGATTAAACATTTAAGTTTAAATTAAATTACTGATATTTTTGGAGAAAAAGCTATAAAATTTGATTAAAAAACACTGGATTTCATTGAGCTTTTCTATGATATAATGCTCCCAATGAGGATGAAACAAGCCGGGTGTATCGAGCTCCAGCCGTCCCGAAACGGGTGGGTGGTTGTATTTTGGGGGATTGGGCCGTGTCACGCTTCAAAAGTCAGCCACCCTCCCCTGACCCATGCAGACCTTATCACCCTCTTTCCCATCTTTCTTTATGGCCAGCACAGATTTTCGCCGTCATATTTTTTTTAATAGTGCACCCATCTGTTTCTCTTTAAATAATGTTTTTATCTTATCCATAACGTTACAAAATTCATCTGAGTTATGTCTATCTAAACTATGGCTCTAAAAATTGTAGTAATTAAATTATAGTAGTTCAGAGCCACTCTAGTACTACTGGAGTGGTTATTGGTGAATCATCTTTGAATCGCCCAATCTTATTAGGTTTTGATGACAACTGGTAGTAACTAATCTACCGGATGCTCATTGGCAGATCGGAATTGATGCCTGTCTATTTTCTTAACTCTTCTGATGCCTTTCGGCTAGGATTTACCTCGAGTGCGTCTTATTAAGGATTCTCTTTCCGTGATTCTATTTCACACTGTAATGTGATAGTTTCTCCTAGATTGATCTACCTTCCTCTTTGGTATCAAGGGAATTTGTAAAGTTCCTCTCTCTCCTGTATGAAGCAAATCGATACTTTTAGTTGCATAGAGGGTAATTTTAATTTCATCTGTTATTTTTATGTTCGAAAGCACTTCTCTTAATACAGCATCGAAATGAAAAATTCTTTACAATTAAATCCAACAAAAGCTATATACAGTTTGATTTTTTTTAAAGAAATGGATTAAAATAATCATAATCAAAAATTTGAATTTATAAAATTTAATAATTATTGAAAACATTTAATAATAAATTTAAAAAGAATTTATTAATTTGTTTTGCAACTAATTTGAAGCTCATTATTTTAAAGTAAGATGGAGAAATCGCTTTGCTGTGCCTTGAATAGTGGACTATACTTTTTGGGAACCTTAAAAGAGTATTTCATCTTGGCATACGAATGAAAATGGTGATTGAATTTTAAATGCTTTGAATAAATGGTTGGCGATCAGTTCGAATGCTTTCCGAAAGATTTTTAAGCTAGGATGACAAGTATCTTTTCACTCACGTAACAGAAAGCGATTGACATTCGACTCATTCTTTGACTCGTTTCAAGTATTATATAGTTGGTTAAAATTATAGCTTAGCTGCGCAAGGTACAGTATTTTTCTATGATATAAGTGATACAAAAATATTTTACCATACATTCTTGCATATATATTAGTGTTATTTCATAAATAAATATTTATTTATTTATTAGAATCTAGAATAAGTTAATAAAATTTCCTCATAAATCCTTGATGAATCGATGATCGATTTAAAAACGCATCTCTATGAACGGTTTATATTTGTTAAATGATCCCCTTAAAGTGACATATAAATCTCCTTATATAACCCATGAGTAATGTCATTTTATCTTTTCTACGCGTTTAATTCGAATAAATTCTGTTGTTTCAGTAATAAATTCTAGCATCATTCAATTTTTTAAAATTAAGTTTAGCTATAATTAAACTTACATAATTTAACAAGAAGTCTTGCCAAATCATAGTGGTAATATTTTGAATAATTTCCTTTTTAATAGTTATTAGAATTTTAAGAACCAGGGCTTCAAAGAAACAAAGACTGCTTCATGATACAGTTTTAATGCTACATTTTAAGAGCAACAGCAACAACAAAATTCCTAGCAACAGGCCTTAAAGCTAAAATAGTTCCTTTTGCTCCGAAATTATAAGAAGAAAATTTCACTCTCTCCACTATTTTCACATTTTATTTCATAAGTGTTGGAGCTACGAAGATGTCAGACGGTGGAAAAGTATGCCACTGATTAAGAGTTTTCTAATAAGGCTTTACAGATTTTGATTAAAAGGTAGTCCAAGTTAGGTTTTGAAAATCATTTTTCAGCTTCTAACTTTTAAGCAATTGCTATAATAATAATAATAATAATAATAATAATAATAAACTTTTAATTCAAATGTTGATCATTATGATAAGGCAATAATTTAATATTATTTAATAATATTTGTGACGAAGCTTGATTTGAATTAATTATCTTTTTGTTTTCAGTCATAAAAAGTTAGGGGGCGAATGAAAATTTCAGCTCACATCCACTGTTCCTACTCCTTTGGAGCTGAATGGCCTATTTATTTTCTCGACCAAGATATTCTTCTTCTCTACAGCATATTCCCCCCACGCCGGTTCAAATTAAGTCAAAATTACTCTGTCATGTTAGTAAGATAAGACAGACAAAACCTTAAGCACATGCAATATAAGCTTTTTAACTGTGAGCGGTTTGGGATTTTTGAGAGCGTAATCGAAGAATCGGTGCAAAAATTTTCCTGTAGTCGTGGCATGAGAACCATTTCAATAATAGTTTTATAATACTCTCTTTCAGGTATATTGAATTATGTGTAGACGCGGAAATGTGTGTGTGGGGGGGGGCTAAGGCTTATATCAAATTTGTATTTTATATTTGTATTTTATATTTGTATTTTATATCAAATTTGTATTTTATATTATATATATTTATATTTTTAAAACAGTTTTTGAGCTCAAAATTACCCAATAGTTGCATGTACGTCAAAAATAATCTCTAATGCATTTTTTTTTTCATTCCTTTTCATCGCCACTTAAAACAAGACCTTTCCGAAATTTCCTTTTTCATTCTTAAAACTACGATGTTTAAACCTCGATTTGTCTTGTGCTCGGGGAATTCTTCATGGTACTCACTTTTTTCCTCAGCAGCACCTGCTATTTAGATTTCCCAAAGACGTGAAAGCATAATTTAGATTGTGTGAGCCTGCGATTTCTCATCCGGTCAAAGGGCATAAATCGTCTGGTTTAAATTCCATGTTTCTACGCTTGAGAAGATTTCCCTCCAAACTTACAAGTCATCTCAATTACTTTCCCATGTCAAACAAATTTATGAGTTCGCGATGAACCAGCCCGTTTAACGTGAGAATTGGTTTATATAATTCTTCATTAACTAAATATATTTATAATCGGGAGTCTAGGGGGTATTTTGGGCCTTCCAAGCCTTTCTTTTATTCTTAAAGTACGATTAATGTTCCGTTATCAATCCCCCAGACAGTTTTATCTTGCTAATCCTGCGCAATTAGAAAATTCTCCAAACTTTCAAGCTAAGAGGAGTGAAATAACAGCTCTTCTTGCGAAATTCCCATCGCTGGGTAACTTATTGAAGCATGCCCGTTTAGAGGTAGATACCTTGGGTGTTTCGTAATCTTTGAGAAAATAAAATTGTCCCCAACTGGTTGTGATGAGATGCTTAATGCGCATTTTAATTGAGTACCTGGTGTGTATTATAATTGAGAGAGTGAAATGACGTTGAAATGTCGTTTTCGCAATTTGTTTTCATGGTTTTTCTTGTTGTTGTCTTTGCTCGCTGTTTCTTTAATCGTTGAAGTAGTCGATGGTTTTCTATGAAAATTGATACCTCGCCCTTTCTTTTGTATATAACTTAAATATAGTGACATAATTCTTCCTCTATGTTTTTTCAGGAAAATAATAATAATTCAAATTGATTTAAGAAACTGAACTTTCCACCAAATTCAAGATAACATTTTATACTAGGAAAAGAAAGTTACTCTACGAGTTGCCTTGTGCGTTTGGTTTTAGATAGTCTTTACATATATCATATGATCATGATGTACCTGAAACAAACTATAATTTAATCAAAATTAATTCCGAATGCTAATAATCGATATTCTTTAGAGTAAAACAATATATTTGGACCTACATAGTTTACCTGTAATTCTTAAGATACCATAGAAAAGCTTTAATACATTAATTGCCTGTTATTTCTATTTTACATATATTTGAGTATTGATGATAGGCGCAGATTTTTGTAGTCGAAAAAAGGTTGTGGGTGAAATATTAGATGTCATGCTGTAATGTCTAAATTTTTCTATTCAGTTTTTAATAATACTAATAAAAGAAAGTCCTGACGATGTTACTATTCATTAAAATGAACACGTCATTTCTAAGGAATTGAAAATTGTTAAAATCTAATTTATTGATGTTTTGCTGAATTTGATTTGAAATAGTTTTGCGCATCAAAATAGATTATTTACTCGATTGATGACATTGCATTGATCACACTTAACTACTGCTATTTTTTATAGACATTCAAATCGAACAAAGAAGCAGAATCGAATGTTTTTACCAAGGTAGGATCTAACGATAAAATGGCTTATTTTTCACCAGATTCTTTTTTTTAACTTGTAAGTGTGTATCTTTCATCTCTCCGTGTCCTAAAATACACATTGCCGAAATTTGGTGATCCTGTGGCCACTGATTTTTTTCTCTCAATATTATTCTAAAGAAAATTACTTTATTTCTGATCACCTTGTATTTCAGTATGTAGATTCGAAGTATAAAATAATGCTGTCCTATTCCGCTTCAAGTGCTTATAATTTAATCCCAGACCCATTAAGCGGGATAGGGCGTTAGTTGGATTGCCTTGTCCCTGTAGGTTCTGACCAGTTAGTTCTTGAATATTCGAAAGGAGGAGGAAACTACCTGCAATGATTCTTCTCTGAAATGATGATTCTTTCCCTTATTACTCCAAAGAAGGAAGAGAAAAAATATATGCGTGCAGTATAAGAGGCGAGCATTTTTTCCCACTCTCGAAATCTTTTTTTCCCATCTTTACCATTCCAGAGACCTGTTGATCGCTGCAAATGCTTCCTGTACGTGCTCGGACCTCTTAATTATATTAAAGGAGGATCAGAGGATTACAGTGAAAGGTCAATAGAACTTGTTTACGAGCAGTTTTGTTAATCCTTATAAGGCTCAGAAATGTGACCTGAAGTTCAGTTTCACATTGATTCGCACTATAATCTCATGAATTCGCGTTTATCGGTGTCTCAACCGTGAATTTATATTGCTGTGATTACTGTGTCTGTGAGGTATGAATATCGCGTGGTTTAGCGTTGCGATGGAAATTGAGAATAGCAATTAAGTAATACATTAATCGAAATGCGCATTAAATATATTGAAAAACTATGAAGAAGGTGGAGTAGTTGTGTTTAACTTTGCCCTTTTTTTTTTCCCCTCGTGTTTGCAGTTTTCTTTTTCGTTTTCATAGATGATTGTGTCTTAGTTAAATGATTTTTATTTCAATTATTGTTCTAATGCTTAAAATCATGTGGTAAATTAATTTTGATGATATATTTTAGAAAACCACATTATGGAATTGTGAGCAAATCAAGTGATTAAATATTTTCTAATCTTTTAACTGCATATGTTTGATAGATTCCATTAAATGAATGTCCCGTTTTGAAAAGAAAACTGTTAGAAACGAACTTCGTAATTTTAGAACGTAGCGAATGACGAGGAAATATTTCAGCTACAAAAAACTTGATCGATTTCTTCGGCAACCGTTTAAAAAAATAATTTTTAAGAGATAATTCATAATAAAGTTTTGGTGAAATTTTAACAAAGAACATTCCACCCAAAAATTTGTTGTGTTAATTTATGACCAAGCGCGAAATGCATTGTTTCAAAAATCGGATTTAGAAAATTTAAATGAAGTGAATTAAAGAATATTGATTTAATAAATAACGTGCACCTTGATTTTATAAATTTGAAAAGTAAAAAACGTTGGAATTCCCGTTTTTTGAACGGTCATGAAAAAGAAGGAAGGAGTGAGGGGACGGTGTGGAAGGGTATTACTTAACAAAATTGTTTTGAACATGAAGACTCCTGAACTTCGAAACATTTACTTATGAGATAACACTTATAAGTCTGTTACAAAACATTATTAACCATTTGGTTAAAATTACGTTTTATTTAGTCTGACGTTATTCAGTCGGTATGGTATAACTACCATACTGGCTGTTATGTTTGTTGACTGATTGACTAAAATTATATTTGTCGAAATATAATTAAAATTATATTATATTGGAGAGACTGAAATAATAAACATCCGAATGAGATTTTCATTTTGTCACAATTTTATAAATAACATTTATTTATTTTTATTTTCAAATAAATTGAACCTCAAATTATTTTTAAATGTGACTAATCACAAGCTGCTTAAATTCTTATGCCAATGTATTTGATAAATTTTCACATAAGATAGTAGCACTGGCTTATAAATGTGTCAATTGATAAATTAAAAGCAAATAAATGAGTAAGTGCACTTTAAATTGATTTGAATAAACTGTGAGCTTTTTCACGAAAGTTGATTTATTCTCGAGTTTTGACATTTGAAAGGAAATAATAACTGAATTCTGACTGTAGGGAATTGTATTTTTAACTTCATTTTCTATTCGGGACATTGGGACTTCTGAATTATTTTCATCATTTTTTGGTTTTCCGAATTTTTATATTTAATTTCATATTAAAAGAGGAATAATGTATAATGTAATTTTTATTAAAAAATCCAACAGTCTTGGAATTATTCATACTATAAATTGACCTTATGGTATTTATTGCATTTTTAAACTCCACTCACTGTTCCCGTTGTCATTGTATTTTATCAATAAAACACATTTTAATACAGATTATAATATTTATAGAACAAACAGTTTAACAGCAATATTATTTTAAAAGACCTGTGGGGAGATGACCCCACTCGTACCTGCTTTTATACCTTCATGGCATATGCAACTACTACTTAAATGAGCAATTTTTGTTTAATAAATCTTTCAAATGCCTTTATTACAATCTGGGCTAAAAGTATCCAGAAGTAACAGCCTATATTGAGTGAACGTAGCTTGATTAGAAATAAATTTGTCTCGTGTAAAATGGCAACTGTTCAGGATTTCTTCAGGTTTGGGAATTTCCCTGTGGTTGTCATTTATGGACCTGCAGTTGTTCAGTTGGTGATAAGTCTTTAATAGTATTTATGATCTACTGCAAAAATACACTATTTCAAATAATCCAAACTATGAACTTTTCTATTTTTCTTATTCATTTAAATGAAGCCCCAAACAAAGAAATCTAACAGTAACGTGTTTGGACATAATGAGAGATCAGGCAATTGAATTCACTTAGTGATTGATTCTCAACTTATTACTCCCGTAGACAAGGGATATGTGTGTATGTGCGTCTTTGGTACTACTTAGGGGAAAAAAATAACGGAGTAATCCCCTATCGATGGCAGTGTTTGCACAACTATGTGTGATTCTTTTAATACAAACCATTTCTTTTAGATATCTTTAACCTGGGCATCCTGTATATTTCTGACATTTTCTGTTTTAATAAACTAATGTTAAAATGAATTTTTACTAAATTCTTAATTTTTTCAACTGTTTTATATTCACGATAGCTATAACTAGTAATCCGCTAATATGATAATTATTTAAATCTTATGTTTGGCCCAGCCTGATAACAAATGCACCTTAAAACTAAATCAAATTATTCAAAAACTTACATTCTTCGCGTGAACAGTTATTGAATATCTATTACGCTAATTATCCTTTTTCAGTGTAAGAGAACTCGTCCTTGTGGACTGTCATTTCCACGCTGAATGCAGCTTTCGATATCCTCTCACCATTATCTATACGCCAGGTTGTTGCAGTTAGTTACCTGCTAATGATTCTCATCATTCCCGAACCTTGTCCTCTAGGGTACATTAGTTGTTTCGAAAAATAAATCGTTCGAATCCGACTGCAAAAGATTTTTTTATTTTCTTATCTCAGCATTTCGAAAAGTGTCTTTAAAGTTTTAGCAGCTTCTGAAAGGTGAAGTTATTTACGGAATTTATATCGGGAAGTCTTTTCTGGTGTATAATTAATCTTCTGGAGTTTTATATTGGTGTTTGATGGAATTAGGTGTGATTTCTTTCGAGATTCTTCGTTAATGAATGGTAGGTTTTCATTCCTTGGAGAATAATTTTGTTTTCTTGTAAGTGTCACTGTTTCCTGTTCTAATATTTGTTACTATTTTATTTCGATTATTTTTCCTTCCCATTGGTTAAGATTGATAGAAATACCTCTTATTAATATACGAGATGTTGGAAATACCTTTAAATATTTTAAGGATAAGTTAGGCACGCATATATTAGTCATTCTTGCAGTAAAACATGAGTTCAAAAACACAAAAAGGAATGAGGGATGCTCCAGGGGTTCTTTATTAATGAATTAAGATTCCGGTATATTGTACAGTTCAGAGTTAAAGTAAAATAAATTTTACAGTAAAGCAGCCTAATTACACGTTAGTCATTGGTTTTAATGAACATTGAGCAGTGATTTTCTATGCTTCCTTTATGTTCATTTTAAATGTCTAGGTGCTTTTTATCTATTTAATAAAAAAAATTCTTCAGTAATTAAGTTTTGTTTTGCTTAATAAATTTCATGAAAAACTGATATTTTATTTTAAATGAACTTATTTTATATTTTATAATATGAACAATTGTTTCTTAAAAATGAACGAATTTACCAAAATACTGAGATTAAAAGGATTTGTTCAAATTTATTAGTGATATTATGGAAGATGCTGTTTAGCATGTATAATTTTACTTCGTTAGAGGGATTATATAATTTATGAATATTTAACGGATTTATCAAAAAACTGGAAAAAAGTATCAGCTATCGATACTTGACGATTGTGTTACTCACTAAGAAAAATATTTAATATATCTTGCAAATCAATCTCAAGTATTCTGGCAATATTTACAATTTAAAAAAATATTGCAGTAAATTCGCCTAATTAGAGACGAAAACTAATGTGAGGCATAACCCCCAATTGAAACATGAACAAATTTCATTTATTCGTGAATTTACAAATTTAATTTATTAATATCTGTGATAACACAAGTTGAAAATATACCAAAAATCTATGGGCAATATTAATCACCCCAAGTTACTCGCGCGTGATCTTAATTATGATATAAATGATGTGTGAGTTTAGACTAAAGCACATTATCGGTATTCGGTGTGATGTCGCTTCGTATATAAACAGAAGATTTCTTTCATTAAATCATATTTTCGAGACATGTAAGAATATGTATTACATCTATCACCGGTGATATTGCCCCTTCTAGATTTCTGCGTTCTGCCAACATGAATCTTCACCAGCTATAGAACGTATTCGGTTCAAGAGCTTGATATGCAAGTTAATATAGTGAACTTTTTATTTGTTTTCTTTTCTCTTTCTTTTTTTTTTTAAATTTTTTAATTAATTTATTTATTTTTGTCATTTGACCGTGGCCGAAAATAATATTAACTGTTTGTTCCTAATACACGTGGATTAAAAATGACATATTAAAAGTTTTATATCTATTCTCTGTTTGAGGTGAATAATTTTATTGGCAGTTACACTTCTTCACAGACGCGTGTTATCAAAGAATATAAACTGAAATTATCTTTAGGATACTAATCTTTCTTCATATCGTTAAGAGCTATGTAAATAATTCATTTGCTAATTCTGAATTAGTTCTAATTTGGTCACAAGCGTTCGAAAAGCAATAAACTTTTTTTTTTCGCTTTTTATAATTTTATTTAACGATGATTATATTAACAGGAGCAGTTAAATAAGTTAATTAAAAAATGAATAGGCTTTTTATTTCAATGTTTAAATTCATGGCTTATGAAACTTTTTCTGTTGGTGACCTCCTCTTCAGGAGGAAAATTATTTCTACATCAGATATTCCGTCTAAAAAATTCTGTTGCTGTCCCCAAATTGGAAAGTAATATGATAATGAAGTGTTTAATAAAAATAAACGAAAAAGAAATAGGAATTTATTCAGTGATTTTTTATTAAATGCTTTGAATCAAGGTGATTTTTTAAAAAAAAATCTTCTTTGTTTAAATATCTTAAAGAACTGAAATAAGAAATTGCAGTAAAATCTTCTGCGCTCCCAATATTGGTGTGCAATGACCCATTTTGGATCACAATCACTGTAGAAAACCCCCTAGTATACCATATCGATTATCTCAAGCGCTCATAAAGAAATATTTCATCGCTCCATTATTTTACAAAATAAAGTGTTTTTGAGTTGTATGCGAAATGTTACTTGACAGGCGCAGTATGATTGCCATTATGTTTTCTTTGTTTAAGCATAGGAGTAAAACATTAAAGCAGAAATCAACTAGAACAGGGGTGTCGAACCTTTATCGATCAACATGCCATTTTTTCTAAAGAAATGTTTAATGAAGTATAAACGTTCCGTCAAATAATTTTGACTTGTGATTATTGAGAAAATAATAAAACTAAATACTAACAACTCTTTATTTACTACGAAAAAATACATTTCGCACTGTGTAGTAGTAAATGTTTTAGCTATACAATTCAAATTAAAGTAATATTAGTACGACTTCTTTTGTAGCAGATTAGATGACAACTTATAACTTATATTAGCATTGCAAGATGTTATTTTCGCAGAATGCATACTGAATTTGAGTCATCTACCAAACGGTTTCAAAGCGAGTCTTTACTGTTATTCATCTCTGAAAATAATGACTCGCATTCATAGGTAGATGAAAATATATTTAAAATAGCATGAACCAGCTTCTTCAAACCTTTAAATGTGTCTGGAATCGAATTCTATGTTTCCAAAATTTCGTTACTGGCATTTTTACTTATATCGCTTGTTAATCTTTCTGTTTCAATCAATTCCATCTTTTTCCTTGTTCCAATAAATTTTTGAATTCATATTGAACTAGACTGGAAATCAATCTGTTGCATTTCAAATTCTTCAAGCAGTCTGGCCAAAGATGGCTCTTGCGCCATAAAACAAAATCAAAATCAAATCAAATCAAAATTCAAATTCTTCAATTTCCAACTAATTGAATTGGAACAAGTTCAGTTTATCAAATGAAGTGACATTAGACAAGGTACATAATAAACTTGAGAGTTTCCGATATATCTTTGAACTGAGAAAATCTGGCTGAAAATTCCTTAATCGATGAATCAATTACGGAAATAAATTCTTCAATAACTTTTTCTTCGTCTGGTTTCTTATGTGCATCTAAATCTTTGATATATTTTTTTCAAATTTAGGAAATACTTGTAGGTTTTTTTTTTTTAATAATATTGTTTCTAAAACATGCAATCCAGCATCAAAAGCGCGAATGAGATCCGTCATGACAATAATTGTTTTATTTTTACCTTGAAGCTTTAAGTTCAATTAATTCATTAAAGTGTTGGCATATATCTGTAAAAACATCAATTTTGAGAGCCACATAACATCCAACAACTGTGGATATTGTTCAATTTCCCCCTCTTGCAGAAACAGTCTGATTTCTTCCAAGCAGTCAATAAATCCTTGAAGTACGTTCCCGCGGCTCAACCATCGAACATTATTATACATTAGTAAGCGATTATACACCTAGTTGACTTCATCCAACAAAGCCTCAAACTGTCGCTTATTTAAAGAATGCGACGATATGAGGTTGAATATTTTTGTGACTAACGCCATTACATTATCAAGAGATGTTAAACCACTCTTCGAACACAAGGCTTGTTGGTGAATAAGGCAGTGGAGTTCAAGAATCTAATGTCCTACGCCTGTTTGAAATAAACTAATAAAACTTTTTTTTTCACACCATATTTGGAGCACTATCAGTTACTGAAACAATTCTTTTCAAATCAATTTCTTTCTCAGCAAGCGAATTTTTAACAGCCGTACAAATATATATGCCCTTTTTAAAAAGGAATGGGAACACTCGCGTTTGTTCATAATACTTCATAGTGAACTTTGTTATTTTGAACTAAAATGCAAACCGTTTTGATCGGCGGCGTGCCCAACATATTGTGTCGCGTGCCAATGGTTCGCCATCCCTGAACTAGAATAAGTATTCTGGCATCGAAAAATTTCCACTGTTTTCTTTCCGAAAGAACATGTAAAATGTCTTCTCTTTCTGGGTGGTTAAATATTTATTATTCATTTGTGCAGATTATCACGGTTGCTTTCAAAATATACTAGAGTAAAAGCAGCCAGGCCCAAGCCGCAAATATATTAACTGAAGAATTTTGGAAGAATGGGCACGTGAAGAGGATCTTTCTTTGTTGCCATAGTTACTAATCCCATTAATGTACCTTCTTTGAAAACCACACATTCGACGATAATATCCACTCCATTTCCAACCCCCTTGGAGGTTATTCTTTTTAACTAAAGGGATTTCAAACTTCCCTCGGTTCATATCCTATTAACCGTGTCTCTGTTTCCCACCTGGAGCCTTAGATCGCGACTTCCCCCTTTCATTTTTCTTTGTTTCCATCTTTCGGACTCATCCCATGGGTGACTTCTTCTATCCCCAGTGTCGTATATAAATCTTATTGAGACACTTTTCCGAGTGAAGAAGTGTCTTCAATCTCTTCTTCAATTCTTTTTCTCTGCGTGCTGTTGTTTCTTCTTCAATTTATCACAACATCCTCGCTGAACTGTAGGATGAAAGCAGTTTTGCAAAAGAAAGTGTTCACTTCCGACTCGTTTATTTTACGGTAAGCTTTTGATGGCACTTAGGAATTTAAATTAGTTATCTGTGTTTCTTTTTTTAAATATTGATTGTTGCTGTTGTATATAATAAGTCTTTTAGTTTTAAGCCATTTTTAAATAGCTGATGCATTTTAATCGCTGCTAAAATGAGAAGGCATTCAATATACTGCACAGAGAAAGCATCTGAAAATGAAATGATAATTTATTTCTGTTGGTCTCTTTGGAGATAAAACATTGATGGCACTTAGGGAGAATTATTTTATCAGGTGCTTTTTAGAAATGGATTATATATGGTGATTACTCTAAATAAAATGTTTTTAGTTTAAACCATTTTTATGTAATTGAAACTCAGAATCGCTGTTAAAAATCATGTGAATGTGAATGCAATCGGTCCCGGATTATCAAACATACAATGTAGATAACTATCTAGGAGCCCCGCGATTTTTTCAGGGAATCTAATTTTGTACATTCGTTTGTTTTACGAGTCCATGTATTCGAACTTAAATTAAAACAAAGTTTTTTGAACTTAATTCTTGGAATCTTTTTTATATTTTTCAATTCGTTAGTAGATTTGTATATTAATTATTTTCGTAGCTATGTGACTAACTAACAAATTAGGAATTCTGGCACCCAATGGATTAGAGAATTTTGATTGCGCTAAACGGTTTAGCAGTTTTCTTTTTGGCTTGAAATTACAATTAAATTATATTTTTTATACTCGAGATATTGACATCAGCACTCATGGTTATGACTCGCAATCAAATGTTTTTTTTTAAATCCGTTTCTGTTACTTTAAAAAACTGCTCATATAAAAATAAATTTAAAATCAATAAAAAAATATTTAGTTTTAGTAATTGGGAATTGAAAAAATTTCTGAATTGGAAATTTTGAGTTAATAGTGAAAAGAAAGATTTTGTTTAGTTCGATTAAAGAATTGGGTGCAATTCCCTCCCCTCTCCCCCCCCCCCCACTTATTGTATGTTGTATATTTGATTCTCAATGTTCGTAAGTCACCTATCACGTGACAACAATGCTCTGTTAGCTGTATTATGTATAAAAACCTAGCATTCGATAAACTGAACTGATGTAAACATTTTTGTTTTATTTTTATTTATTTTGAAATGATATGAAATTCTTATTTTTAAGGGGGGGGACCGTAAAATTAGTTGATTATATCCCTCCATATTTTTATTCCTTAATCCCGTCGACTGGGATTAGGAAGTCGTCCCCCCATATTTCTTAGAATCTCTCTCTATATTTGTATGATTTTTTAACTAAAAAAGAGTGGTATGTGCTATAAATTAGCTTATCAAATATAAGAAGGAACTTCAAAAAATTTTCTTATACGATTAAACTAAGCTCCATCTATATGTTATGTGTATTACTAAAAGTTGCTTCTAATTCTACGCTTAGCACATCTTTTTAGCAAATTATTTATCTTTTGAAAGAATTTGTTTAGCAGAAATATTTCCAACTTAAAAGCAAATGAATATTTAGCTACGAAAATTCTTTTAAACTACAACAAAATATTACTTTCTGTATGTATGTATCTATTTCAATGAATACACATTCCAGTATTATAATTAAAATATCTTTTTTGCTCAGTATAAACCCAACTCTTTATTTCAATTTTGATTCCTTCATTATTCTTGAGAAATCAATCTATATTTTAAAGTTTGAATTTCGAATTTAAAATAAACTATGAGCGATACAAATATATTATCCATAGTGCTAAGTGGTTGAATTTTGATACTCAATATGTATTATATGTTTTTGAAATAAAAAGAAATCAACTAGCTATTCATAATTTTTAAACAAAAGTGCATTTTGTAAAATCAGCGCAAGCTGTATTGATCTAATAATGGATTTAGATGTTAAGTTATTAATTAAAGAAGAGGGAGGGGGGCTCTTCCTTATTTCTTAATAAGTTTTAATCAAGTGCTGGAAAATGCTCGTGGTTGAGGCAGCCAAAGTCTGCAAGGGACTGTTGTGCTCATGAAGAAGTTTTAATTAATTTTCAACTTTAAACTGAAATAATTTTTGAATCTTTGTAGATAGCATTATAATTTAATGGATAATGATGTGAAAGTAAAAATTTTTAAAGATAATGCAATAATGCTGTTTAATAATAATATCCTTCCTTATTTTCTTATCAGATATTTTTACCATTCGTCTTAAAAACTTAAGTTAGTTCTCTAAAGATAGACATTTTCTACAGGAATCATTTTGTATTTTTTACAGTATAATTATCAATTTTTAGTAATTAAAATCATATCTTGGTTTGAATATGGTAATATGGAAAACATATTGAAAAAAGGCGGGGAAGTCGTTAAACTATTTCCTTTTATGCCGTCTCTAATTGCATGTATTCGTAGTGATATGTAGTGAGACTGAGAAGTTATCTTAATTAAGAGGTGAAAGGTAATCCACACTCTCTATTTATATAATTTAATATGAATAAATATTGTTGTCATTGATATATAAAATAAACGATTCATGAGTTAGTAAGTATTTGTAAATACCCAAGACTCAACGTAGAATTATGAATATAGATTTTTATACTTTGTCAAACGTATATGGAGTGGGGGATAACATTTTCTGATTATGAATTTTAAAGAATTTTTTGGATTAAAGTTTAATATAAGATCTGATCTTTTTTGTGGAAAAGTACTACATTGCACAACTATTGCACTAATCAAGATAGCATTTCTGGTTCCATTATCATATTTTTAATGATATGTGACTACATGTTTCTCACTTGACGCACATTATTTCTGACAAATTAGTTTAATTTTGACATCCATTGCTCATTTTGCAGCAATAATAAAGTAGTATCGACACAGGACAGACAAGTCGCCTTCTAGTTAGATGGCACACTACTGCATGACTTTCATTTCATAGGAATCGACTCTATTCTGCATTATGTGAAGCAATAGTTTTTCTTTTTGTATCTGTGTGTTTGTATTGATTCTGAAAGCAGAATAGTTCAAAAGTGTGCCAGAAAAAGGGGGAGGGGTCACCCCTTCTCTTAATTTAAAAAGAGGAAGGGGGCGGCAGAGATTTATTTTAATTTAAATTGCGAGTTTGTTGAGAAAGAATACTGTCCTTAATTCAAATACAACTCGATGATTTTTACCACTAGAATTCTTATAAGTATTTACAATTGATATATATATATATATATATATATATTTATACTATGGCGATGAATTGGTTTCCCTATGTATTTATAATATGATATGTATTTCTCTCATAGGCGAAAAAACTAGTTGGAAAAACAAAGTATAACGATTCAGCTGCCAACCAAGACATGGAATTGAGCAATCGATCTTTCTCATCCAATATAAGTGAATGCTCTAATACCAGTCCTCCACTTACTCCAATGAATAACTCCAAGTCTAATCGCACCACGCCAAACAATTTGCCAGTGGACTTATGGTCACCTTTGGGAGGAGGATGCAGTAGCTGTGAAGAAAATAATTCGCCTACTGATGTTAATTCTTGCAAACACATTAAAGACAAACCTCCCTTGCTGAAAAACCTAGAAGTGGTCAAAGAAAACATCTTGGGTGATGAGAAATTCAACAAAGACATTAAGCGACCGGCATCAGGTGGTTACGTAAATGAAAACACTTCTTGGGGAAATTCTCAAGCGGCTGCCCCAAAATTTAATACCAACATTAAAACTGATGGATTTGCTCCTGTAAAAGTAAGAAATTTACCAAATTTTAAAGTTTTCATTGCGATTATCATATTAAAATTGTTAAAAAAATTTATTCTGTGAATTCTTTCATTTCTACATATTATTTTTTTTTCATTCGGCTTTTGATACTCGTTTTAGTGATAATCGTTTTATTATTATTATTATTATTATTATTATTATTATAGTTTTTCTGTTATTATGAGACTGCAGATTGAATGTTATTAACATTTTTAACAATTTTAGGTTGAATCACATTTTCATTCTTTAAAATATACTGCCTTATGTTTTGAGTTAAATCCATTTTGCAAATATTAAAACAAATAATGCAAGATTTGTAGCATTCATCTTTCAATAAATACTGAATTGATGTAACATAAATTCAATAGTATTTTTTTAAATTGGATTTTGCATACATTTTATGAAATAATTTGTTCAAAACTGATATTAGGATTGCATGTTATGTTCTAGATTTTATGCTTAGGTTTTATGTAAGTATGCAAAAGATGATAGAATTTAAAGAAAACTTTACAATATAAGAAAACATTATTAATTTATATAAATTTATTAAAAAATTAATTGAAAAATGTATTAATTATCATAAGTAATTGAAGGATTTTATGTAAAGAAGAAGGTAGTTCCAATTATTTAAGTTTGCAGAAAACCGTAAAAAACGTTTGAAGATTCCAAAGTCAAGATTGTGTGAAGATTTTCCTTTTCATCAATCTTCTTAATTGTTCTTGCATATTATGACAGTATTTTCACTCAAAAATATATTTTCCAGATGACATTGCACATGTTGAAATGTTGGAGCTATCTCTTTGTTGCAACCAAATAGATTGTCTGTCTACCTCTATGAAAAATATTTCTCAATAAAAATGCAGTTTACTAAAATATTATTTTATTCAAAGTAAACTAACAAAATATTTAGACAACTTGGCTTTAAAAAAATAATGTATTCCTATTAATCATCACATTTACTTCTGTAACGTAAGGCTCATCTGCTGCATCGTCAGTTTGTAGGCCATCGTAGAACTACATATCATTTTGTGTAACGTATTTGCACGCTATTTCCATTACATCTTTATATTTTGGTCTCTTAAGTGGAAGGGAGTTCGAATAAGATGGCTGAATCTTGTTTAACATTAAAGAAGTAATGTTTTGGATGTTTAATATTCTTACTGTCTTGTTACAGAGTAGTCCAACACTTTCTCTTCATAATATGTTTCGTGTATTATTTTGGGATTTTTCAGAAGTAAAAACTATATATTTCGTTAGAAAATATTTTTGTTACCATCAGAAATGATATAAGGTGTTGTCAGGAAGAAACCTTTTAATAGGTCAACGAAGTTGAAAACCATTCCTTAAGTAATTTTAATAACAACAAACCTTTCACTTATCTTCTCTATGAGACCAGAATATTCACACAGTAGAAAAACTTTTTCTAATTTCAGTGTACGTTTTTCACTGTTTCCGTAGGCACGATCGGTGGAGGAAAATGACTGTAGCACTAGGAACTAACTCTATATTGCAACAAACTGAGACAAACAGCTCATCGCTTGATTAACGCGAGAACTAATGATTGGAGCTACATCTTTGTGGCACCAAAAGAATAAATTTTTATCTTACCACATGATAGGACATGTGACTCCGAATTCCCCTAGGCTGGCGCTACATCCTTTTTGCAGCAAACCCTTCAATTCTTAAATTAAAATGAACTATTTAGTAATTATTATAATTTCAATATATTATTATATTTTGAAAAACATATTAATTTATACAATATGAGTGCAGTGTAATTCAACAGAGGCATGAATAATTAATATGAAGATAATAATTTAAATTGTATCTATGCATAGACTAAATACAAAATACTAAACTGAATAAAAGGTAAATGCCAGATTTACAAACCCCACTCCTTTCCAGATATTAAAATTCCATGTATTCACATACTAAGTTCATTTATTACCCCTAAATAAATATTTGTGTTATATAATGATATATCTTAATCTAATGTAAATCCTAATTTAATTCCTTATTTTTTTAAAATCTTAAATTAGACCATATTACTCTTTTCTAAAATTTTCTCTTATTTCCTAGTCCAAATCCCACTGTTTTTATTTAATTATTTCCTACACACGCTCTCAAAAATTAATGGCTATGCAATTTTCACAGTTGAACCTCAGGGATAAAAATCTCTAACGCCAATAGCATTCCTTCCAAAGATACCCATGATACCTTTTCCTGAATTGACTTGTGTCAAAGCGATCCCTATAAGAATCTCTCAGTAAAAAGTGCGTGTGTGTGTATATATATAATATTGAGCCCTTGATTATTATATTCCTTGATATATTAATCACAGAGTATAATAATCTAGCTATATATAAGGAATATTGTAATATTGTACCCAAGGAACTTGTAATACCCCATGATTTGTTAATTAAAAAAATCATTCTATACAAAAAAAGTTAATTTCAGTATAAAGGAAACATATATTTTGAGGATAAAAAAATAATGTAGTAGCAGATCTAATCATGCATTTTCGCAAATATACACGGACAGGAGTAGTTGTAGAACATACTAAGAAATACAGAAACAATTTTTTCTTCTAAATCTATTGAAGTAGTTAATGAAAATTTTGATTACCATGGGAGGCTTCTATTATCATTATCATTTTGTTTTCATTTATTGAATAATTGAATTTGATGGGAAAAATTACGATTCTTTAACAAAGCAATCAAAATGATGTAGAATGCTTTTTACATATTTCATTAAGAAAAAGGACGAAATGCGACATTCATATTAATATTATATTGTATATGATATTAAAATATACAAGAAGTAAGTTTCAAAACAATATTTATACTGGCACTGCTCTGATTTGTTTAAATGATTTTTTCGTCATATACAGCTTTCACATACAAAAATAACTGTCTTCGGATAAACAGAAAATACATTAAATTTCGGGTTGCTAAATAATCGAAAACTGAACTCAGAAAATAAGTGATGTATTTATCACTGTTTTTCAAAGCTAGATAGAGCTACATATTAAATGTATTATTTGTGAATTGCAGAAATTTTCACTTGGGAGTAGAAATCAAGCTCCTACTGCTCCTCCAACTGATGAAGAAAGCCTTTTGGAAATGTCTACTGATCAGAGTAGTAAAAGGTCATCTAGATCTTCATGCGATCAGTCAGTGCCATCATTATCTTCTTCCTTATCAGATACCACTATTTTGAGTGAGCGATCAGATGTGTCTAGTTGCTGCAAAAACAAAAAAGTCAATCATAATGGTAGTGCATCTAGTATTACACCACCACCTCCTCCAGAAAGGTATGGTAATCCTCAAAATTATTACTTTAATGTAATGAATGAAGATCACTTTAAATTTTTATATCCAAGTAAATTAATTTAGTTCATTTATGTGTTTTGATATTGAAATATAAAATGAAACAGGAGCTATATTTTCCTCACATAAAAAAAATTGGTATTTTGGGGTGAGTTGCTCTTCATTAATTGCATTATGTCATTATTTTGAACCTTTAGTTTTGATATTTTTCTTTTTCATGTTCATTCTCGAAGAACTGTTAGTAATTGGTGTAATCTTTGTTCTCAATAAGAGTAAATTCGATTATGATTGCCAGTGTAAATTTAACCTCAAATTGTTTGATTTGTTCCGATTGCTATACATTTCCTTAAAATTTGCGCCGTGTATGCATTTTCTAAAAATTTTTCTTAATATCATGCACCGAGAATGTTCAAGATTCTTTTCTGCTTTCATCAAATACGAATGAATTTATATTGTTTGGTTATACATTAAAGGAGCCCAAAATTTTAGAATGCTATAAAGATGAAACTTCCACCAATTTAATTAAAATCCTGACTAACAGATATTATTAGCTTAAAATTTGCTTATTAACAAACACTTGAGTACTCATACAGTTTTTCAAATTATTGTCGATACTGCTTCCTTCAGTGGTGCCGGTGTGGTCGGCTGTACACAAAAACTTTGTCAAATTAAAATACCAGAAATTTTCTAAACACGAAAATGTTTCCTGACTTGAATGAACGATTAGTAGGATCATTAACTTTATCATTTCATGTCAGATCATAAGTAAGAAATGCATATAAAGTTCCATCTCGAATGTTTTTACAAAGAAGGTTCATTCAAAATTCATAAGTTTTTAAAATTACTGTTGTGCACATTTCTTAATTTAAATTTAATTGAAAATTCTTTTATTCTTAATAAATTTTTAACATTAATTTATTTTTAAATTGGAAGTTGGTAGTTATAATTTTTAATATTGTTTCATTTTTTCATTTAATTTAGTTTGAGTTTTAAAGCATTTTTATTAAGAGTAATTGTTTATGATTTCTTATGTAATTAATGTTTGAATTGTGCCTGATTAAAATACTGGTTCTTGCTATTCAAAAGATTGTTTGAAGTTGTTGTTGATGTATATCATAAAATTATTTAAAAGAAAATAATATATTTAAAATTTTAACTTTAATTGAATGTTTGGCATTGTATTTTTTTGTGTGTGCGAATTCCTTTCATAGACAAATGACTGTAAATATTGGTAACAAAAGGTAATATAATACAGCACAATTTATAATTACACTAATCTAATTTGAAAAGTTTTTGTAAACTCTTTATCTATTTTATATTGTAATTTCTTAATTCTTGATTTTTAATTTAATATATAATTATTCAAATTAGTGCATAGTCAAGATTCATTACTGCTTCATTTGAATGTAAGCTTTGGGAAACATAATAAATAAATCAGAGCAAACACATAGTTGATTAACTAGTCCTGAGGAATATTGGAACACATTACTTTAAGTTATTTGAAAATAAAAATAAGATAATTGGAAAAATTTAATTTTGGTAGGAAGTCTTAAACCCTGTTAAGTTCTTCACAATCTAATGAAGTCCTTAATAATTATTCTGCATAAAAGCTAGTAGTCATTCTTTATATGGATGTAATAGATATTGAATATAAATTTTTAAATGATAATAGTTGAGACAGCAATGATACGGTTTCTTAAATACTGCATTAAAATTTTAATTTTTTGTTATATGGTGTTAAATGTAACTTTTTAAAAAAACTTCTTCTACAAGAACTATTGTAGAAAGCCTAGTATTACATTTTTCTGATGTGTTTTTATTATATCTCCATTGTTGCATTCTTGCAAGCTTACCGTCATATATTTTATTCACTTTTGGCATTTACAGTATATGCGTAATTCGCGACATTTCTGTTATCAAGCTAAAAATTTAAGATTTCAAAGTTATTTATATAAAGTTTTATATAATATGTTTTAAAAAACAATTTTTTAATTCAATCTCAAATCTGTTAATTACATTATTTTATGTTCCAGGTACGATTCCTTGTACATTGCCGTAACAGAAGAAAGAGAGTTACGAGTCGCTCCATGGTTTCAAGCTGGAATTCCGAGGTATCGTTCGAAATTTATTTAAATATTTCTTGTTGCAAGACATGCTATCAGTTAAATAAGTTGATATAATGTGGCATTATTATTTAGATTTTCATTATTCAGTTTAATCATATCCCCTTTTTGAAATTGTTCTTTGACTCTTTGGGTTGTAAATTTGTAATTTAAAAGTCTATTAAAGCTGTAAAATGATGTTTTTGTTGTTCATATAACTATAAAAAGTTTCTAAATTACATTATATTGCTCAATATTCCTGAAATCTATATTTCAGTTTTAAAAGGTAACATTGTAAATTGCTCTTTTAATTCTAATGTGAAAATATTATTTCTTTTACTAACTCTTATTTCTTTACTACTCTGAAAACAGAAATGCATTATTCAGTTAAATTTTTTGTGCATTTCAAGTACTTATGGCCATGATAATTTTAGACATGCTAACATTGAGAAAACTATTATATTTGGGAATTTTACGATTCAACTCAAGCTTTTTAAAAAAACATGTTTTTGGAATTTTTCATAATTAACTCTCAACTTCTTTCTATTGCCTTTGTTTTATTAATATGTTGTTTATCCTGAAATGTGAGATTAATGATTATTTGATGTGGATCATATTAATACAAATCGTTTTTCAATTTTAGTTAAATATTGCCTTAATATTGAAAAGTTTTTTTGTGGGGGGTAACAGAAGTTAATAAAATTATTTTTTATATTTTTTTAAAAATTTATTTTTCAGGGAAACAATTCTTTAGTCTTATGTTTCAAAATATCATTCTTTGAGAAAATCATGGATGAAAGTACTTCGTTATAAGAAAAATACTTTTTATTATATTAGCATTGTTTTTATTTCTTGGTGTCAGAGAGAATTTTCTGTAATAGTTATTTCATTTGCATGTTCAGAAATATTTTATGAAATTCTTTTTTTTTCCCTATCCAGAGAAATCGCTCTTGAAGTTCTTGCCCAAGAGCCAGTTGGTTCATTCATGGTTCGTGAAAGCACTAGCAAACCTGGCTGTTTTGCCCTATCATTACGTGTGCCAAGAGATTTTCATCAAACCGGAATAGCACATTACCTGATCATGCGAACCAATCGAGGCTATAAGATTAAGGTATGTTTTTTTGTAAGATATGTTTAAAAACCAATGAACCCAACCGAATTTATTTAATTTGTTTGTGTGTGTGCAAGGCATTTAAAAAAACATTTATTTCCTTAACTATTGCAATTAAACTTATCCTTCCAATTGCACAGTTTCATCGAATAAGATGCCATGAAATTGATTTGTTCCAGCTTATCACTTGTGACAACAAGACAACCTTACTGAATTCGTTTGCAAAAATTTCCAACATCTACAAGAAACATACTAAACAAAGAAGAACATTAGCAATCCATAAATAAAAGTCAATAGGCATCAAGTCTGGTAATATAGGAGGAAATTCAAAAGGTCATTTTAAGTCAATTTACTTATCAAGGAATGCAGCATCAAACCATATGATGAAAAGTAGTATTCTTCTGAAGCTAGGCTTTCATTACGATTACATAAAATATAAAGCATCAACACTTCAAAACGTTCCTCCTTTCTGAAATATACATCTCTATTGGAAAGATTAATGTCGTTTATGCAACTACAGACAAAAAAGAAAAATATTTCTTCTCTTCTTTGGTATTTCTCTACTTCTCTGAGATATCTTAAATGTTCAGTGTTTTAAGTCTCGATATATTAAAAGTTTATACTAAATTTAAATGTAATAAATGTTTCCAGCTAAAGTTTTAGTAAGCCCTATAATTTTTAATGTAAGCATATATCTGCAAACTTTGAAGATAGAAGCATGAAACTTTGTGTGTACATAGATAAATGCCAATGAAAAAGTTTGCTTACTGACTCTTTTACATTAGGGTGACCGAATAAAAATGTAATTGTTTGAACTTTTGAATTACAACTTTCACATGAATCAAGATGTTTTCATGCAATTGCCTGCCTTGCATAATGTTACTATGTAAGTGGATGTATACCTCTAGGTGTAATATTTAGGAAAATAAAAGCTTGTTCCATATTTTTGTGACTCTTTATATATATCTCTCTCTGTGTGTAGAGAGAGAGAGATTTATATATACGTGTTATATCTGATTTGAAGAAGCAGCCATTGAATTCTTTAACACTTTTAATTCTTCATAATTTAAAATGGATTTTCCAATATTAGTCTTTCTTTAAGCCGTGGTAAGAGCCGCTTAGTGTACTGAATAGGAAAGCAGAATGCAGAAGAAAAAAAACTAGTGTGAGGATCCTATATAGTTTCAGAAAAAATTTGTCGATTCAGCGTTTTGATTCCGTGGGGAAATTAATATCATGCGGAATTCATAAGTCAAAGCTACAGGATGTTGGAGCTCGAGCGATTAAGAAATTATTTTTAGAGAATAGATTGTTTGTCCATATTATATAATTTCTAATTAAATTCTAATTTCTATTACTGAATAAACTAAATGATTTTAATTACTTATACTATAATTATATAATCTTGAATTATTTTTTAAAAAATGTTTATTATGTTATAGGGGTGAAAAGGGTGATTTTTAAACTGCGTGTTTTTTATTTTTTGTATCTGAAAAATATTAAAATTCATTAATTCATGGAATATTTCAAAAATCATGCATGATTTTTTAAAATCTATATAATATTTTGTCTATATAGTGCCAATTCAAAATAATGTTACCAGGGTAGAATCGCCACAAAAATGATCCTTTATCTCAAATATGGTATTATGTACGTATGTAATATATAGACGCTGTATTAAAATCTGTGAGGGAAAGGCAGAACTTTGTATATCACAATTGTGGAAGATAGAGCTTATATCGGTATTTTATTTTTCGGATACTACGCGAATATTATATAATTATGAATACTGTATTTTTCATCTTACAACAATTTTAATAATTCTTTTATTTCTTAATTTAAAGTATTTTTCAATGGATTCCTTGAAGGTAATATCATATACACTAAATTTGACTTTTTTCGTCTTATATTATCTACAATAGTCTTCAAACACTCGAAGGGAAAATTAAACGAACCTGTACATGAAGATATACATAAAGACATAAAATAAAATGGTTGGATATTTTTTCTTGCCTGTGCATTTATCTTTTTTCTATTTTAATTAATTCTTGTATATTCTGCAGTTAAATTCTTTCATAGTTTAAAAAAAATGATACTTGATTATTTCATGTTAACATTTATTTTATTGAAATATTTATTTCCTTGACACTTAGGGAAAAAAATTGAATGTTTTCCTCTGAACCGATCATTTTAATATTATTTTGTCATCCTTTTAGGGCTTTACTAAAGAATTCAGTACATTAACAGCCCTAATTACCCATCATTCAGTCATGCCAGAATTGTTACCATGCCCATTGTCCCTTTCTCGATACAACCCATCTTTTAGAAGGCAAGATTCTGAAGATATGGTTGATATGAATGAAGACCCTGATTATAATTTGCTGTCGGATTTTCGAAAAATGTTAGCTGATGTCAATGTTTAATTGTTATTAATGGCGGCACAACAAGTGAAGAGGAGATTTGTGTATTTTAATGCATATTTTCGCCTTTTCATAAAATATTTATTTCATCTTGTGTCTTGCATCTTAAAGATGTTTTGCTATGAGCTTGCTGTTCTACTTAAATAGTAACTGTATGAATGTTATCCCATTTTTTCATGTAGCATTTCTAAGCCGCTTTTTTGTGTATTAAATTTGCTCATAAATTATTTATAAAATATATAATTTTGTAAATAATTTATGAGCAAATTAATTTTTAATTATTCATTTTGTTTTTTAATACGAATTTACACATTCATCCATAGTTCTTTACATTTTTAAATATTAGTTGTTATAATTTAACTATTCATATATGTTATTGAAATAAAAATTAGGGTTATTGTTTTTAGTATATATAGGAACCATTTTCTTTCATCAGCTGTATTTTTAAATTCATAAAATGGACTTCCTTTTGAATATTTTACCATCTTGGCAAAAGTGAAAGACCCATACCCTCCAGCAGCTACGGAATTTTACTAGTTATTACGGAAATTTGTTGAAAACAACGTAATTACGAATATACAAACTACAAAACTTCGTCTAAATGACCTTTTACCCGAATCTTCGTTCGCAACAATGCGGATAGTGAAAGTATTTTTAGCATGGTTAGAGGAAAGGATGAAAAAATCTTTTTTCAGCATGAATTCAAAAATACTGGAGTCTCTCCTCATAATATAAATGAATTTAGGAGTTGGCTGTAATGTTAAAATGAGCAATGATAATTTTTTAAAAAGCAAAAGAGATTGCTAATCAATGAAACTTAAATTGTAAATGTCTAATAAATCGTGTTAATTTGTTTGATCTACAAAATCGTTTTGTGTGATATTAAAAAAAAATGTCTATAAAATTTTTTTTAAATTAATTAAAATTATTTAAAAATGTCTATTTTTCAATAATTTGTTGATGCAACATTATATGAAACATATCGGTAAGAAGTGCTACTGATGACTGGGTAATCAATGTTGGAGGGGATGGAGACTAATCCAAACTTTGTCATTTTCTTCTTACATAGTATTTTGTGATGCTCTATTTGAAAAGTTTTTAAAAATTTAAAGTATGGCACATTTTGCTGCAAGTTTGTTTCATAAATACCTTATTGTGTTATTGTAAATGTGATTTTAGGCATTAAATGTTGTTCTCAGTGTATTTGAAAATTTATTGTAAATTTGCTACCAAATTAATTTTAGTTGTTGAGAAAGTTTTCAGTATATTAAGTGTGATTAGTTTTTTGTGTGGAATAATATGTGTTTTAATCTGAAAAGTAGTGTAGGTTTTTAAAATTTTATGGTGTTTTAGAAAATCTGCATTTATTTATCAAAATTAAGTAATAATATTCATCATTAAATAATATTTTTGCTGGCATAAAGCATTTTATTTGTATTTTTACGTTTTTCATGTTAGAATTTTATACAAAATGTATTAAATATCAATTTGTTTAGACCTAAATCCCCATGATCATATATTTGCAGCTACATTATATATGAAAGCATTCTTTTGTTTAATAATAAAAGAAACATTTTTTATATATTAATTTTTATTATTGTTGTGCATAAAAGATTTTAAATGGAGTAAAAATTCTTTTTATAATGCTAGAGACAATATTCCATCCTTAGATGTGCAAAAAATGAGATTGGCGTGTCATACTCAGTTCTATTTTAAGCAGCTGAATGAAAAAAAATATTAACATTTTATTGTAGTGACTATTAATTTAAAAAATTCTACTAAAATTAACAGATTAAGAAGTTTATTCGAGAGCCTTTTGTGATAATTTAGAATTGTAGTTAAGGGAATTGTCTTCCTAGTTTTTCTATGAACCTTAATGAATATTTTTGAAAGTGTTACTGCTTTGACACACTTAAATTTTCCAGAAACTTAGTTTAGTTAGAAATGGTTTAGTTTAAGAAAAAGACAAATATATATATTCTTGCATTCATTTATTTAGAATTAACACGCAAGATTTTCTTACTTCAGAAGATATTTTGCAATGTAAATTAATTAAATTTATAAAACATTTTAAATAGAAAATTCAAGCATCACATTATGAAGCACAATATTTTTTGTCTATACATAACTGATTAGATTTTTCTAAGAAATTTTTTCAAGGTTTAGTTAATTTATCATTTTCAGTTTGTTAAAAAATAGTGAATGTTATTCTGTTTATTCCAAAATGTATCATCAGATCCCAGTTTGGTTTTGAAATATATCGCAGACTTGCAAGATTTTACAATGAGGTTTTCTAGATTTCCCCTGCATTAGGTTTTCCTTTTGAAAATGTTTTCTCCTCGTTAGACTTTCCCTAGGCAGAAGTTTCTTCCTGCTTATTTAATCTTTAGGATTCGAGATCTTATCTCATTTTTATCATTTGTAATTACTGTTATAGAAAAAATTTTCAATGTCATTTACATTCTAAAGTCCTCTGCAGTGCAGTTGTAAAGCCTTACCAGTATTTTGTAATTTTTACCAACATTTTTTATTTCTCAGTGTTATGAAATTATAGACAAAATTAATAGAAAGGATATCAAACACATACGAATTAATTATATCTATAGCAATATAAATGGTATGAGGATTTTAAATATTTTTATTTCAGTTTTCGTGGGATTACTATTTAATTATAATAAAATTATCATTAGTAGTTTTTTTTATGTATGTTCTTTAAGATGGCATTAAATCTACGTTTTCCCCCGAAACTTTTATAAACTGTTATTGAAGGCAATCAGTAGCTTTAATAGATAAACACAGAATTTTTTTAAAGATATGTTTTCGAATAAAGGTCATAAATTTTTTTTTCATTTCGTATTTGGTTACAGTTATTTTAAAACATCTAAAAATATTACGTTTTTATATTTTACTATACTTTGTATTTCATCGTCAGATTCTACTCAATTATAGATTTCAATAAATTCGGAATTTATCTCTTTTATTCCTCTGTATATAGAATGTAGTATAAAATACGTATTCATATCTCCCATTCAAAATGAATGTGCATTTTCTTAATTGTATTTAGATATTTTTAGTTGAATCGGAATTATCAAATCGTTGATGAGACAAGATATTTCACTTTTTAAATTATAAGTTTAATATATTTTATTATAATTTTTTCCACATTATTGTTTATTACATTAATGGATATGAGAGTCTCTGCATTTTGACGTATGTATTTGGGAATTATTTTGTAAATGTATTTGATCGGATTACCTTGGTTTTAAAAACAAAACATTCTAGGTTTGAAAACACCGATTCTAAAATACTTGAGCAAGAAAATTGCAGCTGCTTTTCAGATTTTTATTTACATTTTGTATTTTCTGAAGCAACTGTATGCCCCAAAAATCCTTTAAACCTATATTCTAATTACTTAAGAGAATTAAGCTTTCATCTAATGGCTGTCTGTATAAAAAATTTGGTGCTAATATATTTATTTAGTTTGAATATGAAAGTTCTTTGTTAATTTTTGCATATTGTGGTGTATTTTCTTTTTTTTTCCTTCTTATTACTCTAAAAACTTAATTTCGTTTCTGAATTTTAATTTCATTTTTTGACACACTACAATATATTGTGTATATAATTTTTTTAATGGTGATTTTCATCTTTTCTTCCTTTTATTTTATTTTTGCCCTTTAAATTAGTTTTGTTGCTGTATAGACTATTTTTCAGAATGCTGGAAATTATTCTTTGATGCCCCTGAAAAAAAAATTTTCTTACAAAATTATCTTTTTTTGAGAGTTAATCATCGTCTTCCTCATTATATCAGTTTTGTTCAAAATATTCTGTTTAGAGATTCTAAAAAAATATGCGAAGTTTTGCTTTTTTTTATAGTTTAATTATATTTCCGATTAAAAATAATTTACATTTGTGCTGATTCTTTTGATATCTTGATTTTTTGCTTTTATTAGAATGAAGAATTAAAAAAGGCGCGCCCTTGGGGTAATGTTCTTTTGAACATCATATTTTGTTTTTCTATTGATGCCAACTCTTTGATTTTTAGAATTGAATTATATACAGAAATTGGAGTATACTCTTGAGTTCTTCGTTTGTTGCATTTCTGTAGAGTCAGTCTTTTGAAGATCTCGCTATTTGAAAGGTTTTGTGTTTATTGTGAACAATGAATGGATAGTTTTACAAAGTAGTTGTTTTCTCTAATGTAATCTGTGATACTTGTATTCAAGATGGATTCCCCGTTGTCGGAAAACTGATATATCGAGGATGAAAAGCTTTAATATCTGTGGTGCAATGCAAAAAAATATTTAAAAATGCATAACAATGTATATCGAGGAAAAATTATATATTTCTGTATTTTTTGTATTATTTGATATCAAAACTGCAATATTTGTACATTATAAACAAATAGAGAGCAATATTGTTTGATTTTTTTGAAATCTGATTTTATTCGTAAACAATTACGATAAGTTGTAATAACTAATTTAAATATTTGATGTGTGGTATTAACATTTTTTTTTGGCATATTTGCATTTATCATTGTGCATTCTATGAACTTTGGGATTGTTCAGTGACTTTGTACTAAATTTTCAGAAGTTAAAAGTGCTCTAAAAGTCAGGATGAGTATAAAAATGTTGGCATTTTTTTAAAATGTAGTTATTCATTTTATGTATGTATGTATGAATGGTTTTTATCTTGTAAATGTCGTGTGTTACTATTTTTGTTATTTATGTTTTGAAACGGTCATCTAGGTATAATAGTTAAATTCTATTGGCAATTATTGTTTTCTTTTTGTTCAATTTTAATCGATCAAACTCTGAATGTTAGAGATTTTCATGCAGTTTGGCAACTGAGATAAGTCTGTGATTATTTTTAATATTATTGATGTAATGTTTTGTGAATATAAATGTACTAATAACTGTTTATCTGTGGCTTGCTATATATATTGTATATGTGAAAATGTTTTGAAAGATAATGTTTCCATTGAATTTAATCTGTTAGTTTCATGCTTTTTAGTCATTTCCTAATGATTGTAAAATGACTTATCAAAATATTTGTATAAATTAGAAGTTTCATGTGTGATGACTTAGGCTGGCTGTATTAATTAATATATATCTAGAACTCTTCTCTTTTCTTAACTTGTAGTCACCTTCAACTAGTCACTATGAAATTTCTGGTTGAATTTTTACTCTCATATTGCAAAAGCACTTTATTGGTTTCTTGCATGCATTTCTAATATGTAAATTTTATTCTTCAAATAATGGTTCATTCAATGGCTTTATAACTAATCTTTAAGCAAAATCTTTTGTGGTAGACTATATACTAAGTATTTGCTGTTAATTTTAGTTGTGTCTATATGAAAAGTTTGATTCATAAAGATACTTGTGCTAAGATTCATGTTTACTGTGTTCTTCTGAGATGGTAAATGTTAGATAAAAAAAATGCAGGGTATGCTTTTAGATTTCTTTTAACTAATTTGAATTTGTTTAAAAAGATTGAATTATGTTGTAAAGAATGTGAGCTATGTGATTAGCTCTGTTGTTTTGTGATATTACCGTTTTAAATAAAGTCTACTTAATATTCAATAAAGGCATTCATTTTTTTTTCTTTTTTCAATACATTTAATAATATGCAGAATGTCGAAAATTTGTATTATAATATTCATTATAATTGCAGAACAAATTTAGAAAACTGTTTGAGTTCCAAAAAATGAAGCTCAAATCTTTTGTAAATACATAGCGGTATTTAAATTCTGTCGGAAAAAAAAATTGAAAAGATTCTGGAAAAATGTAGTAATAAATCTCAATGTTTTCTTTAAAATGTGTTATAGGTAGTTTTCCTATAGAAAGAAGAAACTATGATAAGCCTTTTTTCTTTTAAAAAATTCAATGTCAGTATAAGAATGAAATTTATTAGATTAAAAAAACATGGGATTAGCTTAGAAATTTTTTTTAAAAAAGCGATATTTAATGCAAAAGTGTTGCCCAAGTGAAATTGCAGATTAAAATTTCCACACCAAATCGTATACAATATTTTCGCCTACTTTTATAATTAACCAGTGTAAATGTTCTGACTCTTCCAAACATTGGAGCTATCTGTTTATTTTTAAGCCAAATGATGTTCCTTTTAAGGTTATATATTCGTGTGGAATTTCTGTACAGACGCCTTCAGTTAAATATGGAAGAATTTTCGCTAAAGAACAATTTTAAATGCTATTCTTTGAAGGGAAATTGTATGGGGAGAAAAAAGAAGTAATGTAAAATGTCACTATCGAGTTTGTGTTTCTAACGCAAAAATTAATTTGTCAAGGATTTCTGGAGCAGTAATTTAATAATCTAGCATACCAACTTTTCGAAGTTTGAATAATGAGAAATGCGATTGGCTTGTCTGGGAACAATCATTATATTTTCTTTTTCCGCCGCTTATTTCCATACAATCTATGTTGCAATACCTTCACATATATATGCGTATACTATCAGAATGATAGCCGTCTGCTATGGATTCCTTTCGTAGTGGTCGGTGTACTTGATATTTTTTTTGTGCTTTTCAATATATGGCTATTAAATAAAAAATGATGGATAATTTCTGTTGAATGTGATGGTCAAGTGTAGCTGAAACCCTGGAGTTGCAGGTTTTTGAATTTTATTTGAAATTTCTTTAGTATCTTAGAAGTTTTTGATTTTCTGAAGTGTAGCTGTGGCAGAAACGCCCAATTTGTTTGGGTAGCCATTTTGTTGTGTGTTTACGATTTGAGAAACTGTTATCGATATCTGCGTTCAGTGCATGAGCTATTTGCAGGACTCGGATATTGTCCTACTGTATTCAAAGATTTCTTTATTGTGCAGAATCTTATTTTGCGATTTTTTGCCAATTTTAAATTCCAGTTGATGGAAAGTGTCCATAAATGCGTTAAATATTAGTTGACAACAAAATTGTTCGGAAATTTTTAGTTCTCATTGGTGCATCTAAGTAAAAGAAATTCTTGTTATTCTTTAGATAGTTTTATGCTAAAAAAATTCATTGAGATTTTATTTGGGCTGTTTATGAAATATGTTTATAATAATTCAAATTTAAAAATGGAAAAGTTTTCCAAATATTTCGTTAAAAGCTTGTTAAAGCTTTTCTTTCTATTGCACTAAAAATTTAGACTTTGTGAAAAAAAAATGGGATTAGACAAAAACAAGATTAACAGAGAAAACTACGCAGATGATAGTGATCTTTTAACTGAGGATGAGAGTTTGTTTTACTCGCCAAAAGGAGCGGAAATGATAATCCCCGATACACCAACTCCAATTAAAGTTTTTAAAGGACTGACATATAAAGATTTTTAAAAATCATTGGATTCTGATTCAAATGAGATAATTGAACCGTCAATGCAGGCGTATAGCAAAATACAAATGACCACAAAACGGATAAATGAAAACGGGGAAATCGCCCTAAAGATAAAAGACCGTGCATTCCTTGTAAAGGCAAAGAGAAAGAAATTATGGGGTTGCAAATGCTAAGAAATTATGGGGTTGCAAATGCTAAGAAATTATGGGGTTGCAAATGCTTTCATTTGCATTCACAGAATGTGAATGCAAATGAAAACGACATAATACCAGAGGAAAATAAGCAACCCTTCGGACCATTGGAAAAATTTGAAAATGTTATCAATAAATATAGGATTGAGGGTAACACTACTGAGAAACTGTTGGAACGTATAGGAACGTAGGATTGTTACGTTCCTGCTAGGAACGTATGTGCAGTGAAACTAACTGTATTGCTGTCAATTTACTCGTAGAAATTAAGATATCTGGAAATTGTAATGGCACAAAGTGCGAAAGAGCATTGCATGATGAGGATATCAAACTGCTACAGCAATATGAAAAGTTGACTTCCCTAAAGTTAACATTTTCATTGAACATATGGTTTTTGTCATTTATATAAATGAACAAAATCTACACGATTTGGATAATATTTTTTTTATTTCACCCTGTATGGTATTGCTTTCAGCTCATTAATCAATGTTCACGAATTTCAATTAGCAGTTAATAGCAGAAATAAATATACAAATATTACGCACATTTTAATTGCTTCCCTCAGAAATATTGACCGAATTTACGAATCAAAATAACATACATTCTGTACACATCACATGAGCACAAACTAAGTATAATTTAGATACGTAAAAAACATAAATGGCACTTTTCATTTTGTCAAAAATTTAAACATGAGCTGATAAACAGAAAAAACTGTACAGTCACGACTCCAAATAACCAATTTATTGAATTCTGAATAAAAAAAAATGTTTTTTGTTCGAAAGAAAAAATAAACAATGAAAAAAATTTCTTATGAATTATGTTACTACGAAAACCATATGCTGTTTCTGTGTAAATTACAAAATAGCAAAGTTTAATTACCTACGCGCAATCGATATCACTTTAAAAAAGTATAATCTTGGATTAAAAAATATGATCATGTGTGTTATCACATATTTGCTTGATTTGAAAAAAAATTCAAACGAACAAATTAATGTATAAGACGAAATTTTGCAACCAAAGTAATATATGATAATGATATTCATACATTAGACATTTTGCTTAAAAGCAGAAATTCACAAGAATTTTTTTTCCAAATGTATTTAGTATTGTGAATGAAAAAAAAATGAAACAGAATTCAATTCGTTAATGAAATCTTGACTGTTTGACATAACAAGTAGATACATGCGGTAATATACAAAGAAAAAAAAAGTATTTTCGTGCTTCAAATGCTATTGAATCACAAAAATGTGTGATTGCTTTCTATGAAATTTTGAATTGTTTCTATAGAGGATAATTTTCATTTTCCTGAGAAATATGATCTATAAGTTGAATTGTCTTATGGCACAAGGCCAGTAATACAGCTCAACGCAAGTGCTTCGTGATGACTTGAACTAGATAATGTCCTTTTCAAAATGTTTCATAAGCTCATGGGTTAACTGATACCATTGGCAGTTTCATCGTCATCATTTCCAAAAATGGACCCTAGATTGAAAAAGAAGAATTTGAAAGAATATGTTATTACGTTTTCAAATTCAACTATTCCCCATTTGCATTCGAATTTAAATTAATCACAATAAATAATAAAATTAAGTTCACTTATTAGCATAGTACTTTTTTAAACTACAAAATTTGAACAAAATGCATGTTTAATGCATTTAAACATGTTTCATAAATTAACTAAGGTTATTAAATGACAATTGAATATCTGAAGAAAGATAAAAGAATTTTTCAAATCCACAGATAACGAACAATTAAGCTTGAATTTCTGCCATTACCAAATCTTTATATTCTCGGGAACATTTTTGAATTACAGAAATATGGGTGCTTAGATAATTCAGTGTCTATTGAACTGTATTGCCTGATGTGTGATATGGTAATATTTTTTGTAACACATTGAGCATAATTATGTTGAATACACACAAAAATAGTACGCAGATTCTTCTGAACACCAACAGATACCACACTGAAAGAACGTGGAGTAACCGAAGAAAAAATCCTGAATCGAATAATACACATTGATTTTTGGAATATTAATGAATTCCGCATGTTCTTGGTAATATATGAATTATTGTGCGCATTGGGGCCATATGCACAACATACTTGGTAATATAGAATTGTGCATATGTGGCCGTATGCACAATTATATTCTGTATCTTTTTGTGAAAAGGAATTAACCCTGTATACAAATCATCTATGATGTACAAGCATAAATCGGGTTATATCGCAGCCAAATCATAAATAAATATCGATTACGGAATGAAATGAATCACTCATTCTTTTTTATTATATTCATATACTTAAGTCCTGCAATATTAATAAAACTTGCTTGATATATATTAAAGTATAGATTGTAAAATCATTCTAAGCAAATCCATTTCTTTATTCTGAAATAATTCGCTCTTAAATTAAATCTTTAAAAAAAACCTAAATATTATCTTGTGGTTAAAAAGAAGCAATTTAGGTAGTTACAACATCTATTCATATTCATCTTTGCATTTGATAAAAATTTTTCAAATATTTCCCAATATATCCGTCAATAATAAAACATTTGTGCTTAAAATAAGTAACTTGTTTCAAGTACAGGATTAATTAACTTTAATAATAAAAAAGAAACTTACCGTTTGAAATGTCACATGTTGATCCAATCCACCCTGGACGACATGTGCATTTACCAGTGGTAGGATTACACGTTCCCCCATGTTGGCACTGGCAGCGTTGTTGACATCCCGGTCCATATTTACCATCACGACACACTAAAAAAACATTATATTTCTTGAGGAAATTATTTGTGTTTTAATGCATAATTATCATGAAACATGTTACCCTTATGAAACAAAAAAATTACTCCGAAATGCATAATAAAAAGCAAGAAATATTTCGAAGCTCTTGCTCCCCCCCCCAATAAAAAAAGAACATTTGTGATAATGCATATTAAAAATACTGTCTTTTTCTCCTTAAAACAACAAGGAAACGGCATTTTGTAATTTGAGGCAGAAATTTCATCAATAACTGACATAGGGTTTTTTAATTAATCAAAAGATGATGATCAATTCACTAGCTAGGTTTTTGTATGGCCTTCAGAGATTTTAAAATTAAGGAAGCATGAATAATTAAACAATTAGACACACACGGCGCTAAGTTAGTGATAGATTTTCGAGAAATATTAGTTTAATCTTTGCCATTTTGTTGGTATTTTTTGTAGAATGGAAGTGGTTGATTTTTCATTGTTGAATAATTCGAAGGAGGAGTTAAAAATGTTTAATGTAACTTGGAGATTGAAATATTTAAAAATTTAATCTAAATATGCCGAATTCATTCTTCCTTAAAAATTTTGGTCATTCCAAAATCATATAAATCTGTATTTATGTATTTCCACAATTGTCAACAATCTTTCTTTTAAAGTGGAACTTTTTCATGAGAATACATTTTTAACCTTTTAGATTTTGATAATATTGTATACAATCGGTTGGGTATCAAATTGTAATCAGTGGCTTAACTAGGCTGGAACTCTCAGAGCACGCACTCTGGGAGCAAAATTAAGGAATCAATTCATTGTATTTAAAAGAAAATTTTCAAATAAATTCATACTCCCAAGAAAGGGGGAAAATAAAATGACTTCAACAAAATGTGAGAAAAGTAAAAGCTTTCATAGACAACGGGTTTCCCTAATTAAGAGTAAGGACTTATTACAGACTTATGGTTATTAGCTATTGGCTTAGAGCTAATGGTTATTTATGTGTTAAACAGAATAAATTATAACAAAATTCAGATATCTTTTCTGTTTTGCTTGAAAAGCAAAAAGTAGAGATTTTAAATTTTTTGGATTTATGTGAAAAGAAATAGCTTTGCTTTTGATTCCTGCAAAAGCAACGAACACTCGACATCATAACTAAAGATTATATAAATTTCAAAATATTTCAATAAAAGTTGTATATATTTCAAAAAAAATGAGTCGTTTGTCAAATATTTGAGTAAAATTTTCAAAATACTTTTAAAACATAAAATATTTCAAACATTGGGTGAAACTGATTACAGGAAATTACGTTCCTGAAAAACGAATCATAAATATCAGGAAGTTTATTTATGATTGATATAACCGAAATGTATAATTCAAGGTAAAATAATGAATGGAAATTACTCATAATAAAAATAAATTTCCGAAAATTCTTATTTGCAGTGTCATAAAATGATGGGGAGGGGGCCCGCGGCGCCAGAATTTACGTAAATACGCTTGATAGATCACGTTTATTTCTATTCATTATTATACCTCTATTAATCAACAACAAAAAAAACCCACTATTTTGAACGACTAATCTTTTGGAATGTGGGCAAATACTTTTGAATGCGAAAAACCGGAAAGAAATTTTATAAAAACAGAAGAACCTATCATGGAAATTATAAGCAACAAAAATCTGTGCTATGATAAAAGATGGTGTGGATATAAATTTCCAAATATCAATCGGATATTTCTGCCACACACACATTCGGAAATTTCTTTTTTTACTTTTAAAATATGGGAGACTGCTCTACTGATACTTTTGACAATAGCAATATGAAATGCAAGCTGTGAAAGATCTTTTAGCTAATTAAAGCTTATATTTTTGTTTACGCAACTTTAGTAGATGAAGGGGGGGGGCACAACTCTGACTTAGTTCTTATGAGTATGAATTGATTTCAACGAAATCAAACATTCCACGAAGAAAAAAACGAGGAAGACGAATTTTCAATATTTCCGATAATTAAAGCCTTCGAAATATTTCGGAAGTAATGTATCCCTTTTTATGTGTATGTAAATAATTTTTATTAAAACAATTTTACATATCATATATAAATTAATAATGCGTTAATTTTAATTCTCTGGGGAGTTTTTGTGTAATTTGATACCTTTTTATTTCATGCAAAGCATTTCAACTTTGTCCCAGGGTACTAGATATATTATTAAACGTTGTTAATTGTAAATTTTAATAGATAAATTAACCGGTATGCGTGAATAAGTTTGCATATTATTATGGATATTAACTTTATTAATTAATTACCAAGATTTTTGAATGATTTTATAGGTGATAACAAGGAATTTATCTTAAGATGTAGTGCAAAAATTAATAAATGTAACTTTTCATTATTATTTTCGTACATATTCTTTTTCAATGGATAAACAGATTTGCGCGCGAGCGCACGCACACACACACACTATTTTATATATATAAATTATGAAATAAATAGAAATCATTTTTTATTTGTATTTAATGGTTAATGTTTTGAAAATTCCAAATTAACAACTATTGGATTTTTTTTTATTTGGGCCTTATTAAAATTAAAATGGAGAATATTCTCTATGTAAATTTAGCATAAAACTTAAGAACTGATATTATAAAATTTGTTTTCTTAACATTTTTAAAAATATTCTTACAATACATTTTATATTGAAAGACTATCCATATATAAAGGTCATTGTGAAGTTATTTATAATCTTTAAATCATTTCAATTACAAAATATTAAATATTATTATATAGATTTAATTACATATTCAATGTTTGCCCTCCTTGGTATAAAGGGTCAGAAAAATAAGTGTCGCCTTTTCATGTAGGTATGCCACTGATTATAATTAAATGAGTAAGGATAAAACTGCCTTACTTTCTTTACACTGAGGGCCAGTAAATCCAGGCGGACAGTGGCACTCGCCAGTAGCTGGGTCACAAGAGTGACTACCGCAGTTGCACTCTTCCTGACAACCATGTCCGTAGAAACCTTGTACACAAGCTAAAATAATAAATTTCGTAAACAAAAAAAAAGTTCACTAAAAAGTCAAATATATTTTAGTTAAATGGACATAATTTTATTTACGAATAATTAAAAGAATTTTCTGAACAGAAAAATAAACATTCCCAGTGAAAACTTAAATATAAATTAGTGAATATTCAAATTTTTAAGATGCACACTAAATTGAGACGCATTAAAAATTATTACAAAAATAATCTATAATTAGCTAAAAAAAAACTTTTTTTTCTGATTAATTTTTTTTAACAAAATGGTTTGTTCAAGGCCGGTTAAACTAGAAGCATTATTTATGCCTGCAATTTTTCTAAAGAAAAAAAATATATATATAATAAAATAATTTAGTTGTCAGATATCGATGCATTACAGGGCGCTTTAGTGTAAAATAAGTTAAAATTATTTTAGATAAGTTGATGAATTAAGATTTATATTAATGTCTTCTGATCTCAGCTGAAAATAATCAGAAGTGGATGCAGAATTAACTAAAAGTGTTTCAACCGATGCACCTTTTCAACTTCTGCTGGAAATATTTATCTTTCAATGCAAATTAATAGCAATTTTTTTTCTAATCGTAGAACTAAGCCTTGATTTCGATTAGATTCAAAGAAAGTTCCAAGATGCATTCTAAAAATAAAAGCATCCATTTCTTTTGCTACTTTTAGTTTACTTCTCTCTAGAGTACTAAACGATTTATGAAGAGATATTTTTTCTCCACTTCTAATTTTATAAAAATTATAATTGCTTTGACACATACTTTTTTCACATTTAGTGCCGTGTTGACCAGCTGGGCATGCACACACTCCTGTTACTGGATTACATATCGCAGTACCCATGCATTCGCACTGCTGTAAGCATGACTTTCCATACCATCCAGCTGGGCATTCTGGTAAAAAAATCTGATTCTCAAAAATAAGCAATAACATTTTATAGAAAACTAGAAAAATAATTTTAAATGAACAAAATATCACACCATGGGTTCAAAATTAGGGTTATATTAAGGTTAAAAAAATAAAGTTCCAAAGTAATACATCTAAATATTTACACAACAATAAGAAAAGTTTAATACATTTAACTCTAACTATGCAACTTAAAAAAGCAAAATAAAAACATCTGTAGAATGATATATCTGATTTGAAAGTCTACCAGTAAAAATTCGAATATAATTTTTTTTTCTTTAGCCATCAGGAGTGAATTACTTCATTTAATTAAGTAAGTTTCAAAATGCCATAAAAATATATACCATATTCGCAAAGTGTGCCAACAAATCCGTTTGGGCAATGGCAGCAACCTGTTACAGGATCACAAGAAGCATTTTGTTTACATTGGCATTCTAACTGGCAATTTGGTCCGAAGAAACCATGAGGGCAGCCTACATAAATGAAAGAGACAGAATTTCTTAAAATTTTTTTCATGACTTTCTTTAAGCCCATACTTTATTGAAATATTTATGACTTACCTTCTGCACATTCTAAGCCTGTTGTACCAGGAGGGCAGAGGCATGTACCGGTTTTTGGGTCACATTTGTGATTCTCACAACTGCATTCTTCTTTGCAATCTTTGCCAAATTTTCCTACTAGACAAGCTGAAAAGAAATTATGTACTTATTAAAGCATTCATTTAATGTTTAAAAGTGTCTAGATTATAATAATATGCATTTTCAACATCTCTAGCTACGTAAATGTGAGAATTTCATGAATAAAAATTATATTTTTGGTAGGTTTTTTTTTTTCAGTATTTGCGGAGTTACTAACTCTTAGTTAATTAAAAGAATTCAGGCATTTGTCGCATCAAACGAATAATTAATTAAAAAAATAATTATTTTCAACATATGAAGTTAAAATATTAAATTTCAAGAAGAATTAAATTTAAATAAATAAGAATTGAATCAGAGAGTTATTCGAAGTTTAGATATTTTAAACAAGTGAAAAGATAAATTTTACGATTGAACGAACCTTCTTCGCAATATTTTCCTGTTAATCCTGGTGGGCAAATGCACTGTCCAGTTGACGGATCGCAAGATGCTCCATTTTGGCAATGACATGTTTTGAGACATTGATCGCCATGGTATCCTGCAGGGCATTCTAAAAAAATACAGCATTTTTTTCCGAGTTATTTTATGCTATATTGTGAACGGAAGTCGAAGGTAATTTATTTGTCAAAATAACAACAGAAGGCAAATATAAAGCAGACATTCATCAAATGAAGAAAATATATAACCATTTAAAGTTAAAACCAGCAAATTTTTCTGAGAAAATTCATATAAGATATGTGATTTTCTTTCAAATCTTTTCCTAGGGAAATAAAAAAGGCACAATTAAGATTTTCTGTAATCTTGATTGTTTTCATTGTCCCCTCTGAAAAAACAAGGCTGTTTTCAGGATTATAAACCAAACTTACCCTGTTCGCAGGTTGGCCCAGTAAATCCAGGTTTGCAAATACATTCCCCAGTCAATGGGTCACAGCTAGATCCATGTTCACAATTGCACTGATCTGAGCAACCAATTCCAAAAGTACCTTCTGGGCATACTGTAAAAATTTTTATATTTAATTACTTAAAATTTATTTGAAAAACGATCCTATAATAATTGTAACTAGAATAAAATTTTTAAGAAAGATTTATATTTAGTTGAAAAATATAATTTCATTCAAACCACGATGAATGCTGTATTTAAAATTTCAATGAAAACAGTTGTTAGATATATTCAATAATATAAGAATAACTTAATGCGATAGAAATTATCATTACATTTTATCAGAGCAAATAATTCCCATATTCATACATTTTGCGCTTTGTACAAAAAATATTTAGTAAAATTAATATTGCTTGACTATAGATAATCGTTTAGTGTGAGTTTTTTTAAAAGAAGTTTTGAAGAAACTGATTGCTTAAAGATTTTATCAATCATTTAAACATATATTTCATATAAGAGTAATGAAAAGATAAACTAAATAGGGATTAAAAAACTGCACGTATGTTAAATTTATTCAATATAATTTTCTTTTCATATTTTCTAAAAATAGTAATGACTTGAGCAGTAATAATTAAATTAATATTTTTAAGGAAAAAAATGAATATAAATTATTGTAGATTTTCAAATATTATAAGATATATCGGAGCTTTTTATGTATACTTTTGTCACAGTTAGAGCCTTGGAATCCTGATTTACAGAAACATTGACCATTGGCTGGATCACACAACTGGTTTGGAAGGCAACTGCAGTTTTCTTTGCAATCAGGTCCAAATTTTTCTTCAGGACAATCTATAAGACAGATAGTGAAAAATAGATAACACAGCAAGATTCAAAGTTTATATTGTGATTATTATTATCTATTAATGCAAAAATGCGCTTTAAATCCTCTTGTTACACATACCACAATTTTAAAAAAGCGGATATATTTTCATTGACATTTTTCAATTATAGAATGGAATACTGGAATCCGCAGTACATTATGTGATGTTCATTTTATTATAGACCTAAATGATGATGATCCATGCTATAAGCCCAAATAATGATTTAAATTTGAAAACAATAATAAAAAAAATCATTGACGCCTAAAGGAAATAACTCTTTGATAAAAAGGAAAATTAAAATTATTGTTAAATTGAATGTAATCAGTTATTTCGACGTCAGTTCAAGTGTTAATGTACATTATAGTACATTAGGTTATAGTGTCACATTCTTTTACTTCCTGAACAGTAAGTAATGGATTCCAAAATTAAAATGGCTCGGCGTATTTGGTGGGTCACAAGAATATGAATTGGTTCCATCACATTTGTTACTTTAATGAAATTGCGCGATGTATATACCATTTCACGAGATGTATGAAATATACGAGTGCTTATAAAAGATATATAGCTCAACTTTTTCATATAAAATTATTACAAATTTAATACTTTTCAATCTCCTAAAGAATAATGAGAAAAGCATAAATAAAGAAATAACAAAAATTTCAAAAAATTTCGTTATTCAAATTAATATTTAAATCAAATTCTTCTTCTGTAACAATTGTTTTTAAAAAATTTCTTAATCAAAAATTTATATACTTTTGTTTTCTACTTTTTTAATAACCCGTTTGCTATAAATGTTAAAAAGATTATGAAAAATAGGCAGCTTTTCCGTTGCATTTCATAATGATGTATTCATTTCATGCAATAGATATCTCAGAATCCATTAATAAAAATAACATCTACTGCAGGAATTCACCGGTGAGTCTCAAGGTAGCCAACTTGTTAGATTGCACGTTCAGATGTGCCATGATGTTTGTTGAAATTCAAATACATGCTTTTTGAACGAAATGCTTTTACATTTAATTAAGTTTAAACATTTAGTTATACTATATTTGCATTTTAGAAAAAAAAATTTATAAATAAAAGCTCTGTAACATATTCTATTAAGATAAGGTTGCTGGAAGATGTTTCATAGCTAGGCCACTAGAATGATTTACAAAGTTAATATCGTTTAGATAACTTATAAAATGAAAATACACTCACAGAGAACAAGAAATAATCAAATTTATTATAAATGCTAAGAATTTCAAGTTTAATTTTGCTATTATAAGCGTTTTATTTTTTAATATTATATGCATCAAAAAATAAAGCATATTTAATATAACCATTATACTATTGATATATTTAGTAATAATTTCGCTTGAAAACAGTTTAAAAATATTTTTCAGACAAAGATAGTTAATGAAAAGATAATCGCAATATCTTTTACACTGAAGTTACCTTTTACACCTATTTTGAGCGCATCAAACTAATAACGTCACTCATATATATAACATAATTTGAATAAAATATGCAGAATAAAAAGCAGCAAGCAAATTAAAGGAACACAATTTTTCTAAATATTATATATAAGTTAAAAAACAAATTATATTAGACTGCTTTTGACTTACTTTGTTCGCAGCCTTTTCCAATTTTTCCAGGAGGACAAGAACATTTTCCTGTAACATGATGGCAAGGCTTGTCTTTTCCACACGAACATATGTGAGAGCAATCTTTACCATACAAACCCTCACCACAAACTAAATAATAAGCATAATTTAAATTATGTGCAAACATAAACTGCTTGAATAACAAATACATTTTTTTTTCAAATCAAAATGATAATTTCATTCGTTAGCAAAAAGCTCAGATGTACAACAGAATTTCCATAAAGTTTGTGTGCAAACTAGAATAATTGTAACTTTGAAGATTTATAATAATAAGAAATTGTAAAAATTGTTAGAAAGTTTTATGCAGCCTATTTTTATCTTTAGAAATTTTATTTTTAAAACTTTAATTGAAAAAAAATTATAAAATATTACTATTGACAAATGGATAAAGAAAAACCACGTATCTTAAGTCCATTTAAATAGATAAAATTCTTATAGGAGGTATTCTTTATGTAGTGGGATTTAAAACGTATTTAGACAGCAAAAGAAGATTTTAGTTCATTTAAAGAATACAATTTATTCTCGCTTCCGATGTAGCCGTGAATCATCTAAGATTCTAAAAAATAAGTATTTTTTTTTAGTTAAAATTCTAAAATTAGAATAACTAAAAGAATGAGACGCATTAAGTTTCCTAATCCATTTTACGAATTCTTTATAACGAATATATTTACAAAGTTATAATAATTTTAAATTGCATACTAATTTATGGGAATCCAGAATAATCTCCTGGCATATAAAGATTGCAATGTGTCATTCTCGAAAAATGTAGAAAAAAATAGTTACTAACATTAAATGCGAGTAATTTCAATCCATGAGTTATTTATAAAAGATTGTCATTCAGGAATTTAACAGTTTCATTTGTATTATTTTACTATAGTTTAAATAAAAAAGTTCATTCCGGATATTATAATATTTGTGTCACTAAGAATATTCTGAAAATATCGCCCAAAAATTCTAAACTGAATGATAGGGCTTATTTTATTGTATGGCGTGTTTGTCTTAAGTAATTGATTGATTTGAATTGCAAAATACCGAGGCATGCAATTTTGACTTTTTTCTTTAAAATCCTTTGTTTCAAATCCCCGGAATAATTCAGTTTTAATCAAATTTATACATTTAAGTGAAATGGAACGATTCCTTTTGATTTGCCAAAACACACAGTAATCACACCTTCCGTCTTTCAAGACGTTTTTATATTTCCTAGGCAGGATTCAGAAGCATTAGCATTTACACAATAAAATTAAAAGTGGAGATTCTTCTCGACATTTAACTATAATAGCGCGATTGTGCTAGGTGAGACTCAAATGATTAATATGCATAAGAAATGTCTGCAAAAATTCGTACATTTTATTTTATTCGTATATACAATGACACTTCATTTAATTGTACGTTTTTTTAATGTTATGGAGTGTTGTCATGGCCCTTTTCGTCGGACAATATATTTCAAAATCAAACCGGCGCGATGCATTTGATTAACCAGCGCGAACAAAAATGACTCAATTATCTATAAATTAACAGAAATCTTTTTACAAAGTAAATATCTGACCAGTTATGCGCAATACATTCCAACATATTCTGATGTCATAATAAACAGCCGGAACTGTAACAGATGAATTACACTAAATGGCTTATATAAGCGCAACCTAAATATACGGTTTTCACTTATTTCATTAATGCCATGCATATGGAATATTAGGAATTCTGTAAGTACAAGAAGCGGTTATCATGATCATTTTTAAAAAATTATTTTGTGGTAGCTCTTCTTCGCAGAGGAAAGATGTTTCTAAATTCTTTCAAATAAAAATAGCTCACATTTGTTTTATATATTTGAACGCGACATAGTTATTCTGCCCGTTGTGCAAAATGTCTTGCTATTATCATTACGACGTCCATTTTTATCTGTGAAGATGAAAATTAATTTCCAACAGGCCATTGGTGTTATTCTGAGCTTCCAAGTGAAGTTACATTACACATTAAAACAGTCGGGAAAATTTTCACGCTGCCTTTGTCTGTCAAATTTTTGAAAATTTATAAGTAAAAAAAAAAAAAAAAAAAAAAAAAAGCTAAGCAGCTCACCTTAATTAAGAAAATTTTGTTAACATTTCCTGAGTAGTTATTTAAAAATTATTTTTTTAATTACATTAATCAGCATTTCATTTTTTAAAATTTGTTTTCACTGTTATTTCTATTTCCTTATTAATGTTGGGGTTAAGACAAACTTTTTCGAATGAAAATGGAATCGAAAAATTATTATTAGCGAAAAGTAAAACCCGGGTTTAGTGGATTCTGAAAGTAGGTTCTAGTGTATATTTTTTTAAAATTCAAAATAGGACTAAATTCCATAAATGAAGGCTATTATTTAAACAAAACTATACTGAAAATTGCTTACCTTTAGAACAATACTGCCCTCTATAACCAGGTTTGCAGTTGCAGCGACCATCTTTGGGATCACACGTTGCATCGTTCTGGCAAAGGCAAACTCCTTCACAAGCAAATCCGTATGTTCCACTGGGACAAGCTGTCGGAAAATATTTATTAAATATTTTACTATTACTATAATTTCCGAAATTTGATTACAGATTTAAATATAAAAGAAGTATCTTGAAACATTTCATTGTTTGACTTTCCAAATATCAATTTTAACTGAGAAAACGATTCTGTTTAGTGATATTCTGTAAGATAATTTTGTAGCAAATGTGCAAGAGACAATTAAAATGATTTTTACTATTAAGATTAAGAGCTCTTTTTAATGCTTAAATGAATTGTTTATATCTCGTTTTTCTATTGATTGAATCTAATCAAATCAGATTTTTCATACGATTATTAATATTTGATTTGAGATTGTCATTTTATGTCTAATCAACTGGCCCTTTTACGTTCAGAAAATTAATTTACACAAGGGACCACAATATTTTTTGTTTAAAAGGAACACACTTAAAGGAATCTCTTTTAGCCTTAACAAGCCTTCATCATTTCCAAATTTCTTGTTCCTGTATTTGCAAACTAAAGTATCCCATGGAGCATAAAGAATTTTACAATATTGCATAATTTTACTCCTAGGAAAGTCATAAAAAATTAATGTCTTTGAAATGTGAAATTGTAGTCACTTTGCATAAATTGCATGTAAATATGAATACAAATTTTGCAGTTATACATACAGCCAAGCATTAAATTTTTATGTTACTAGTTTAAAAAAAATAACTAAATTCCTTTTTTTTATTTTTTTTTTACGAAATCGTGGAATATAATGCACTTTAATCTTATTGCACGTTAATATTTCATTAATGTTCAGTTCATAACAAAAGGAAATAATGGATTTTTTATTTAAAGAAATTATAAAAGGAAGAAATTAGTATATAATTACATTGACGTTCTGATTTATTTTTTGAGTATTATCTAAGGAACAACAAATTGGCTTTTGTCGTTAACAAAGCAAAATTGGTTTCATCACTCATGCAACTAATTATAAAAGACTACAATAAATATTTTTCTTACTAAACATTTAAAGGAAATGTTATTCAAAACAAGAGGAATTAAAATCAAAACATCATCTATGCCAATACACATTGGTTAAAAATGTTAGCAATCTTTCCTGTGTAAAATGACATCGGACACATGCTTTAAAGGTTGGATATCAAGGTCATTGATGGTAGTCCTTGCCATCATGCATTTATATGCAAACGCACTCACCCAACTGGCATGTATTACCATACCACCCAGGAAGACAAAGGCATGTGCCGTTAGTAGGATCGCAAATCGCGCCATTCTGACACAAACAACGCTCTTGGCACGAATTTCCAAAGGTACCGGGTGGGCAAGCTAAAGAGCAAACACTATTTTAAACTGGAAAATGAGTAACTAAAATAAAGTTTGGCATCACAGGATATATGTCATTGAGCAAACTGTTTTCTTGTTGGATGCGACGGATAAGTGAGAGAGTCTTAGATACAGTAGATGAAACTGAAGTAAAATCTTAGAAAATTTCCCCAATTTATATTTATGAATAAATATAGTAAAATTGGAGGGGGGCTTACATAAAAATTATTCTTCATAACCTAAGTTTGCTTTTTTTAGACTTAACTACAACTGACAACATTATTAAACCTGTTTACTTGACTTGTTTCATGTTTGTAAATACCAAATTTTGCAATTGATTTTTCACTCCCTTTCTAGTGTTCCTGCGTTTTGAAATTTTGTACAACTATTTGTCCTCAATGAAAATACAAAATTTTGATACTTTTAGATCATTGGATTATCAATTAATTTATTCATTTGATTAGATATTAGTTTTATACAGGTAGTGTCATCTAGTAATCAATCTGAGAAATCTTAATTTTTACATTTCATAATATTTATAATCACGAATTATGAAATAGATTAGACAAACAAATAGAAAATAATAGAGAATTTTTAAATGCACTTTTTATTTATATGGTACTAAGTAGGAAAAAATAATTTTTACTGAAAATTAATTAGTATTATATAGAAAGCAGGAGACAATGAATATAATAAATTTTTTTAATTAATCAAAAATTAAGACATTTACTAAAAATTAAAATGCATTATAAATGCCATTTATAATGCTTGCTTGTTTTTTTTTTTGTTTTGTTTTTTTTCCCCCTTAAAGAGCCCTCATACTGACCATACTGCATCAGACTAAACGATAAAAATAGTATCTAAATAATTTATAACGCAGTTTATTTTTATATAATGAATGTTTTCTTTCTTTGTGCCTGGTACCTCATGCTTTTGCAATTGTTTTGATAAAATCCTTTTTCTTTTTAATACACTGATAAAAGAGTTCTTTTAAGTTTTTTAAAAATATTTCTTATTATAGAATTGTTCATAAAGGTTTATAAGAATTATTGTTTCTATCTAAATATGCTACATCAGAAAAAATTCATTACTGTTTTTATTCAAATAAATTTGAGCTTATTTTCGGACTTAAATTATTAATGCATTGGGTATATATATTGAATGTGCTAATCTGTTGATTTTAATAAAACGAGCAATAAATAAGAGTATGATTTAATTAGCCAAATATTTTTATTAATTTATACACTTAGACTATGTTCCAAAAGATATGGCTTATTAGCTCCTACACATGTCAAAATTTAGATGCCCATAATTAATTATTTTTGATTTACGTTAATTGAGATAATTTAATCAATCTCTGTGTGTTTTAAAAAATTATTAAGTGCTAAAGCCGAAAGTTAAATGAGTAATGAATTGATAAAGATATATAACATCTAAATGTTTGGTGGCGCATTTTTACTGTAGAAATATATGAATTTTTTTAGGTCTGTCTTCTTGTTCCGATTTTATTTTTCTGCATTAACACATTTGCAGTAAAATTCAAAAAAGTGATTAAATAATGAACCCTTTTTAGAAGATTTGCTTCTCGAAAAACAGTAGCAGAAACTGATAAAAATACAGCCACTCTGGAATTTGTATTCTATTATTATTGTAATTTTGGATTATCAAAAATTTTAAAATTAGAATACTATAAGAATATCGTAAGTTTTTAAATATTTTTTTTCATTTTATAGTACTTACTTTTCAAGCACTTATCACCATGCTTTCCTTTTGGACAACGGCATATACCTGTTTCTGGATGACAATCTATACCGTGACCACAGTCACAGCTTTGGTTACATTCTATGCCATGGAATCCAGGCGGGCAGGGCGTCTCGCAAAAGGTTCCTCTCCACCCAGGCCCACAAGTGCAAGCTCCACTGATATGATCACACGCCGCCCCATTTTCACATTGGCATTGTTGACAGTTTTTACCATATTTGCCAGGAGGGCAAGCTTCACAAAAGAAGGCAAAACTCAGGAATATTGATAAATATAAGAGAATTAACAAAAGAAAATCTAAAATATTCTGATGTATGAAATCAAAATCTGTTATGAGAAAGATTAGGAGATGGGATAAAAAATTTATAAGATACACTAAATCATCTAAAATGTTCGAGCTGAATGTAATGAAATCAATTTTTATGGCGTCTAATTTATTTGGCAAAAGTAACTGTGCATGTGATCCAACAACTAATGTCCTCAGATGACATGTTCTTTTTCTTCCAGTAAGATGCGCAACGATTTCCATAATTGAAATGTCATTTGATGTATGCTACATAAGCATGAACTAAGAACTGACTCTACATCTGGAACAACCCTCACTTCAATTTAATGTAGTACAATCATTATTATTTGAATGAAATGCATAAGTATAAGAAACATTACAGTATTCAAAACGTTTGGAACCTTATTTTATTATAGAAGGAAGAATACAGATAGAACCTGATTATTTGGTATTTTCTTTTAAGTAACTGTCTTGCGCAATTATGCAGTTATTGCCAAGTTTATACAAATATTCAATTGCGGATTACAAGTTTCTTTTTCCTACCTTCTCTTTTACCCCCCTATTACAATCTGAGCTTCTTCAGAATTGAGAATCGTTGACCTTTAAGAAATTTCTTCATCCAAGGTAAAAGTCAAATAAGGTGAAGTTAAGGAAATAAGCTGGTTGTGGAAGTTATAGAATGCGAATTTTGCCAGACAATTCGACAATGGAGGAACCTGTGAGCCAGCGCTTTATTGTGATGTAGCACTCACTGAATGCCTGTACTCGTAAGCACTAAGCATTCATTTTATGCAGTCGAATTGGATAAAACCTATTTTAACTATTCATTCACATAATACTTATAGAGTATTCTGCGGGGAAAGACATACATATTTCTAAATGCAAATGAATTAAGAAGTTCATGAACTTTTTGAATGTGATAGCACTATTTCACTCATTAGTTATTTATATTGTGTTTTTTCTGTTATATAAATTTATATAATATATGTTTGAGTTTATAATATAATTTACAAATACAGTAATAGGTTCTCAACAGCTTTGTATAATTTCACTCTAAAAAAGTATAAAACAAATTATAATTTTTATAAAAGGGGAATAATAGAGAAAAAAAGCCCTTTTACAAAGAAAAAAAATTTCTTTTTTTGCTATTAATATATTTTTTAATAATATGTGGAAATTAAATAATAAAGATTTAATTATACTTCATTTTTAATGTGCTCTAGGTATTTATAAATAATTCAGTAATTAAAAACAAACAGCCTGAGCATACTTCTGAGAGGTCCTAATATTGATAAGTGTAATTTGGTTACATTTTCTATATTAATGTTTTGTTTTTAAGCTACACTAAAGGTTACTTCGATGCCAAAATGTGATAAGATTAAAAAATCAATTCTGATCGTTTCATTTGTAACAAATTATCTTTCAAATTACGATTGCGCTTGAAAATTTTTGAAACTTACGTTTATCGCAGAGTGGTCCAGTCCAACCAGGAAGGCAAATACATTCGCCTGAAAATCTGTCGCATTTTTCGCCATGTAAGCATTCGCATTGCTTTTGGCAGTTAGGACCATAACTTCTAGGACTGCATGCTAGAGAGATACAAAACATTCTCATATATTGAAAATAAAGCAAGAATATTAATTTTGTGCTAAGAAACACAAAATATATTTAACTACTACTTTTAATATATTGAAAAAGATTTTCCTGAAAATGCAATGAAGTATATCACAAAATAATATAGTCTTGGTAATTATACAAATAAATAAATGGATAAAAATTCTATACCAAACGCAATGAATAATTAAAACAGGAAAGCATACCTCTCTGATTTAAATTAGCATTATGCATCAAATTTGGTTGCGATTTTTTTTTAATTTAAATTTTTATCGGCACATAATTTTTTTTGCGTATTAAAATAAAAATGGCACTTTAATTTCTTGAATAAAAATAAAAGAACTGAAGAATCTTACAAATTTTAATAAATGTTCCAGTGACAATCTAGTGCTGCAGAGTAGGGTGGAACGAAAAAAAAGATCAATTTTTGATTTTTATTTTGTAATAGTGCGGAAAAGTTGTCTTTTGGTGTAGATAAAATAAATTACAAATATGAAAAATATTGGAGTATGTCTCAAGGTGCCGCAAGGATGTTCAATTTTCAAAAAATTGAAATTTTTGATACTTTTTAAAGTTTTTTTTTACGAAACAATAACTTTTTGATTTTTATTTTGGAATAGCGCGAAAAAGTTGCAGTTTGGTATAGATAAGATAAATAAAAAATATTGGAATACATCTTGAATGCCACAAGCCACAAGGTCGTTAAGTGTCATAAAAACACACTTTTTGCAACTTTTTCAGGATTTTTGCGTGCCTCGATTATGGAATAAAAAGCTTTAAATAAGCGTTGTCATATGAATAGAACTATAAAAACAATTTTACTTTTGCACTGCATGGCAATGAGTCATTACCGGAAGGGCTGTTATTGAGGTAAAGTGTTTACGTCCGGTGACAAGGAAGTCCTGGTTTCAAATCAGTAACTTTGACGAGTTAAATTGAGTTGGCATCTCCGCTCCGTCTGTTGGGTAACTGATTTGTTAGTTTGTGCGCTTGTGTGCTTTGCTGCGAGTAAAAATTGTTCAGTCTAAATTAGTGAAGACAGGACAAATATTGGAGTGTTCTATTTTTTTAAAAATTAGTGATTTGCTTGATGTTGAACTCACTACTTAAGAATCCAGTGCTACTGTTATATTAGACATAACCTCAAAATTGCTTCAGAAAAGGATCCTTCTGTAAGCGGAATATGTGATATAATAGAGCAAATAGCAGTCAAGAGCTTCTATTCCAGTTGCTTCTAGCAAGAGAATATCACAACTGATAAAAACTTATCATGCTAAATACAGGAATTTATTAAAGCCTAAAAGTAGAAAATGTTCAGATAAGTTTGATTCCAACCTCACAGAATTTAGAGAAGAAACTGGACGTTTATTTGATATTGCTGACTTGTATAAAAGAAAAAAAGTGCCAGTTATGGAACAAAAGTTTCTAAATGGTCAATACTCTCACAAGAAGACGGCTATAGGTAATATTGACATTGCTACCACAGGCGCTTTCAGGAGGATAGAAGCAAGAAAGAGTAAAGAACTACAGAGAATAGTTAAGTTTAATCAAGAATGGGCAAAAAATACTAGTGTAGTAGAAACGATTACTAGCGACAATGGCAACATCAACAGTGTTTTTTACAAAATGAGGTAAACCAACCAGACCCATCAAACAGACAAGAAAAGATAAAAATATCAAGTGCGTGTGTGGTTTAATATTAAGTTAAATCCTTCATGCACTTATGCTTCCAAATATCTTTTTAATTTTATCTCATATTCACGCTATCTCTCGGACGATCTCAAGAACGTTGCAGACCCGATTATTCAAAGAAATAGGCACTTTGCTGTTTCAGAAAATATTCTTTTGTCCATGCTAAGAGTTGAACGTAAAATTCAAAGAGAACTTGGTTTACACAGTGTTTTAAAAGTAAGGACAGAAAGTAAAGACAAAGTCCGAAAGTTTAATATTCCAAAGATAAACTTTGACGCAAAGGATTACATCGACATGATCTCGTGTCTTGAAATTGAAGTAACGGAACCTCCCTTGTAAAAACCTTTTTCCAGTGACTCTCTGAAAGACTTTATACGAAATACTGAAAGTGAACCAAATAGTATAGGGAACTCGGTTATCGCCTTTCCCTGGCTTCCTTGTCTCATGCAAGCAATGGAAAGAACTGTGAAACTGGTGGCTAAATCAGCTCAAAATGCCTATGGTTCAACCGCAAGAGAAGGATACATAAGAACAAAAATTGACTTAAGTGTGAATATGCCAACATTTACTGCAAAAAAAAAGTTTATTGTGACAATGAAGTAGAAACAAACATTTTGCAGCTGTAATATTTGTAATCCTTCAGAAGTAAAAAACGCAAAATTTGGCATAAAAATATTTTTTACAATTATATTTTGTATTAATAATTTTTTCCAGCTGTAATACTTATATATGTATTTAAAATCATCTTTTGTAACATTATATGAATGAAAAACTCATAAAAATATTTTATCAAAATTTATAATTTTTCAATTTTTTTACAAACTTTAAGCTCTTTGTGTCACCTCGAGATATTGTTGTATTGCAACCAATTTTTAAAAAATTCTTTTTGAACCTAAAAGCTAAATTTACCCCACCATTACCAAACTAAAATACAAGAAAAATTTTAAAGGCCCATTTTAAAAATTTCCATTTTTTTAAATTTCAAGCTCTTTGCGGCACCTCAAGATAATGAAATATTTCAACCAAATTTTTAGAAATTGTGTTTGAACCTAAAAGGCAGCTTTTCCGTACTATTACCAAACTAAAATCTAAAAAGTCAATTTTCTTTCCACCTTATTGTACAACCATACATGTTTCTGACATTTATAAATACTAAAAATCAACTGATCAAGCCAGTAATATGTCTTTTTACTTTCTCGTATAAGAAATATAAAGGAAGTATTGTAATCGTCAAAAACATCGAACTCGAGATTTTGATGAATCTTCACGTTTGAGACCTCCTTGAGTTTGTAAAACACATTTTTGATATTATGTCTGGAAAAATCATAACTCAAAAACGCTTTGAGCTAGACGACTGAAATTTAGTACATGGAATTCTGACCTAATTTGTAGATTATTGAAAAATTTTGAACGAAATCTATTAAAATAAATCCATGATCTGCTTGTCCGCCTCTCCGCATGTAAGTTAACACGATAACTATAAAATGAAAAGAGCCAGATAAATAAAATTTAGTTCACAGTTTTAACATCTAAAGTGTAAATTATTATCAAAATTTGAACTAAACCCGCCTATCGATTTGTATTTTCACATGCATGTAAATTCACTAATTCATAAACCCAATAACTTAAATCAATGAAATTTGTTATCTTATCACTACAACTGCCAATCGGTCAGTAAAAAGGCGTCAAAAATACATATTCTCATGACAGATTCAATAAAAATGCTAGGTTCATGCCAAAGATCCATATTTCCTAACCATTGTTCACCAATACCATGAAAGTCTTTCGCGGCCTTTCCCAAATTCTGCAATTTCATGCGGAGGGTGGAGGATAAGATCTTTATTGGAGAGTACGTAAGAAAGTTGCGCAGAGACCACTCCCATTGATTTAAAGTTAATAAAATTTTTCCTAATTCTTAAAAGTACAGTCTTAGTAAATGATAATTGCAAGACAATGAAATCTTGGCTTCCTTATGAAATTATCTCACAATAATCATTTTTGAATATTGCTATAATATTTTATGTACAGGATGATTAAAAAATTCTTAGATAAAGCTTATAGTAGATCAGCCGAACAGAAACAATACATTTTTACAAAATATTAAGTCGTAAACGATGATAGCCAAAGGGGGCAAGATAACGGAAAGTAAAGGATGCATCAGTTTAATAGAATAGCAAGTTTAATAGAATACAGTTCACAACATAGTTGAAAGAATAACAAAATTATAGATCACGCGCAGAATCGCAAATACAATGGAAATTAAGACGCACTCTTAACAACATACTTTTGGAATATTTAAAATAAGTGTCCAAAAAACTTGCTTTCCGAAGCAATCATTACTAATCTGTAATATTGCCTGCTTGGGCAGTTAGTTTTTGAGTAAGGAAGAAAGTTCTATAGATACTTCTAATGGATACTGAATGAATGCCCAATCAGACAACTCTTCCCTGGCCTTGGAGACTAAAACGAAGATTCTCGAAAGTACATGAGTTTTGGCGATATCTCCAGAGAAGATCTGGTTCTTTCTAGAAGCTTCCATAAGCTGCCAAGCAAGATATATAAACGAGGGTGCACACACGAGAGTGAGTAGTTTATGAATTCTCTCTCTGAAGTCTTGGTCGCGAAGTGAACTCTCCAGTTGTTTTATGCTGAGCGCTTTAAGCTGTGCTGCTATTTAATTAACAGTTTGCGCTGTGGTACTTGTAATTGATTTCTTCAAGAACTGGCTTAGTGGACGTTGCTATTATATCATTCTATTATGCTTCGTTTTTTTCTGTTGAATAAAACATTGAATTTGTTGGACATATTCCCACCGAACGGATTTTATTAACACTATGCATAGGTTTCGCATACCGCTATTCATGCGGAATTGTTGTTCTGCTATTTAGAATTTATACTCCATTATACATGTGCTAGACACTTTATCTCATTTATCATTTTCTTAATTCACGACAAAATCGACCTTTAAAGGATTGCGTCTCTTCCACCCATTGCGTCTCATGCTATACAAAAAAAAACTTGTTTCAGTATTTCTGATCACCCTTTTAAATTTGTCTAAGGATATTTTAATCATCCTTATATATAGAACATTCTCAATGCTTCACAGAAATGTAAGCATAAAATTATTTTGGGGATAAACTTTAAATACTTAAAAGTTATTCTCAAGAATAAGATTTTATTACTAAAAATCAGAAGAGACTGTCCGCTTTTAATATTAATACCTTTATTTGATATTTCGACCATTATTTACAAATATTTCGAGGAATTAATTAACTTTTTGAAATTTCCTTGACTTCAACGCCATTTGATTTAATTAGTTTAATACACATATAATTTTAAAACAGTATACATTTATTTCTCTGAAGTATAAAAATCATCTAGAAATTTCGGTTTTTCTAAAAATTTAGAAAAAATAATTCAGTAAAACTCAGATCAAATATTTAAAATATCTGAACCTTTATGGCCATTTAAACAAAGAAAATTAACAAATACATAATATTTTTCTTTTTCCAAGAGGGAATGAAAGGGACACTGTTACAAAACATAACAGAGCTCTGCATTCCCTCCTTATGAAATCATGCTGATTCTCAATCAGTTAATCATCTTGTGAAAGAAGCACATAATATTCAGTACATGACCTATGTCATCATTTTTCGATGTTTCTTTTACCTTCATGCCCTTTAATCACTGCTCCACGTACCTCAATTCCATCCCATTAGGCGCAATTACAAACATCTACATACAAGTAGTTAAGAGTACTCTAATATGGGGATTATTTTATTTTTACCATTATATACCATTTTTGAATAATTGCGAAGTGTATACATTTAATTAAATTAAAAAATATATTTAAACACATTTAACGGGAACCTTGAGACTAAGAATTATTGAAATATATTTATTATCAGTCAGTGGGTCTATCTCTCTCAACAGGTATCGACCTTGCAGATGAGACACATACCGAAAATGAATTTAAAACATTCAGATCTTTCCAAATTAAAATTATTTCAGATTCGGGTGAATTGTTTTGATTTTGTATTGTGAAACATAATTTGGTTTGGAAATGCCAAGTGTTACAACAGATTTTTTTAAAATCTTTTCTCTTATGTTCAATTTATCTTCCGACGTTGACTTTTACAACTTTTTATCTTCACGTACTACCTGCAATCTTTCACATATCCTAGGTTGATAAAAGCTACCTTAGAGATTCAATTAACGTCGTTTCCTTATCTTTGAGATGATCTGAACTCGAATAAATACAGGGATGGAATCAAAGTACTAACACATAAGAGACTAATTGGTATTAACACTAATACAAAAATATTAGCGCTTTGCTGAGTGCCGAAACTACAGTGTGATGAATTATTTTAATTTCATAAGGAAAAGAAAACCGAAATTCTTACGTTGATGGCATTTAGTTCCTGTCCATCCAGCAGAACAATGGCATCTGCCGTTAACTCTGTCACATGTAGCTCCATTCTCACAATAGCACTGATTTTTGCAGTCTTGACCGTAAGTCTCAGGTGGGCATTCTGGTGATTAAAAAATATGGAAAATAGCATCAATGTCAGATTAATTAATTATCAATTCAAGTTTAAAAAAAGTTAGTTATACGCACTTTTCTCACAAGATTTTCCAGTGAAACCTGGTGGACAGTGACATTTCCCATTTTTAGGGTTACATGCAGCTCCATTTTCACAGGTACAATTTTTCAAACAGCTTTTACCAAATTTTCCTTTAGGACACACTGCAAAAGAATATTAGACATATTTAACTTGACTTGTTTCATGCTGGTAAATATGGGAATTTTGTAATGCTTTTTCCCCTCGCTTATGTGTATGAGTTTCGAAATTTTGTGCACCTTTGTGTTCTCGATGACAATGTACTACATTAATATATTCAGAACTTAATTATCAGCCAATCGACTGATTAATTTAAATTTTGATTCTAAAGTAGTGACGCCACTTGGTAATGAATCTGATAATGACATTTATTTCCAGATTTAATAATTTATAATTCCTATGAATAGTAAAGCCTAAAAGTTAGAAATTAAAAATTATATACATATTTAACACAAATAAAAGTGTATTTTTAAAACTTTTTATTAAATTTATTGACATTAAATATAGAATCTTAAAGTATACTGCTAAAAATTCTATACAATGACATATTTTATTTAAAATTACAGCAAATGAGAAATTTTCACATTAAATTATCGAAATACATTCTTGCGATTGCAGCAATTAATCAGTGAAGCCTATTTTTATATGATAAATGATATAAAGCAACAAATAAAAAAACAGTATTTATTTGAAAATATGATTATACATTATTATTTGAAAGAAATGAATACTCTAACAAACAATATATTAAATATTCTACTAACACGATTATCATTATCTAGATCGATTTAAATTATTCAACTAAGCTTTTCATTTATTTAATATACGAATTAGTTTTAATTTTTAATAAATAATTAATGAACTGATAAACTAAATACCTTGATTACACAATGGTCCCATTTTTCCAGCATCGCAAAGACATGTTCCTGTGGCAGCATCACATTCTCTTAGCCCGCACAAGCAGATTTTCAAACAGTTTGTTCCATAATATCCCTCGGGGCACACTAGAATAAAAGTTCATTTCGTGGAAATAAAGATTTTAAAAAGTACTGCCATTGCAAGAATTTCCCTCTAAGAATGTGGTTATTACGTACCTTTACATTTTTATCCCTAAATTTTAATATGATATCTAAATTTTAAATTTTTTAAAGCACAGAGACGTGTACGGTATATGTATCGAATAATTATATATTTATTCTTGAAAATATTCAGCATAGGAATCATAATCCATACTTTAAAATTTCTAATATCTCGAGGTTCTTATTTTCATCGTAACAATAAAACACTTTCAAAAGTACACTGCATTATGCAATACAGACGGCACACGTGACATCATTGACAAATCATAACTGCACCTAGTCTCTCATTGTATTGGGACGCCATATTAACGATAAAACACTCTCAGAAGTTAGAATGTCTCGTATAATGGAGTTCATTCACGTGACATCATAATCATATAAAGATAATAATGATGTACTGTTTGATAATGTATTGTGACTCATGTCCATTTTCCTCTAGCAAAAGGCATAATGGATTCAAAATTTAAATTGGCACGGATGGTTTGATCCGAGTCATGAGTATTAGTTTTGATTTTAGTTTATGGTAGGTTGGTATTGATTTTAGTTTATGGTTTATGAGCATATAGTTTTGTACTTCTTAAAGTCATGGATGATTTCCATGAGTGAAATAATTTCTCTGTTAACATATTTATAAATATGAAATATGTTTAAATATTATTTCAATTTTGATTATAAATTTAATTATGGACATTTATCTCTTTGGACATTTTACTAAGAAATTGGTTACTAAGAATTTTCAATCTAAGGGTACGTGAAATCCACTACGTCTTCATAGTTTGGTTAAAAACATTAAATATATGAATATCCAAACATAAAGTATTGAAGATATTCAAATCAATACATGCAGTATTGACGTACAGGGTTTGAGAAAACATATTTTCATTGAATGCCTTCACCCTGTTCTTCAAAGTGACTTCTTCACATTGATATTTGAGGACACTGTCAAAATTTAAAAAATACACTTGTTTTCACTTCTGGTATTAGAGTTAGTTTTCCCTTTCTGATGCTATAACACAGACAATTTTAAGTGGCTCGTGTTAGTATAATTAGTCGAATTAGTCTCCTAAATATGCATTAATGTTGTATTGTAATAATAGATTCAAGTTTGTCATGTCTGATGTTATAAATAACAAACTTAATATTATTGTGTTTTGGGGAATATTTGATTAGAAATAAAGAAATATTTGCGTCATTCATTCTTCATTGAGCTTTCACAACAAATGTCAACAACAAAAATACAATCAACAAGAATTAAATGATACGGATATAAGGTTAAAATCTATAATTTAAGAATAATTCAGTAAGAGAAGGCTAGGAATTATTACTTACCATCGACATTTCGTCATAAATCTGGATTAATCTATAGAAAATAAATAAAGCTTACCTTGATCGCAGTTTGTTCCGTTATATCCTGGTTGACATTCTTTTAAGCATTCTCCATTCTGAGGATTGCATACAGTTCCAGTAGAACAGTTGCAAACATTCTGGCACGTTTCGCCATAGCGGTTAGGTGGACAAACTGTTTCACACTTAGCGCCAGTAAAGCCAACTTTGCACTCACACTTTCCTGTCTAAAGAATAATGCAAAGTTGCAATAGTGGCAAAATAAATTACAAAAAGCATGACACTGAATTTATTTAACCCTTGATGAAAGCTATTTTCAATAAGCATGTGTGAAATAGGTGAAAACTCAATGTTAAAACATTTACAGAAAAGTATTGAGATTTTATAATTAAAATAGTTGAATAAAGTCAACAAATGTACAAAAGGAACAAAGTAAAATCTGATTAAAAGACTCAACATAAGGGTTGGCAGTTGAAAAAAAAATATATCTGTGTGAATCAAATACAAAATTTTTTCTCTTTTAACTTACCTTGGAGAAGTATTAAAGAAGGTACGAAATATAATAAATCCAAAATAATGCATAATTTCAATTAATAATTTAAATCCAATAATTCAAAAAATATTTGATACCCACCTGGTAAAAGTTTACTCAAATAGAAATAAAATCACATTATCCCTTAAAACGTATGTTGAGTCCTTGTTATTTAAAATATGTAATCAAATGAAACTCGCAGATTAAAGGGAATCGGTTTTACTCAACGTTTTCAAGTACACTACAGGCCATCCAAAGAAAAACTGCCGATTTTAAAATCAAATAGTAAGTAAAATGTGACAGATATTTTAGTTATTTTTGAAAGAGATAAACGAGTGAAGTCCGGAATCCTAATACGCCTTTTTTAAAAATCAAATATAAGCTAAAGGTGGCGCCGTGTCATCATAAAAATATCTGTAAGAATTTCAGACAGAACAAAACTTGCTAGTTACATTGGCTAGTAGTGGGAAAGATAAGGACATAAAGTGGTTAGGAATGGGATTGCAAAGATTCTTAGTTGCGGAGAGCCACATTTGGGGGGAGGGGAGTACTGATTTTCCCGGAAAATATCGGTAAAAGCTCGGGCATCAAAGGCCAACATGTGGATAAATGATAATATACGCGCCATGGGGATAACGTCACTGATTTGAATCTGACGACAACAGATACGAAGAAGGACCTCATCCAAGTCAAGTCAGGACCATACGAACAAAATTTCATGTCAAAGAGTGGAGTCTTCTAAGATTTCTCAGGTTTCCTCTTTCCTAGAATAAGCATGGGCAACTTGAGTGCTACTTTGAAATGTACATAGCATTCATAGTTTCTCTATGCGTGTAAATTCGTTCTGTGAGGGAGCTTACAAAGTGCAGCATATCGGCAAAATTTATTCTCAAGACAGTAGAAAGTCACTTGTCATTTATCTCCAATCATTCCATTGCTGAACTTCCAGATCGGTAATGCTTATTTCAAGTTTTGATTATGACATGTCATTTTTGGTATGACAGACATTTCGGTAAAACTGCCGTGCTATTTACGAAAGACACTAAAATGATTCTGTTTCAATATGAAAAAAATAACAATGACTGAATAATTAAGAATAAAGAGCATCAGCGTCATATTGAGCATCTTAATGAAAATATGGCTAGCAGCGCATGAAAGTGGACTCTGTTGTAGGCTCTGTTCTGACGCCTTTTTCAAATTTCGCATGTGATAAAGCGATTCTTGTTAAAAGTTGACATAGTAGAGTTAAGAAATTAACTCCTCGAATCCAATAAAAAATATTATTATGATTTCGTAAAAGAGAAATGCTATTAAGCTGTCATTAGTTTGACACATTCAAAGTAACATTACTAGGGAATTTCAGCGATGGATGGCAAATATTTAAAGACGCACAAGATAAAGATTTCTCCCGTAGAAGAGTGGATTCAATGCGTTGCGACAGATGATGCTATAATCAGAAGTGGCGCAACAGTAGGAGGTTTGCCAAAACTTGCGCTTAACTGATAAAGAGCGCTTTATGCCGTTCTAGACAGTTTAAAAAGAGTTTGTCATCTCGAGCAGATTCATTTTTCATTTTATTTTGATGACAATTTAAACTATGTTGCTAAGGACCTGTACTATCAGCTAAATATGCAAGAAAAATCTTTTTTTTCTTGCGTTGATTTGCAATTTTTTTTATATTGCCAGAACAACTGCTCAGGTTGGATCGAGTTTCATTTGATCATATCTTGTGAAACTACATAGCTCACATAGTCAAAACAGAATAATAGAACAGATTAATACATAGATGCATACTAAAGCAATTATTACCTTTGAGTTGCACTTTTGTGTGTGTTCCTTTACGCATTTACACTGACTCCTGCAGTTTGGTCCATAGGTATGATGAGGACATGGTAAGTTACATTTAGGCCCAAATAATCCAGCATCACACTCGCAATAACCGAAAATCTTGTTGCAACGACCACTTGGACAGCGTTGAGGGCAATCTTTCTCACATTTGTCGCCATATTTTCCTTTAAAAAGATTGTTTTTCTCATGTTAGCTCTCAGATACAACAGTTTTATTGAACAAAATGCATAATTTCATTTATGCTATCTTCAATTATTGTTAACTACTTTAGAAAAATCATAATTATTCAACATATTGTTATATTCCAACGAGTAGCCTTCACCATACTGTTGAGTTGTCGTTGATTATAGTTGCAAAAACGTAAACATTTGAGCTGGCAGTAATAGTGTAAGAAACCCAGTTTATAATGTATATATCCAAATTGAAATAAATCACAATTTATTTTAAAAGTTTTTGTTCAAAAACACATTTTTGGAATGCACTATTAAAGGGAAGTCAGTAATTATACAAGAGCTACAAATTCATTAAATTGATTTAATCGAAACAGTTATCCTTTTTACATACCAGGGGGACATCCATCTTCGCATTTCTTTCCCTGTATACCTGGAGGGCAATTACATTCGCCAGTTACAGGATCACAAATGCCACCATTTTGGCATTTGCATTTCTTGGTACAACCTTGCCCATAAGTATCCTAAATAAGGAGGAAAATCATATCTGTTAGGAGCAAATTATTTTATCCTTGGGAATTTCAATATATTTAGATTTTTGCGCTATATATGGTGAAAGGTGACAATATTTTCTTTGCAGGGTTTTTGTAATTTGTCTAAGTGAAAATGATATGAAGTGACCTATCATAATTAAGACAAATAATCGACACTTTTTGATAATTAATATTATAGCGAATTACCCTAAGCAAAGAAGCTGTTGCAAATTACACTAAATCTAGCATCTTTATCACAAGTCTATTGAAATGAAGTCGCATTTGTCAAAAATTTCATTATTAATGTCAAAATAATATTTAAAAAATCCCAAACAATTTCAATGAAACTAAGTGACAACTATTACGAATAAAAGTTTGTTATGAAAAGATATTAACAAAAATTTTAAAAGATAAAAGAAATTTAAAAAAAGTAGCAGATCTAAAATTTTTATCTATTCGTTAAGTATGCGGAATTTTCCAACAATTTACGTCTCTGCACAGTGCAAAAGGAAAATGATTTGTAAATTATAAAAAACTACATGCTAAAATATAAGTTGAAGCTATTTGCGAAATAGATATTAAAATATCAAATCATTTAGATGTATTTTCAGAATAATATAAATTCTATGAGTCAGATTTAATTAAAATATAGAATAAGAATCAAAATTACAGATTAGAATTTTAAGATGAGGAAAAATAATACATCTGATGTTTAAATAAGACTGTGACGCTATTTATGAAATTCGGAATGTAGCATTGAAAATATATTTGTTGATTCAGATCTCTCTCTGTTCAAGGAATAACTATTTCAGACTGCCATCTATTGTTGAAATCAAACACTATTCTGTTAAGATGATAACACACACTTTAATTTCAGAATGATGATATTATTTATAAAGTAATCCCATTAAAGAAAAAGAAAATCCCGCCTACCTCACCCCATATTGTTTTACTATTTTTTTTTATATAAATGCTTAAATATATTTTTCATTCTTATAAGAGTAGTTATCTAAGGTATAATAAGAAACAAGTTTAAATTAAGCTGTATCAATAAATGATTTACACTTTAGTGGCATTCTTAAAAATATCATTTTTTTTTTCAATTTATAATTCAAAATTTAAAAGGAAAATTACGTAGAAGCCTGAAACACGGAGAGGTAAAAGCACCAAAATACATGCCTGATAAAAAGTTTTGTCATTATTTCCTCCAAAATACATAATATTGATTTATTTTAATTTCTTCGTAGTAAGACTGCAGTAAATATATATAAATTAAAATCAGATTTCATTTTTATTGTTAACATTTTTTAAAAAAGGTTTAAAGGATAATTTTAATTCCATTGTCATTTCGATAATTAAAATCACAGATAAATCTTTTTTTAAGCGAATTAAAAAAACATTTGTAAAACATTTCTATATAAAATGCATTTCCCATAGAATGAAGACTTTTACATTTTGTAACTTATAATTGGAAGCAACATCAAATGAATACCTCCCAATTCCATCAAATCAACTTCTAATTTAAGCTTAGTTTTTTTGTTCCTTTTCATAAGTATAGATGGCGATACCTACGATTTCAAACTTGTGATTCAAACAATCAGATTTTCGCATCTCGGTGAAACCTCTCTTAATAAAATATAAATCGAAATAAATGAAAAGAAGTTCACTAAACATGTACAAATGGACAACAGCACATTTTATAACGCACTACATATTTAATACTGATTCTTATAAAATGTGAGACAGGAAACCTTTTTTAAAAAAGAATTATTAGTATAATTTTGTTCCTTAAATAACTTTAATACTACGGACGATTTTCGAAAAACAAACAAACAAACAAACAAAAAAGACAGTAAACAGTCTTTTTTATTCATCCAATGAGAAATTTAAAAAATTCTACAAGAGAGGATGTTAAAAGAAGATAAATATATTTAACTGAACAGTTAGAAGAAAACTTTTTTTCCTGGGTTGTGCAAGAAAGGATTCTTGCATAGTTTTTGAAAATATTTGCAGCATCGTAAAATGGATAATACTGTAAATGAGACTTAAAATTATTTTTTTATTCTAGAAAATGATAATGCAATTTACTAACTTAAAACACTGCTGGCAAGCTAGATTTCAAATTCAACAAGATTCAAAACAGGAAATGCATGTCTGAATATTGGCATAAGGCCAAACGTTTTGAGAATTCGAATTGAAATCATGTTTTCATGATAGCTCTAAGAAAAGATAACATTTATTCCCACGAAAATAAAACCCGTCTAATTAGATTAAACATTTTTATTGTTGTATTAAGGATGTATATTTCTCTTAAACAAATTTGGTAAAATCAGAGAAATTTGAAATTCCCAGCAATGATATTAAGTTTGCTGAATGTGATTTAAAATTTTTTTTACCGATTTTTACCATTGGAATCTAGAAACTCACTGGAAGACGTCTTATATAAGAGAAAGAACGAAATGAGAAGTTTCTTTGCCATGCTTCAAATTACATGAAATAAATTTTATTAATAAATCATAAACTAAGGATGAATTAGGATACTTTATCGTTAGCACAATTAATCAGCTTTACGTTCTTCATCCCTAAAATGGAGAAATATCTGCTACATTCACAATGTTACTACTATGATGTAAAAGCATACTATGATGTAAAGCATTTTTTTTCTTCAAAATCACCTTTGGGAGAAACAGTTTTCAATATATTTATAGTTTTTAGATATGTTTTTAGCAAATATAGCCACTAAAAATATCCTTTTTTGAATGCTTAGTGTCGCTTAATTTGAATCTTAATAATGAGATATTAAATAAACTATTTTAAATATTTCTGTGAAATTTAGCTGGTAAACTTTCTGTGAATCAAAGCTGGTACATTTTCTATAGTTTAATTCTATTTAAAATTTTTGTAATAAGGAGGTGGAACTTAAAAAATTCAGGCATAATTTTTTTTTAAATTTGTAATGGTCATCTAGCTCAAATCCGTAATTAAAAGAGATAGTCTCAGATTTCAAGGAATAAGAACAACATTCAGAAAAAGAAAAATATTTATAAAATATAGCTTTGTAGCATCAAAAATTTCAGCAAAATTAAAAGTAAGATGCTGATTCTTCTGAATGCCGCCACAGTTTAAATTCTTCAACTAGTATTATTGATTCTGGTAGATTGACATGCATTTTAACAGCAAATTGTTCGCTGCAATTGGACTGTTTTCTAGGTGTTTCTGATTTTCTTACAAGCGAAAGAAAAATTTGGGTTAGTTTCCCTAAAACTCATCAAGGAATACAACTTAAATATATACGGGAAGAGTTAAATTAGGCTTCTTCCTCAGGCAGTAAAGGCCCTTTGAACAAACGATGCCACACTTCCCTGCTCACCAAATGGGATTAGAAGCTAACGTTATAGTTCAAATTGTGATTCATTTAGCGCCATGCGTTAAATAAAATGAGAAATTTTAAAGTTAAATATGATTCATTGTCACGAATAGGTAGGTGCTCCAAGGTCCTTTGAACAAGACCAAGTGGGATTGGAACCTCCATAATAGTTCAAATTGTCATTCATCTAGCGCCATGCATTAAAAAAAATGAGAAAATATTTAAATACAATGATTCACTGAACTGGAACTGGTTGAGTCGCGTATTAGATAAGAATTTTATTTAGATATATATACCCCCCCCCTGAAAAGCTTTGCAATTGGTTTAACAAATTTAACATTTGGGGCAGATTCTTCTTACAGTTTGTCTCTGATAAGATATTAAAAGGCTGTTTCTATAAAGAAAAACCTACTACTAATAACAAGAAAAATCATACCTTTGGACACGTTTCATTACACAAGAGACCAGTGAATCCTGGTTGACAAGTGCAACTTACAGCTCTTATATCGCATTTCCCACCATTCTGACAATCATCACAGTTGTACTTGCATCCTGGACCAAAGGTACCGCGTATACAAGCTAAAAAAAAATAAATAAAAATACTTTTCATCATTATTTCTATATTGTTATTGAATGATAGTGTGATTGAAATTGATAGAATGCACGAAATTACGATTATTTAGATTAACGTACGGACGTGAGGCAAAATAAAGGTTGTTATGAAACGAACATTATAATTTTGTACTGTGAGAACATATGAGACCACATCCCACATCAAGTGTTCTTGAACTTTTAAAATTTTATAACACATTCAAAAGAATTACAAGTCCTAGACACCTTTGGCAAGCAGCTTGTTAGTTCCGATTATTAACTTTTCAGCCTAATATGAAATACATTTTTTAAAATTTCAGTTTGTTATATGATAAAACAGAAAAATATGAATTGAATCAATTTTCTACAAATTACCGGGGTACAAATTAAAAAGTATATATACGAGTAACTTGTTCGTTTAAATTATTAACATTTTAGGCTGTTGAACGATTGATATGGATTACATATTATAAAATTTCAGTTTGTTATTTGATACGACAGAAAAACATGAATCGAATCAATACTCTACAAATTACGGTGGATGCAAATTAAAAAGTATATATACTATGAAATAAAAGCATAAGTGGAAATACTATTTTGGATTCAATGTCTAAAAGAAAGGAATTTTTTAAAACTTAATTTTAACATTGGCAAAAGCATGCGGCTGAATTTGTTGATGAATGAGTTTGAATTTCATCGTAACATCAAAAATATTATCACAGATTGTGTATTAAAACAAATTTAAAAAAACTATTTAAAATAAAGAAAATAAAATTGATATCATTACAAAGGTAATTTTTTTTGAGTTTTAAAATAATACAAAAATTATTTTTGCGAGAAAAATGGAAGATATGGCATCAATTTCGGTAAGCAAATCACAGCGATTACCCATCTGACGACAGTTAAGTATATTTTCAGATTTACATACATTTTCTATTTAAGCCTTATTTCTTGATTTTTTTTAATATTAAGTAGCAAAGCAGTGAAGCTATAAAAATGTTCAATGAAGCTGCCTGAAACTTTCGTACAGTGATTTATTTACATTTGACTGCTGCCATTCGACAATTAGTAATAAGAGCGATTTCTGCGCTATGTACGTTAGCGTCTTTTTGTATATATATAGATATGTAAAAATTACCGATTAAAAGTCAGTGCATTCTAAACTTAGAATTTATAAATAAAGAATAAAACATTTCAAATTTATATTAGTATATTAGTAAATGTAACTTATATTAAAATAAAACAAATATGCTACTTATGACAGTAAATATTGGATGCAAATATCAACATTTATTATTTATCAGATTTAATGCAGCAAATCAACCTGCTTTGTTGCTATCAATTTCGATGTGTTGAATTTTATGTTTATTAATTTGAAGTATAAGTCAAATTAAATTTGCAAATGCGTCCTCTATATATTTTTAATCAACAATGTGGCTGAAAATCTTGTCCCGTAAGCATATACTACGTTGAATTAAAAAATTTTTTTTATCACATAATTAGCTTAAATCCAATGTGTCATATATTTTATCATACCTAGACTTCGGACATTTATTTGTCACTTCTTTATAATCCAAAATTGCTTAAATTATCTTTTTAAACTCATTCATGAAATTGCTGTCACATGACATATCTAAAAGCTGAACTCTTTTTGGAATTGAAACATTATATAGCGTAGCATCTGAAATAGAAATCACGATTGGTGGCGGATCTAAGGGCATTATTGGTAAATGTATCACTAAGGTATTAAAAATTATATTTAAGACAATACTTAGAAAAACTTTGTCCGATACCAAACTTCCATCTCATACAAGCGAAAGAAAGGATGACCCTGATGGGTTTAAAGATCTATTTTGTGGATAGAGAAGCGTGGTTTGTACTTTTTGTTGAATTGGATCTCGAAGATGACACTCTACCACCAGGAATGTAGAGTGATTTTCTGGGAATGAAAGCTAATTATTATTTGAAATTTCAGGTAAAAAGCCAAGTACAAAATTTTAGCATAAATTAAAATAAATCGTACTTTTCGATAAATTACATCTAAAGTGTATAATTATTCAACGGAAATATTAAAAAATATCATGTAAATATTAAAAATACCATAAGCTTAATATAAACACTGTAAGCACGCATTACATATACACTCAAAACAGCAAGATAAGCACGTTCTTTTAAATATTCCTAATCTAGTTACTCTAAAAGAATAGTTTGAAAGAATATTTAAGTTTTGTAGCTGCTCTATACAGGAAAAAGGAAATAAACGCACTAAAATAAAACATTTTTCAAAACATCCGAACTCATTAAATAGCCCTCTATCTTCCGGAGAATAACAAAAACATTTCTTTACACTTAAAATAACTTTGTAGCTGCTTAATGAAGCTGACGTTGAAAGAAAAAAAAAGCAGAAAGAGATCCCGGTCCGCAGCAGACGGATGAAATCAATAAAGCAAACAAAATTTAATATTTTTGCAAAAAAAATTATGATGGAAGCCTTTTTGAAAATCTAATCATCTGTAGAATGATGAAACTGAATTACAACGCAAGCGGAAGAATTTGAACTTGTCCTTCCAATTTCCCAATAAAAAAAAGTTTATTTGTTAGAAATATTCTTTCAAAGTCGAGGTATAATTTTATATTTTTCTTCTTTGCCTTTTATAAAAATGTTTTTATGACTTATACTCAGACATAGATGGCTAATAAAATATACTCAACTGAGAAAATGAAATAGTTAATATAATAAATGAATATAAAATGTTTTTGAAGAAAATTTCTGAATTATTTTTAAAATTAGTATCTGAATGGCATTTTTGATAAAAGAAATACTAGACGGATAACATGCATAAATCTTTTTATGGTTTCCATAAGTATTCGATTTCAACTTCAAGTCACTTGAATAAATCTGATTGACGATTTTTAAAAAAAATCACAATTTAGATGCAACGCTTTAAAACGAAATGAATTGTTATTATAAGCTACCCAATAATAGAATGATATAATTCAAAATTTTATTAGTAAAGAATTAACAAATTAGCCCGTGAAAATGGCGGCATGAAACAGACAACAGAGTAGCTTACAATTCGCAGAAATTTCAACATAAATCAGTTAAAGGTAATGCGATTCAAGTTAAGTCTTCGATTAAAGTTAAGAAATACGTTTGATTATTGCATTAATGTTATTAATTCATAAATTGAATGTTTTACAAATCAACTAATTATTATTTTAAAACTGAAAATTTGAAATACATAGAAAATTGAATATAGCCGTCAAATATTTCATAGGGAAAATGCAAAATAAATAATGGCATCAAAAATAAGTAAGTTAAGGGGCAAGTGAAAAGAAATTATTTATGACAGCGAAGAAGTAACAATTCTCCGTTCCTTTGCGGATGCGTCAGGAGATGTTTATTTTGTTAAAAAAGGAGTGAGAGGAAAGTTAAAAGGAGGAGAAATTTTCATTTAGCAATAGGGTGAACGTAGGTTATTCGCGGAATTCGGAGGCGCATTGACAGTTCATTTATCTGCGCATCACCCTTTAGTGAAATGCAAACGTCAAAAAGTGATGCTCTCGGAATGCTGAAACAAACAGTACAGTAAACCAGAGGCTCTGTGTTTATAAATGTAATTGATAATCAGTTGAATGTAAGGTAGGAAGCAGATAGAATCCTGGCCAATGGCTAAGTATTAGTATTATTCAAAAATTTTATCCTTAGAATTTGCATTTTTTAAACAAATTTATAAGTTTGACAAAAAAAAATCTTTGACTATCCAAAAACATACTTTGAGCAGGAAGGCAGAAAACAGGAAAAAGATGTCATAAAAATGCATTCAGGGGTTACATGGCTTCAAAAAGGAAATTTTGCGTTGCATTTGTTTTATACACATGTAGACTAAAGAGTGTAGCAAAACCGCGTACAACTCAGAAATTAAAGTGAAGTTTGAATCCACGTGTTCAGAAAATAATTATTTTAAGAAGAAGGATAAATGGAGATAAATAATAAAATTTCTGGTAAATGAACAGGCTAAAATGTCTGTTTATACAATAACTTTATTCTTCTTCATTTTTTAAAGTGGAGAGTTCAATTTTTAGCAGTTTTAAAAAGTTTTTTCTTAAATGCGTGATCAGAGAGCGTAATTGAAAAAAAGAAGATAGTAACCAGGAAAAAGAGTCGGCGTGGGAAAGTATTCAGAGCTATATAACTTCAATCAGGAGTTTTCTCGAAATCTAGACGAACAAGTATTTATTTTAACCATGTAATTTTTAGATGATTCTGTAGCTTCACGTTATGTATTTAAAACAATAGAAATTAGATTCGGAGAAATTGTTAGAAAAACCAAACCCCTCGTAACTCAGAAAAGAGATTTGAATTCAAGTTGTCTGAAAATAATTAATCTTGAGAAAGCGGATAAATTGAATTTATTATATATTTATCATGAACTTGTAATACAACTTGCCAGCAATGTTAGTCCCATAACTGGAAAGAGAAACTTACAAGGATTCTTAATGAATGCTGAATGGATATCAAGGTAATGTCCCACGGGTTTGGCAACAATAATGAAGGTTCTAGGAAATGCAAAAGTTACAGCACTATCTCTATTAGTAACCGAGATCTAAAGGTCCTTCTAGAGACGCGTCACATCTTCATGTAACATCACACCATGTTAGAAACCTATATAAACTCGAGAGGTTGAAGCGAAACCAGGTCATTCTTTGGCAGAGCTAGCTCTCGAATTGTTTACACTGATTACTAGTACTGTTTTTCAATTTAGCAATTTGTTGTCTGCTTTTGTTGTTTATGTTTATAAGTACTACTGTTACTTGTGAATATTCTGACTGCGATTTTGTTACTTGTACTTCGTATTTTCTACAATTTTCATGGAACAAAATGTCGTTTTTGATTATCCAGTTTGTTGGACTTCTTTCACCGTACAATGCACTGGGCGATTTTAAAGCTAAATTCTCTTTCCTCAGATGTATAAATTACTATTAATCAATACGAATATTAAACTGCGCTGTTTAATTAATATGATTTAACCAAATCATTCATAAAATCGCATATTATTGTCTAAGATCGCCCTATATCGTATAATATTGTACAGCATTTGTGACACATGGGTATTACGGGGACTTGGGTATAATACATTCGCTCGAGAAAGAGTACACACAAATAAAATTTTCTATGAAAATCTTGTTATTAAATTTTGGGAAAAGTTATGAATTTTATAGCTCTTATCAAAATTTAGGGAAGTTAATATTTCTAGGCGTGGCAAAATCAGCAAGTTTAATCACGCAAATCTACAGGCATTTTCTTTTAATTATTGTGAAATTTCAAGAAATGCATTCAACTAAAATTTAAAAAAAAAAAAAAAACTTCATAATTTTCTTCACAGTAACTTTTTCAGGAAAATTAAAGTAAATTTAAGAAACAGGATAAAACAGGAGTATGAAAGCTGAACTATTTTAATATGACGCAAAACCGATTCAAATAGGATTGCATGAAAATCCTTTATAAAGTATCTTGCATATGTGTCATACACACAGATGATATTGTTATTAGAAACTTTCAAATATGACAGACAAAATGAATGAATTTCGATTTCATATAACATAACATGGATTATAATAAATGAATTTAGAATTCAAATAACAATATAATAAGAATTATAAAGAATAAATATGAAATCACCTACAGAATGAACGAATCTGAAATTCCAAACAAATCATCAATCACACGAGCACATTAGACAAGGGAAAAACATCCACTAATGGCAAAGGATAAAGAATGAATTTACATAAATAATGCCTTTAATTCAAAGCGGATTTCAACAGCTTTCATCAGCACGAATTACCCAATAAGAGGAGGCTGAAATTGTAGTGTCATTTTCTGAAGATAAGAACTATTTTTCATTCCATGGAAAAGCCTTTCATTCTTTTCTAACGAATTGTTTTTGTATAGAAGCTAATTCAATCAATCAGTCATAAGTTCTAAAATACTGACAATTTATAATTTGTTCTGTTTTCTGGATGAAAATATGGATATGTCATCAAGACGAAATTTATCAAAAAAGATGAGTAATTCGTGACGATTTTTATGTGCTGACTAGACGCTGTTGCAGCAGCTTCGCCTGCATTTATTTGTTCTCTCTTTCTCATATAAATATATGAAAAAGCAAAATACGGGTAATTTAACATCGTACAGTTTTTGAATTCTTATATTAAATACCTTAAGATGTTTTAGAATCCTCAGCCCCTTTTCGAATAGTATTGCACGTGGCGTTTGAAAAATTGATTAAAATTGTAGAAATAATTATACAAAAATAAAATTTATATCATCAAAAAGCTAAATTTTAAAATTTTAAGATGCTGCAAAATTAATTTTTGACCAATAGATGTTCCAAAGGTACATTTTCTAAAATCATCGTAAAATCTTCTAACATCAGCATTTTATATCATCTAGGGGGCCATAGAAATTATTTAATAGCGCAGTTAATCTTTCTAGGTATTAAGGAATATGTGTGCCAGATTCTTCTTAATTCTGTCAAAGGGTGTAGAATTGTCTAGGGGTGATACAAGCAAACAAATGGACATTAATTTATATACATATAAATTTATATGTATGGCAAGCAAAATAAATCTAATTTAAACCTTTAAAAGGTAAAAAGTTAAATATTATTCCGCTATTAAGGATCCGAAAACCCTCAATATGAAATACATATTGATAATAATAATAATTTATTCCAATTATAATAAAAATTGGAATAAATGTCAATAAAATCATTAATATTAACTATACGTTTCTAAAGAAAGAGTAACTCGAAGAAATCTAGCTCAAACAAGTAGAATTTTGAAAATAATTTATAGAAAAAAAAATCAGTCACAAAAATACATTTTAAATGGAAAATAAGACGAACATTAGATCAATTTGTTAAGAAAATTAGAGTTAAAACTTTTTATTACTTCAAGAAAATGTATTTCATGCAATGCGAATCAGCAGTTCAAAATGTATCAACACATTTTTTATTAAGTAATATTGGAAATGAATATAAATATGCACTTCATTTGTCTGCTTTTAATTTTGAATCTTTAATTTGAATTAATTTTGAATTATTTTGAATAGATCGATCTTTCAACATTAATGACAAAAAAGTGCCTTTCTTAACTTAAAAAAGGACGGAATCCTATTTATACCTAATACTATATTAGATTCTTCTAAAATCTGAATTTCTTTATAGACATGAAAATTCTGAGCACATGTATTCTTTACAAAGCAGATAAAAGATGCTTACAGTGTCTAATGTCCAATCCTTCCAATGCCAAATACTGTCGAAATTCTTCATCCAACAGCGGAACCACTGTCGGAGGAGTAACTTGGAAACGCAACCTTGGCGAATTTTGATGAGGTGGCGTATCTGATCTGCTATGAGTAGTTTCAATCAGTACTGCATGCCTGGCTGGAACTGGAAAGCAATAAAAAAATCCCTGTTAATTTAAACTCTCTTTCACCCAAATATCTTTAGAAGAAAACTAAAAGGCGTTAGATTTATAAATTTCCTCGAAAAAAAATGTATTAAAATAAATACATAAACAAATTATATTCACGCAAAAAAAAAAAAAAAAATGTAGCTTAAAATATAGTGAGTAATAAAGATTTTTCGAAGGTTAGGTTTAGGTCTAGTTATATTAAAACCCGTTTTAAAGTCTCAAATAATCCAGCGCTAGGATTATTTGAGACTGCCTTCGTAATTATGAACTGCGGTCAGGTGAAGAGGACGACACTTGATTTGACAACCTCTCTCCAAATTTCCGTACTAGGCCATCATGGTCTTTAGGGAGGCAAAGAGCGAAAAATAAAAATAGAATAAAAAAAAGTTCAATATATCTCGTCAGTGTGACAACAGTAGTGCAGCTAGGCAGAATTACTGTACAACTAGAATATATGAATACGAATTGTATTTTCTCTTGGTTAATTATACATTCATGCTTAAAATTACAATCCTCTATGACTATTCTCTATACACAATCTTCATAAGGACTGTATATTTAACGCAATGCATTTTCTTACCATCTGGCGATTCAATTAATAGTATTTACAGTCTGCTCTAAACTACAAACTTTGCAATTTGTGTAGAATTTCTTGCTTCCTGTCTGAATGGTCGCACATTAAAAATTCTGTTGAATTAAAACCTATTACTCGGTCCACTTTCATATCGCTGATGAATGCCTAGTCGCCACTGCCCCGTTACTTTTTTAATATCGGCGACTTGATATTCGCTTGTGGTATCAAATGAGTCTAATTAGAGGAATGAATCAAATGGTATAATAATGTACGATCATTTGCATTGTGAGAAAACGAATTTCAGTTCAACTTCAACATTCGTTTTCACCATGCTGCGAGTAAAAGCATACCACGAACTAAAGCAATCAACGCAGTTAAGTAATTAGTTTATGGTTTATGGATTCAAATTTGCATGAGAGTAGTAGTAAGAGCATTTATTATATAACTGCACTCAGTTGTATAATAATTAAAGTATAATATTGAATTCTTCAAAAATGCAGCGTTTATGTTTTGAGAAATGGCTCGAAATGTTGCTTTAGAATTGGCTCCATATTGTATAATTGTGTCTATTTCGCAATGAAATGAGCAAGAACAACTAGTAAAACATTTGAAAGTCCTATTATTGATATGTAAATCTTGCTGTCTTGTTCCTAAATATAACCTAGTTTTCGTTCATTACTGACCGACGGGTAATTATTATTAACGGAATAATTGCTTTAACATTTTTTGAAAAACATTTTGCAAATTTGTATTAATAAATACATAATTTTAAGCTTTGAGCAAAAGTGTTATCAGTTGTTAGTTTTAATAAACTATGCATAATTGTGGGATCTAAATAATGCACAAAAATATAACGTGACCTTTAAATATTAGAATAATATAAGTAACATTCTCAATTAATTATTTCAAATTTCATAATTTATTTGAAACAGACAAAGTACCGTAATTATCATTAAAAATGGAAAGATAATGATTACAATTGATTAAAAAAGCAGAGTTCCGAGTATTTACAGGTTAAGCGTCATTAATTTATTTTAGCCTCTTACTATTTAAAATGGATAAAATGTTTTAAGCTCGAATGTTATACGATTATTTCCCTACATAAAATCCTTGACTAATTTCAGTTGCTCTTAAAATATGTAAAATTTCCAAATAAGCCAAAACACTTTTGCAACGACGTGAATTTCGGTAAAACAGCGTCGTTCGCAAAATTATTAGAAATTATCTAGACGTTATTTCTACTCTGCTCGAGGAAAAAAAGCCTTGATTTTTCTAATTTCGCGGCTCTATTTGTAATAGTTAGAAAAATATTACTGAAATATTAACATCTTAAATAATAAAAAGTTCCCCTCTTCACTTTTTAAAACCGGCCGATTTGGGAAAATTTGAATTTTATCATCTCAGGCCAATCAAAAGCAGCAATTTCCCCTAACCCTCCGTGGATTGGCGGATATTTCTCATGGTGGCCGTTAAAATAGTCCAAAATCGTCTAAAATAGTGATATTCTAAAATTCATGGATTCGCCATGCCCTTTCATCAATTTGGATGACCTATCGATTATTTTTTAATCATAGATGCCACTGAAAATCATTTCACTTCAAACGGATATTATCAAATGAAAAGTCTAGGGAAAAATTTTCCAGTTCACACACTAAATTTAATACTCGAACGTTGTTTGAAATTCGACATCGTTTTTTAGTGAAGGGAAATTTTGAATGTCTGTAATTACGAGTTAACGTATTACGTATTTTAACTGCATGTAACTGGTTCTGATTAGTCGGTCCCTATTCCCTTCGAGGAAAACAATAACATTTATTTAATTTTTTGAAGTATTTTAAAATTCCGGAAATTTTTGAACGTAATTTGTATACTTCTATATATATCTGCAATTCGAAGATCAAGTAAATTTGTCCATATATTCATAATTCCGCGATCAAGCGAATATGACCGTATATAAACATAGTTAAAAGTTCGAACGAATATGTCCATTTATATACAATGTGGTGACGCTTTATAAGCCAGATAACAGCTACGAGACATGAGAAATTTTTGTCTTTTGGTCATGTTACGTGGCTACGAACCATAAGGTTGCGAGTTCGATCCTCGCTATCGGCGATAGTAACATGCACAATTCCAAGATCAAGTGAATATGTAAATATATATTCATAACTCTACGTTTCGATATTTAATATAAATCTCTTTTCATCCATTCCATTCATTAATTTAACTAAATCAAATCCATTATTTATAGCTAGTTTAAGTCTATTTATTTCTGGTTTATACATATAAGAAAAAACTAATTTCTAGTTTATGAGAAAATAAAGTTTGAATACTCAATTTCTTAAAGTGAGTTTCAACAAAAATGGAAGGTAGATTTTAAAAAAAGGCATACTCGTGTGACTAAGAGCAATCATAATAATGATCCTAAAAAGGAAATATTTGAAAAGTTTATTTTAATTATATTCTTAATGCTGTTTTATTGCATTTAATAATAAAGCATTCGATTCCTTGTAGAATAATAATACGGGAAAAATCAGAAATTAGTCGAAGTATTTCTTCAACGAGAGAGAAAAAAAATTATTGCTCGTTCTAGAAACCTTCTTTATTCTTTTTTTTCTTTCGGTGCCGAAATAATTATTAAGTAAGAAAGTTTTTGCTTGATCAATTAATTTAAGGAAAATAAGAAAGCTAATAAATGAATGCTGTTTTTTTTCTGCTACTATTTGTCGAGTGCTAAACAGTAATTCATTTCTTTTGTTTTTATCAAAGAATATAATTAACAAAGCTAAACATACAAGATGCTTTTATTTTGACGGTATGAATAGTTCACTTAGTTTATTACAGATATCTATTATAAATATCTGGTATAATGCATTTCATCTGTTGAGTAACTGTCACTTTATATTTCATGTTACGTAGTCACAGATTTACTAGGATATAACGCATTCATTGGTATTATTTTCACGTGTTTGCAAAGATGGCAAAAATTAAAATGCAAAAGACATTTCAATCCATAAAAAGAATCGATTGTAAAATCAATAATTTATGTATTATAAGATTAACAACGATGTTACCGGCAATTTTGGCAGTTTTTCTGAAAATTAACAACATCTGTACATTCGGAGTACTAAATAGAATAAATTGACGAAATTATAAAATATAGTGGAAATATGAAAATTACTATCAATAGGAACCAATGACATAATATGACGTTGGATGACACCTTAATCGCTCACTCTGGCAAAAGAGTGATAGACGCCCATGTCAAAACAGTCCACTGTAACTCGCAGCGAGGACGCACAAAGTATCCGATACCTTACAGAAATCGGAAAAATATTTAGATTTTCTAAATGAATTAATTTTTGGCCTTATTTTGTGCTCCTGTAAACTGTTCTCCTGCAAAATATCTCAATCAACGGATCGTGAAAATCATTTTTACTTTTGTGATGAGCCTGCCGATGTGAGCAATACGTCGTTGCCGATTTTGTGTCAAAAGCATTTCGACATGCGTGAGCGTCTTTTCAACGGAAGTGGTTAAGATTATATAAAAATGGTAGCAACGAGGTGTACTTTTAATCATGCTATCTAAGACAGCTTATTCATTACGCATTTATTGTCCATCAGGTACAAAGACATGACGGACTCATGGAAGAAAACAGGAATAATGACATAATACGGCACTGAATGATCTCTGAAGATTATTCAAGAGTGGCAGAAATGAGATCTACTTTTAACCTTACATCTATGACATTTTGTCCATCGTCTTATTTAGAATCCATCAGGCTCAGGAACATGGTGGTTCAAAAAAGCAAACTAAACACCAACAGAAAATAAAGGCGTAAATAAAGGCGCTGGATGGCCTTTGAAAGTTATTCAAGAGTGACAGAAATGAGATTTTTTAATCATGCCATCTATGACATCTTGACCTGGGCCATATTTAGCGTTCACCAGCCACAAAAAGATGGAGAATCCATAGATGTGGAAATCAGACAAGAGAGCTTTCGTTTGAGAAACCAAGAGACTGTGTTCAAGTTAAAGTGTCTCCCAGAGTTAAGAATTAAATGAATTATTGCTATCTATAAATTAAAATTGAAAGAATAAATTTCTTTATATAAAACTGAGAAAAGCTCGAGTCAAACATATGAATTTATATTATACATTTATCTTCGATATATTTTAATATTTATTCAATTTTAATGCATACTAAATTCAAAAGGATTACTGAATAAGCATGTGACATTTTATGTCTGACTGTCAAATACATTCATTCTGTTACAGACATTTGTGGATTTCCTATCTATTTTAGATGGGATTTGGAGGAAGCTATTTTCTTTTCAGTCATGAATTTTTTACCAGAATGTCATCTTCAAACATATTACTCCCGAAAAAAGAAATTCAAACTTTTCAAGAAATTGTACGTGTATGCTTGAGAAAGTAAGTCCGTTCTAGGGACACGTATAAAGAATTTGAATAGTTCCTTCATATCAATATCATATCTGCCTCGAAATTCAACATAAGAAGTCAAAGGAGACTTTTTATTTTTACTCCGATACGAAAAGGAAAGAAATAGATGAATTTGAATTTTCATTCAAAATATATCAAAAAAGCATTTTATGATTAAAATGAACGATTTTGATTTACACAATCATAATGATAATAACTTCCAATAATTAATATATCCGGAAACTTTATATTTTTTAAATTCAGCTATACATCGACTTATGAACTCTTTCTTCAATATAAAATTTGTTAAATAATAAAGTTAAAAAACAGTTATTTTTTAATTTAATAATTTTACATCCATGTAAAAATATATATCTACTTTGATGAAAACTTGTTAACAACGAACAATTTTTCTTTTTTTTTTTAAATTAAAAAAGCCTTTTTTATCAAAGTAGCATTTTCTTAATTCTCAATGACTATAATAGACAGAAAATGAAATTAGTTTTTTTTTTATATAAACAAGAAGTATGTGTTAAAAAGAAAAAGAAATTGTTAATCTTTCATTTAAAAAAATGAATTTTTCCTGATTTTGTTATAGATTTTTGCCTCGAAACCAAGCCGAAGATGAATTCATTTAATTTTAAATAATCAGATACAGAGATCAAATAATTTTGATGAAATATGGATACATCATGTAATACCATATGGAGACTTTATAGCTTTAAATAAAAAAGGGATAAGTTTTATATGGCACTCTGCTTAATAGCAACCATTTTCAGTTGCAACATTCTCTGCAAATAGAAGCGGTTTTTTACCCTCAAATGTCTCTCTTAATTTTGATGATGCAAGTGGATGTAAGATTTAAAATTGATTTTTTCGCAGGTAACGTAGGAACAGCGTATCAATTCTTGCATACATTTTCTTGGGTTATGCTAGTATAGTATATAAATAGGCGTTTGCATGTAGAAAAAGTAAAATATCGCAAAGGGTCGTAAGGTTAATTATGCAAGGAATGTTACAAAATTTCTTATAAAATGAATTAAAATAAAGAGTTTAAAGAAAAAGATCCGAAAACTTAAATCCTCTTTTATTATTATCTAGCTATATGTATAATGAATAATTGCAATAATTTAAAACCTATGAAAACTTGATAACTGATTGCAAATGGAGCACTTGCTAAAACCACATATATTAGGAATGAAAATGATAAAAAGAAGAAAAAAACTAGCAAAATTATAGTTTTAGTTAATATTTCCTTTGTAAAGATTAAAAATGAAAATAACAAAATGAACCTATGCAAAAATATGCTTCATCAGAAGGGGCTCCCAAAAAAGGCTTTTATAAAAACACAATATTTTTTTTTATGCAGCCTATTTCTGCTGAAATAACAACATAAAAAAAATCACTAGCTCGAAATCTCACACACTAAACCTAGAAACATGAAAAAAAAACAAGGTCATTTTAGTCATTTAGAGTGTCTAGTCTATCTTACACAACAACATAAAAAAGGCCATTACTCTGATAGTTAACTCTGAGATCCCTAAATCAGGAATCTGTAAAAGTAGCCATTTTTTTGGGGGGGGGGGGAACTGAAATTTTTTATATGACAGGCAAATTTAAATAACGTTCTTCCGACACATTATTTCGCAGTCACTACTTTTTTTTCCGGAAAAATCTTCATATAAGATGCAAACAAAAGACTAACAAGCAAAAACACTAACTCCTTTTCCGATGTTTTAACTTAACAGAAGCGTTTATCTAATGAAGTTTAAAGTAGAAAACTAATGAGGCGGATGTGAAAATGATTTGATAAACGACCCTTCACCTGGGACTTACTTGAAAGCTCACTTCCGTTGTCACCTTCCATCAAGATGAAAAATCCTCGGCAGCTTGTCGCAGTTTTCGTTACAAATTTGCCTCATCCACGCGCGAAACAAGACAAAGGCAAATTTCCCCGTAAAAAGCACGCTTTCAGGCAAACGGGGCAGAAAATTCGGCATCATTATGGCGTCGTTCGCTTTTTCTTCTTTCAACGTTCAAAATGTCCATCATTGAAAGAAGATTGAACTTACTTCCACCTCGGAAATATGTCTCGTTTACGCATCTGTGCTTCTAAAGACGGATATTTTGAGAAGAATATCGATTGGAGATATAGCAGTGTCCTTCAAAACATCACCACGGCTATGAATATCAAAATACTTTTTTCCCCAGCTTGCATTCTTTCAGCAATAAAAATGTCATACTTTTCCTATGATTTAGTGAAAATTCTATTCGGGGATTTCACCCCAAAATATTTCTCTGGGTTTTATCAAATATTAATATATCAGAAGAACTCTGAGCATACGATTTTGCTCTGGCGTCTTTTTCCTCTCTGGTGCTTTCGCACTTTCGGCAGTTATTTTTAGACACAGGAGAGGAATATGAGGGGAAAAAAAGAAATAAAAGAGTTTTAAACTTTGGGAAGGAGTTCCGTTTTGCTTACGGTAGTTGTAAAAAAAAGTTGGGAATGAGGAATTAGATATGGTATGTTTAAAAGTTTAGGCTGAGAAACATTCGGCTGAATTTCTGTCTGTTTGTACAGTAGAAAATTTAACCGTTCCGAAATCAGAAAATGTGTTTCAGGCAAGCAAATAACGCGCTCAGGCAAGCAAATAACGCGCTTTTATGGAAGCAATAATTATGCAGCGGAGTTATTTTTAAAATATCCAAACAAGGTGTAGCTGCGATTAGAACAGTTCTATGTCAAAAGCTGGAACTCGGTTTTTAGTTATGCTATATATATTATTTTTGGAATAATTTCCTTTAAATTCAGAATTATTTCAAGTCCTATATTAATCCTTTGACTATTAAAAGGATATACATATCCCTCGAATCTTTAAAAATTAAACAGTTCTTAGAAGCGTTTTATCAGGGGTATTTATTTATCCTGTCCCATTCTCTGGTTTAAAAATCATTTAGAAAAAATGTCTGAACAAATGTGTCTTGTCCTATTCTCTTTAAATGCGTAGAAAATGGTTTTTAAATATTCGAAGTCAAAAAGTTAAACATAAAGGTATAAAAAGTCTAAATTATTCTATATAAATAAAATTAACATATATGAACAAAACATTTTGATATTGAGATGTTGACGTTATTTTAAATCTTAATCAAACGGCGAAAAACATGTTTGAACCAGAACTTACCCTTTTTACGCTTCTATATTATATTGGCAAACCCTCTCCCCACTTTTTGCACAAATAAATAAATAAATAAAGATGCAGTTTACTTTTTTTTGCAACAAGTTATCACTCGCACAACTTCTCAATACTGATTGGTGTGTTTGGCTATCCTATACCAAACGTAGGAAACTGTTCACTTTGAAAGTCAGGATTTTTTTTTTGCATAAATATATTAAAATTTTGAGATTTTGTTACTTCTGTGCGAATTTTGGATATAAAATAATCAGGGAGTGCAACCCTACTGGAGAGGCGTCACTGTTATGTGAATGAGAAGCTGCCGTATAAATACAGCTCTCGAATCTTTGGAATATAAAGAAACGTTGTACGATCAAGTTTCCACCACTCCGATGACGGAACATACCTCATAATGTCATGTTCTTTGAAGCTGTTAGCACTGAACCGAAGTTCCTATTTACATGCTATCACAACAGCTATTATTCAACTTCCCAGAATCAGGGGAATATCGTCCAGGCAGCACAGAGGGATATCACAAATACGTGGAAGAGAGATTACCTAAAAGTAAGTAAATCCTCATATCTCCCGAAGTTATCGCAATGATGTGGAATTGATATTCCCCGATCTCCGCTGCATTGATGGGAGACATATCTACTGTTGAAAGGGACTGGGAGGTGACCGATGATGGCCCTTAGGATTCCAGGCTCAGTTACTAGTGATATCATGACGATTACCATTCAGGCTATTCCATATGCTCCGGTAGTGTGGGGGTAATTTACTTGTGGTTACTAGTGATACGGATGAAGTATCAGTAGAATTTTTTCGTCTGATATCACTGGCATAAATACTGCACTATTAAATATCAAAATTTCCTTTTCTATGTGAAAAGAATTTGACTTTCCTTTATTCACCCAGTAGATAGTTTTATTTCTTGGGTTATTGTGTACATACCCATGTTTCATGGCTAGGTCTATATTTTTTTATATCACAACCAGACTTAAAGTCAATGAGAGAAATAAAAAGAAGTTATCTCTTGATCAGCGGAACTAGATATTTTATCTTCCACCAATATGAAAAAAGAAAGTGCTTTTCTTTTGTCTCTAGGAGGATTTTAGTTTTAAAATAACTTGCGATTTCGTTCATCGGTAATCTAAATGCACGAAATCTTAGAAATACTCACACACGAAGAATAATAAAGATTAAAATTAGGAAATTTGGCAAAAGATCTAAAAGCTATGAAGGAAGGAATTATTGTTTTCGACAAGCTGTTAAGAAACAAAAGCAGACAAAAAATAACAATCAACATGCAGATAATCGAAGTTTATTTGCATCTTTGTAAGCATAAAAGAATCAACAGATGGAAAAATAATGCAAAAATGCATAAAAGATCTCATAAAAGGGCAAAGGCAGCTGCTTTTTACTGAGCCTTTGTTCGAAAAAGACAATCGTCTTCATGTGCGAATTACTGATCTGACGAGGTTATGTTAGTCACGTACAGTGATCTTCATGATCACTACTTCCAACAGTCGAGTACTTTGTTCTCCATGTACATCTTCAAGATAAATCGTATTTTTATGATTTCTGTTGCCTTGGATTTTGTTTTATTTGACTAAGTGCTACACGTGTAGTGTTGAGGAATTAAGGACTTTTTCTCAAACCAAATAAAACCAGAGGGCGCATAAAATGAAGTTACAAAACTTTTCTATCGATACTTTTCTTCACCATTATGCATTTAAATGCCAACGCATTTAAAGTAAAAACTTTAGAGTATATAGAATGAATAAAAATATATATACTTTTGTATTTCAGAAAAAAAAGTGGTTGATCATGAAGTAACTTTCCCTGTTTGGAGGCATCTGCAGCTGAAAATAACGAACGGTATTAAACCAAATATATACAAACTGTCCAAGCTATGGGGTGGTAATTAAATAAACAAGAATATTCCCAATTTTAGCAACAAAGAAAAAGATCACCATATTGAAAATGTAAAACTAAAGCTGATTAATAACAAAATTCATTTCTGTATGTGCATTTTTAATCATTTGAACATTAATGAAATTTTACATAATCCATTTTCCGTGCATTCGTTATAGTTATTGATTTCAGTGTTGTCGTTCCGAAATCTCTACTATCGACGAATTTTGTTACTATTTTTATTTTCTCATATTCGAAGAATACAAAGAGAAAAAACTACAATCGGCAAAAAAATTCAAAATTGCGATTTTGACGAATTTTTACGTTTCAGACCTCCATTAGCTCGAAAAATATAATTTCAGCATTATGTCTGTCTATCTGTCTGCCTGAATCAAGGTCAATCAAAAACGCTTTGAGCTACACGAATGAAATTCGGTAAATAGACTTTACGCTAAATTTATATTTCTACCAAATTTTGAGCGAAATTCAATTTGAGAAAGTCTGCCTGACTGTTCGATTACAAATTATTATGTTAACTACAAAAAGAAGAGAGCTAAATGGATAAAAAATGATACACAGATTTAACATCTGAAGTCGAGATACGTAACAAATTTGGAACTAAATCCATCAAGAGGTTGATCATCTGTCGGTGAGTACTTTTTCACGCATGCAAATGCTATAATTCAAAAACATAACTTTGATACCTGCTAAATTGTTATAACTTGTTTAGTAGTTTTAAAAACTAAAGCGTAGATTTTTAATAAATTTGGAGTCAAACCTGTCAAAGAATTGACTGTTTTGTCTTACACTTTCTCATGAAAGAAAAAGCGATAACTCAAAAAATCAACGTCTTAAGTATTTGAAATTTGATATACGATTTTTTGACTAGAGATGTAGTTTTCTGTCCAATGTGGGCTTTAATAGATAGGAAGAAAGGCTTCCAAAATACACATTCATTTTTCTTGGTATTTGTGTATTGTCACATCTCAAAATTAATCGCTAAAGATCGCTCTTCTTACATACTCTATATTGTAACTGTTGTTCACCAGTGGCATACCATTAATAATACACAAATACATTTGTTAGAGAAAAGACAAAAATTTTAGAAAAACTACTGCAGCTGGCTTGTGATTATTTTTCGTAGAAGGCGTTTTGTGAATCTTTTCCAGAGTTTTTTTCCCCGGATTTTTTTTTTTGAATTTATCGTTCCACGTCCTCGCAATCTGTATAAAAAATTTGGTTTCATTCGTTCATTAGTTTTAGCCACAGATAGATCCAAAGAAGGAAAGTCATTTTATGGTCTCACTTTATAGCATGAAAAAAGTCTTAAACAGAATATTCTAGCAGAAAAAAAATCTTTAAATGCCAGTAAAGTTTCCTAATTTTTGGATTCTATGGAAAAAGTAACGTATGTAGAAACTGTAGCTGTAACAATTTATTAGTTCTTACATACGTCTTTTTTTTTGGGGGGGGGAGTAATACGATGTAATAACAAAATTTAAGCAAAATAAATTTTTTTATTATTTAGGCTTATAAGATTTATTTGCTGAAATATGCGACTTGAAGATTAGAAGATAAGAAGACAAACATCGGCTTGTTTAAAGCAGAAGGTTAGTAATTCAGATTTGCATACGATGCTAAATATTGCCATTTAAAAGATAACAAAGAAAAACTTTTTTCACTAAATACATTTATTGTTACTTTATTTATGTTCTATTTTCTACACAGCAACATAGATGTCGAGAAATCGAGATAGAGAAATCCTAAAAGAAAGCATTTCTCTTCACGGTAATTTACCTTTTACACATGTGGAGCTGTAAGTAATGGGTATGAAAATTATACGCCTATTCTCTTTTCAATATGCAACGAGTTTTTGAGTTTACAGATTTAATATGAGCTCGTAAATAAAAGCTCGTAATGAGCTCGTAAATGAGCTCGTAAATATTGGGTTTCATTAGAATATAAAAAATTAGAATATATAAAATAATTCTTAGTAATATTTTTTTATTTATAAGCTATTTTATACAAAGCTGAAATAATATAAAAAATAATTTTTTATTATATTATTTCAGTATATATAAACTAAGAATTATTTTATATTATATATATATGTATGTGTGTTTGTGTGTGTAAAATATTCTTTGAAGAAACAGGCGTGGAGTTCTTCAATGATTTGTATACTTCATAATTAGAAGGAAGTAGTCCAGTTTTTATATATTATAAAGACTTCTTTTTAAGAACAATGGTAAGCGCAGTTCAGAGAACAGAATAGAAAGCAGAAAAAAGAGATCATGAGAAATAATTTTAAAATTATACAGCTTTAGAAAGAAATTTGCCGACATGGAGGTTTGAGAAAAAATAAGGAGAGATAATAGAGGAGAAATAATAGTCTGCGCAGCTCGGAAGTTAAATTTACAGTGAAGTCTTTCAAGTGATGAGGAAATTTTTTGAACGTAAACACATTAAAAATCGAACACACATTGTTCTACATACCAAAAAAAGATGCTATGGATTATTAAAATAATTGTCTCCACACTTCTTAAATAATTTAGATTCTTATTTCTTTCATTTTAAGATCAATTTCTTCTTTTCTGTTGACTAGTATTTGGATTTATCACTCCATTCCGTGAACTGCAAACTAAAAATTGTCGGAACCATTTCTGTCTCGAGTTCACTCCTGGCTGTCATAGTTTTGCAAATAAATAGCAATTGACTTGAACAGCAAATTCACGAACTCTGCGTGCGAACAGTGCACATGATTTTCCATAGAAAAAAAAAGTCAGTCGAGGTTGGAGGGTTCAAAATTAAACGTCTCACAAAAACCTAGCATTTGAAGACTTCTACACTTCACATTAATCTTGATTATTTTATTTGAGATCAGTGTTTTTTAAAGTTTAATTTCAAAGTAAATAATTTAATCGGTTGCTTAAAACATTTTTTAACGCAATTAATTTCCAAATATTATTTGAGTAAGATCGACCAATATTTTCTGAGAGAACGTAAACTTGAATAATTAAATCTTGAAGTGAAACGTCATATCATACAATTCAATGGATATCGTATGATGAAATGGACATTATTTCCGAAATAAAAGTTGCGTTTTTGAGAATGAGATGTTTCTTACCTACATCACAGCTCTTTTTATCCACTAAAAGTTTATAACCTTCTTGACAGAGACATCTGTATGAGCCAGGAATATTTTCGCAGATTTGGTCACATCCTCCATTATTAACTTCGCATTCATCATTATCTGAAAATAAAATAGATATAAATTAGACAAACTAGAATTTAGAACGATAAAATGGTTCACTATGAAATAGAATAGATATCGGTCAAAAGACAAAATATTTCATAAATCCACTGTTTTTACGCCTTTATGAAAATTGCTTAGATGTATAAACGAAGACGGTAAATGCGCTGTTTTTTCTGTGTATAATTAGATCCCTTACCTTCTGTTTTGGAGGTTTTCATTCACTTTAAAGCCCATAGAACACTTCAAATGTTAATTGATTATCAGTTGTTTTTGTACAATTATGAATAACTTAATTCTAGATCAAAAGTTTAAAAATACGATGCATGAACTACGTTCGAGCATTTCAGGGGTTAAAATTCTACTTTGAGGGAAGAGTTTGTTGACTGATTGATTGGCTTACCGTCTTGTTTTATATCAACATTATGACTTAGGAGACGGATCACGGCATTTTGATTAACTTTCTATCAGTGAAGACAACGCCCTCTGCCAGTCCTCTCATTCTAAGCTTCCATATCACACTTGTGAATAAACAATTAAATCCGATAGAATTTAACCGGCAGCAACTAATTTTTTTTAGATAGATAAGACATTTCGGGAATTTCATCCAAGAACGACAACCAAGACGGGATTTTTTCTCCCAACTTCTACTCGTGCTACTAGTATGATTTTATTTGAACCTCTAAAATTCCAATATTATAGCAAATATTCACTAGAAATGGGATTATATTAAATGAGTCAACTTCTCACACTTGAATTCGGGACTTCGAAGAAATCAGGATGCTAAAAGTTTTGTTTAGTTTAAATATCCTCTCGTTTCTCTCCCAATCAGGGTTATTTCAGGGTGGACCTTGGCCAATTTGGACAGACGCTATTTTTCCGAGTGATTGACACCAAAATTTGACAAAAATTAAAATTGTAATCACAAGATAACTTACCAAACTCTACTGATCTAAGTTATTGCATTTACAGGCATGTCAACGTACAGACTGACAGAGGGTCAATTGTTTGACGGATTAGGTTCAAAATTTGTTAATTATCTACATTTTAGATGTTAAACCTATGTGCTAAATCTTGTCGATCTAACTATTTTCACCGAAGTACCAAATCTAATCGATCTAGTTATAATTCGTTTTGTAATGTAGTTATCGATTCACTTGTACTCGGGCAGACAGAGAGAAACTTCCTGCGAATGGATTTTCTTTGAAATTTGATAGAAATATAAATTTGGTCGTAATTTTATATACTAAATTTTAGCAGAGAAGCTGAAAGCGTTTTTGAGTTATGGTGTTCACAGAGTGACCGACAAGTAGACAAAATGTCGAAATAAATGAAAAATGTCCGGGTTTTTCGGACTCAGCATGATCTGAAACGTGGAGATTCGTCGAAATCTCCAGTTTCAATTTTCTGAAAGTTAGAATATTTCATCTTTATTTCGTATATGAGAAAATAAAAAACTAAATCGATTTCTGAAGTTAGAATTAAAACCGAGTTTCCTTTTTTATATATATTTTACTTCACCCTACCTTTGTAGAATTTTTTTTATTGGCTATTTAATTGATCAAGGGCCGTGATATTCTTCCTTTGCATGATTTTTCATAAATTTGGATATACGTGGTTTAAATATCTTTACTGTGTTCCGCTATTGGAAACAGAAAATTCAATTTTTCATATAGAAAAAAAAGCCAAATAAATTCCTCATGTCGCTGGTGCTCTTATTTTCTTTTTTATATTGAAATAAATATTGAAAACAGTATAACTTAAATAAAGCTTGTACGGAAATTCAGTAATTTGAGAGGGTGTTTTGCCATTATCGTAGTTAATCGTTTTGAAGTGAAACATATTTTAAAATATCAATGAAGCCTTGGTAAATAAATATATGAAAACTAAGAGATTAAATTAAGTTAATAAATGAAACAGAAATTAGGAATAATTAAATTCCATAAATGAATTCAACAAAAGTACTCTTTTTCGAACCTAATAGAATTTGGGATTTACTTTACCTTTTTTAAGGCAGAACGAAATACACTTACCAACAAATTAATTCTTAAATGGTCATTGTAAACTATTTTACCATCTCTCGTTAAAACTGTTATTTCTTCGTAAGTTGAAAAACTACTAAAGTTATTAATAAACACTTTGACCACATAATATGATCTATGCAATCGTGTTAATTAC
>JAPMOR010083698.1:665378-726962 GCA_026543865.1 Argiope aurantia
TAAACACTTTGACCACATAATATGATCTATGCAATCGTGTTAATTACTTTTATTATTTAGAGACAGTAACGTGTTAATATCTTAAGCTGAAAAGAAAGTTGTCATAAGTTCCTGGCAAATTTTTGATAATAATAATATAGTTTGTATCATTATAATGAAACAAACTATCTTACAATATACTTTGTATCTTTATAATGATACAAAGTATCTTTTTATCGATGCTTTGTACCATTTATTGCTTTCCAGCTAAATTCTGCATTTACGTTTTGTATTTGGCGTTCATTTAATTTAATCTCATTTACTCAACCTCCGGATAAAAACGAATTCAAATATCTGAGGAAAGAAGATCGATTTGTTAATCTGCATAGACTTAGGATATTACATAAAATGAAGGTTGTGCCAGTTTCAGAATGTACTTAAGATGCTTTAATGTGCAATCTTTTTTTCGAAGGGAGGCTAATCCACATCTATGTCGCAGGAATTTAAATCCCCCATACGTCCAGATTTAACAACAGCGCTAAGTTTTTTTTCTTTCTAAATAACAATATAATTTTTTGGTGAAGAAAAATCTTAATGCTCTAATGGTCCAATTTCATTACACCGAATTGATCACCAGAAAAAAAAAGTTATAACATACAAAATTCTGTAAGGAAAAGACCATAGAAAACCGTTATAAAATACAAAATGGTTCATGCTCCATTTCTTTTCCGTTACTGACTAAAACGAATAACTGTTGACCGCTCTTCAAAAAGTTTCCCAGTTGGAGTACCATGAATTTGGAAAGGGAAGTGGCCTAAATATTATACTCGTCATTTGATCACGGTTCAAAATTGCTTCCTAAGTTACACAAATGATGCTTCAATGTAGAACTATAATTACCTCCAGTATATAATTAGTTAACATTTTTGAGTTTGGAAAGATCGTAGCGTTCATTCAACGGAGAGTCTCTGTAAAATTTGAGATGTTTATGGATTCTACTTAATTTATGCATCGTATTAGAACATCTATGAAAGATTTAATTTTAGCTTGTTACTTTAAAAATAAGGTTAATCGATACACGAATCAAACTCGGGTATCTAGTTAAGAGGTTAACTAATATAACCAAAACAAATCCTCAAAAAAAAAAAAAAAAGAATCCTGGCCGTGCCAATATTCAGTCTTTAAAAATCAAGCTTATTCAGGATTCTAATTTATATTCTATGAACAACTAGAGAAAATGTGCTTAAATACAAATATTATCCATTAAGAAAATCTAAAAAAACTAAAATTGTTTCAAAAAATAAAGTTTTATAAAAAAATGAATTTAGCTCAATAACTTAAATGATCTAAAGCTATACATTATAAATTTATTCCCATTTTTCCCCCTAAACTTTTTCACCTTATTTTTATCCATGTGCTGAACTGTATGGAGTCCGAGTTCATCAGCAATGACTTGAAGTCTAAAGTCGTGGTGCGATCCTTTAAAAAGGAAATTGAACGAAACCTTACACATAGAAGCTCTTCCGCAGAATGAAAAAAAAATTACAATAAAAGTTGAGACGTTATTTGCATTAGAAACGGTGCTTAGGCAAGAAGCCAAAGCATTTTCTAAGTGAATTTCGGCCAACAATTCTGGAAGATGGAAATACTGCTTTAGTTGTGAAGTTCGCAGTTTAGATTTTCCGAACGAATCTTTTATTTTCTTCGATGTCACTGAACTTGTGTTCCAGATTTCTATAGAGGTTTTGTGTTTATTGTTTGAAGTATTTTCGAAGCAATAACAACTAGGCAGATAAACAATTTCTACTAGGTGGTTATACAAATCGACATTAATCTATATGTTTAAAGTAACTAGGGAAACCAAAGAACCGATTTTCAAACCCCAACTACTGGTAGGATTTTGCGGATTTCTGCTTTATATAAAAGATCATGAACTCCAGGCATGTCATTAATGTTGCCTTTCCATTCATTTTTGAGAAAAACCTAAAAAAACACTACTTTATTAGACATTCTTTATGAGCATGAAACACCGACAAAGCTGTCAAGTCATAATCACTTCACAGATTTCACAAATTTCTAATTCTTATGATATATAACGACTTTTAGATACATCATCAGTTATTGCCTGCCTTTAGTACTATCAATTTTTCAGAGAAATCATAGAACACTCCCTGTACATTCTCTATGGTGGTGAACATTTTTGTTTCTTTGCGAATATGTGTACACACAAAAAGAATTTCGCTACAAGTTTGCAAAGGTAGCGCATTCTAGCGTCCAACCCATTAGTCTTGGTATGATCAGGTGATGGGAAGGGGAAAGATTACATCCTCTTATTACTGCTGAAAATGAGTGAAGAATTAGTTAGTCCCTGGGAGGAAGAGATGATCATGATACATGAATTTAACTATATTACGAATTATCTGCCTTGAGAATTAAATAAAAGTTACCTTTTTCAATTATTCGTGGAAGAGTTTTATCTTTAGCTATTTCATATGTCAAAACACAATAAGGATACACGCTGTAGCGTATGATTTTTGTAAACATTAAACAATTCAATTTCGAGTTTTTGATGAATCCCCGCGTTTTTGACTTCCAAGATTTCGATAAAAACATTTTTGGTATTGTCTGTTTTTGAACACGATAGCTCAAAAGTGCTAGATGAATTAAATTGGTATTGATTATTACACCAAACTTGTAGATTTTAATCAAATTTTGGACCAAATACACAAAAGAGAAGAAGTCTGTCTGTATGTTATTATGCACGTGAATAAGATAATTCAGAAGTGATTCACAGTGATTTAGATATATAGAATTTAGAATTTGGTTTTATGACCAAATTTATAAATATGCCTCAAATATTTGAACAATCCCGGCGACGTCATCCTTGTCTGTCGGCCTATCTATTCACGTGTTTGCGAAGGCATAATTTAAATTCATATTGTGATAGTTTACGGAAGTTGAAATGATAAAACTTCCTCTGGTTTAGAATAATCTAAATATGAATTCTTTAATTTTAACGTTTAAGAGAGTATGAAAAATTTGAAAAAATATTGAACGCACATAAAAGAAATCTAATAGAATTTATTTAACTGAAAAATGGATTAATAACGTTGAAGTTTGATATAATGTTCCTCTTAATAGAGGAATTTATTTAAAAAAAACAGATTAGAGGTATCCTTTGCTCTTGAAAAAGTAAGTAGATGCATAATTATTTATTGGGTATAAGGACTCATTTTATTTCACATTCTTCACATGAAGACCGATATGCAATGTGTCATATTCAAGAAAAATAGTTTCAGTTTGTATTAGAGTATGTAAAAAAACACCCAGCGGGGGTGATTTCTCCGAAACTTTCTAGCACTAATAAAGGTATCATTATCTCTCCACCCACAAAAATTTGTAGACCTGAGGCAAACCCGTGAATACCACAAGTGCTCAGAATTTTATTTTCAGAGTTCCACACATGAAAATTGTATACTGCGCAGCATAATGAAGAAAACCAGTAATTATGAATTAACTGTCAGGCATTGGAGAGCAATGTTTATAAGAAATATAGATTTAACGTTAATCTGGAGTTTTTATTGAATTTAGCATCGATATTTGGCGATTAATCATTGGCATGCGGTTAATACGCAAGTACCAGAAAACCTAATATATATGTAGACGTCTTTTTTCGGACCGATTGAATCCACAATTTGACATACAATTACAATTGAAGTCATAACATCACATACTAAATTTTATTTATTTAAAGCATTGCGTTTTTGCGTTATTGTGATCATATGTATTCCAAAGTATAGAACGTATATATAGAGAGAACGTATATATATGTATTCCAAAGTATAGAGGCTATCAACCCTCTGACAGATTTGGTTCAAAATTTGGTAAGTATTCACAATTTAGATGCTAAACTTGAATACCAAATTTTATCTATTTAGCCATTTACATTTTGTAGTTATCGAGTAAACTGGAACTCGAACAGCCAGGCACACAGATTTACTAGATAGAATATCGATCTTTGATGTTAATCTGGCATTTTTACTGAATATAGCAAGAGATCTTTGGCGATTAATCGCTGGAATACATTAATACAGAATTACAAAACCAAAAGTGCATTTTCGACGTCTTTATTTTCCACCGATTAAAACCAAAATTTGACACAGAACTACAATTGTAGTCATCAATTCACATATCTAATTTCATATATTTAAGTCATTGTGTTTTTAAGTTATAGCGCTTACATGCTTATGAAAAAATATACCGTCAGATGGCCAATGTCTCGGCAGATTTGGTTTCAAATTTGATACTTATCTACTCCTCAGAACTTAAATCTGCGTAACACATCTTATTTGTCTAGTTCTCTTAATTTGTAATTACAGTGTTAAATTATATTCGAGCAGTGAGACAAACATACAACCTCTGAATAGATTTAGTTTAAACTTTGACAGAAATTTAGAAATTTGGAGTAGAGATCATAGGCCAAATTCCTTTGTCCAGTTCAAAGGGTGTTTTTTGTTATTGTGCTCATAAACAGATAGACAAAATGCCGAAATGTGTTTTTCAGATTGAAGGTGGTCTGAAATGTGAAGATTTATCAAAATTTCGAGTTAGAATTTTTTGATCATAAAAATACTTTTTTGTTTATATACTTCATATACGCAAAAAAAGAAAAGAAAAAAAAATGAAAGGACAAATCAGGAAAGTGATTTGTTAATGCGTGAAATAATTCCATATAGCAGTTTTAAAGAAATACATTCACTAAAACAATTTGTAGATGGCTCCATATATCGAAGAAATTAAACTCAGATAATTCACATTGGTGTAGGCTAAAGTTTTAACTTTCTGAGAATTTCGTAGAAGTGAATGATAAGCAATTATTTTCAGAGCGACGGTAGATGACATCACTGTTATAACATTCAAATTTATAAGCCACACTACTATGCCTCTATTTCTATAATTAATTGTTTGAAATTAAAAAATAATTTTAAAGTAATATTTAACTGATCCATTGAGTAAGGAAAGATGGAACAAAATGAAAATAATGTATTTATGTTGTAGTGTATTTATTAGTGTTGTGCAGTTTCCATGCGCTAAATAACATCTGAGTTAATCAGAAAAGCAATACTTCCATGCATCTATACTCAACAGACTTAATAAATCGTTTGGCTGTTCGCAGACTATCAAAATGTTTACTCTCCGTGAATATGTCAGATGAAATATTTGTTCCGTAATATCTTCATTTGGTTTCTGAAAATTTTACATTTTAGTTATTAAGTAGTTAATCCTGATGACAATGTAAATGAGTATTATATAAGGAAAATTTAAGCTGTGATGCATCAAAACTGAAAACAGAAAATGGATTAACGTAATCTGATGCGTGTATTTATAAGATATCGCAAATGGAGAATTAAATTATTAGGTTTTATTGTATCCGACTTGGTTCAACATGAAATTTTTCAAGCTTAGAAGCTGTACCAGGTATATTGCAACAAATGAAATCGAATAAAACGAAGAATGAAAGAGTTCCCGCATTTTGAGAATGTTCGAAATACCCTATACTAGTACAGAGAATATTTGATGGTAATCAAATAAGATTAAAACACACTTTTAACCTGTTGTATGGCGTCCCTTTATTCATATCATCTTGACTTGAAGGATATTCTCAATGATAATACGATAAAATTTTCCACATTAATATATATATATATATATATATATATATATATTGGGTTGTTCGGAAAGTAATTTCGTTTTTTTTTTTTTTTTTGGAAATGAAAGACAGTTTTCGTATAATAAACAAATACTTTTTTAAATTATATATTGGCCGTTCTGGTCCAACACCTTTTGCCATCTTTCTGGTAGTAGCATAATTCCACGCTCATAAAATATTTGGTCTTTTCTGCCAAAAAACTGATTGAGGTGGTTTTTGACCTCCTCATTAGAGGTAAAGGTTTTACCGTCTAAAAAAGTTAGCGAACCAGTTCTGGCACTGGCGTACTGTCAACACACCTTCTCCATACACATCGGTCCATTTCTTTCTGGCTTGAACAGCATTTTTACCCTTTCTGTAGTAAAACAGTAAGATATGTCGAAAATGCTGCTTATCGTTCTCCATATTTAAAAGGGCACCAACTAAAAACTACTGCGTAGAATTAATTGGAATTTTTCACACACAAGCCTTGCTATATGAGCTCTCAAAGCATATAAAAATTATACGGCTTAAATGTGAAGTTGGGTGCAAAAAATACAATTAAATCCTCTGTCGGGAAAAAACGAAATTACTTTCCGAACAACCCAATACATATACAGAAAGAGAAAAAAAAATAGACTTTACCCCAAAAATGAATTTTTTAAACTCCGAGAGGTCGGTCTAAAATAACAAAATTCAGCAAAATATCGGGGTCGAACTATTGACTTTTATTGTAATTTCTGTATGTGTACTTCGTATACGAGGATGCCAAAAAGCCTAGAAAATTGATTTCCGCTTCCGATTTATCCACGGACGAAGTCCCACTGATTAACCCGAACTTTGTGTACCTCAAGACTCTTCATCTAGTAGTCCATTAAGCTTCCTCTGCAAGCCATTGCAGATCACTGCATTTTCGTTAACGAAATTATCTGCGGTGAAACTGCCTTCCACAAATAGGTTGCGTGATTTGGTTTGATTATTCCCCCTGCGTATTTCTGTTGAATTATGCTATTTAGAAATACATGAAAATAATCTCTTACATCATTTAGCTTTCAGAAATCAGGTAGAATAAGTACTTTAGATTTCCTGAAGTATTTTGTCGTTGTTATTTTAGGTGACAAACTATTTCTTACGCGAAAGAGTTTCATTTCAGTTGCCATTTTGGGATCTGAAAATAGTTCGTTAAATTATTTCGAAGGTATATTAAATAAAAATCCTGCGCCTTACCTTGCAGAGCTACAAATATGCCAAGAATTTGTCTTTTGCGAGAATAATTTATAAATATTGAATCTGTCAAGAATATATATGTTGCATTCACTAGACTTCTGTTAAGCTCAGTTATATAAGTTTAATTATATTTACATTACATTTCGAAACAACACAAGAGCTATTTTGGCAAGGTCTTGTCAGTTTCACCTGTGGTTAGATGACAATGATGGCAGCAAGCCCGATAATCATTTCCTCAAGTCACCGCGCTACATAGGAGTCGAATGTTTGACCCCTAATATCAGTAATAATATGCACCCTTGGATCATTCGTAGAATCGGGTTTTGAACATGGAACTCTTCGGAATCGGAGCCGAGACACAGCCACCAAGTCAGTATGGTTTCATTACGTTTCGGAAGAATTATAGGAGAATATAAAGGGCTTGGATGTAATTAAATGTCTGACTCGCGTGAAATGCAGAATTTGATATTTTGATCAGTAATTAAGTCAAATTTGGAACTAACTTTAAAAACAAAAATCACTTAGATGCGCTTTAATAACTCCCTTTTATTCTTTGCGAATATATTTGGATTGAAATAACAATACATTACAATATATATTAACATATGCTTATTTTCAATGCCATTTAATTAAAAAAGGTTTGATTAATACAAGTTATTGATGCCTTGAACAATTTTTTTATGAAAAGCAATTAAAAATATTAGGATTTCTACTGAATCGGTAATCTAGTTCTTTAAAAAAAAACTTAACATTCGGATCATTCAAACTAGTTTTTGTAACACAAAGCCATTTATTGAAATATTCAGACTTGGAACATTTCCTGATACGAACACAATGTTGACACCAATTATCTAAATTTTTTCCATACTGTGCTATATAAATATTAGCAAACCTGCTACTTAAGAAAATGAAATAATTAAGAAAAGTGTTGAAAGAAATTTGTAGAAGGTATGGAAGAATCAACTATATAGGTATATGATATAAAAATATAATCGGATTTTTTTTGAAATATAAATACAAACTTTTATATTAAATTGAGTACAGGCACTAGTACATTGTTTTAATCTTATAATGAATAATTGGATACTTTTATTTTAACGCCTAGTTTTGTTGAAAAAATTGAAAACGTTATATTTTGACATTAATTCTGTGTGAGTTTTTTAAATTTTTTTTCTCGGTAAAGTCAAAAAATAACTTCGCAGCGGGATGGAGGTGTTAGACTTTTGTTATATTAGGCCTTATGGTGAGAGGTTCACAAATTCGATTGAGGATTCCAATGAAAATTCGAAACATTATTAAATAATTCAGAAGAGTTTCTACGACCTACACTTGAACCCGCACAAAATTTGAATGGTCGCCCATTGTGTATCATATACATATCTTGCGCCTCATGCAGAAATTGTCCTCTTCACGGTGTGCTCCGCAAAGCGAAATCTCTCAACATCCTTATAAAAGCAGGGCCATCAACTGGTTCTAATTATCCCTAGGCTCTTCCAGGGAAATCAAAATTTTATGATGTCTTCTCATCTTCGTAATCTAAGTGTCCTAACTCAGGACAAGCTTATAAGGTAATCACAAAGGAAATCTGAAACAGACTGTACAAGTAAGCAAGCTTAAATTACTGGAAGGTAACCACAGCAAGACAACACTGAGAGCTCTGCAAAATAGATTCTATCTCTGTGCGCCTCGTGAAAGGAACTCACAGTGAAGTAAAGCATCCCGTCATCAAAAATAAAGCCTTTAATAAGCTTAATATTTCGAATGGGCACAAGGAAATCATTTATTCATGTGCACAAATCAAGATAGATCCTACTGAAAACGCCTTGTGTCAAGCCTATGCAGACGAAGCACGTAAGCAGTGATAAGATTCTTTAACTACTATATTATTACTATACCAGAGAACAAGAACCTGCTTTCTTACAAGGTCACTTCTTATCCTCTACTGGAGGAGGTTTCCCGTGAAGGAAATCTTATGAAGAAACTACAAAGAATAATTTCATCCCATTTTTCAATGTACGGAAAATAACTTTATGATACAAGTTCATAATGTTGAACCGAAATTCAGAACCGATTGATTGTTATTCTAAGGATTTTAATATCAAATTTGTTTTGTAACATGATTTATTCAATCAAAATTAATCAATAACTAAGTTATTAAACAGATGAGGAATTAAGAATATATAAAGGCTAACAACATTAAAACACGGCAAAAATATATTTTCTGAAACAGATAAATGTGTTCAAAATTTAATCTAGTCTTTTTCAACTAATCAAACTTTGATATGAGTTTTTTTTTTCAATTTTTACAATGGTCGGCTAAATGAACCAAGAAATAAATTCTGAAGAAGTCATTAGATAAGTAGTGGAGACTTGTTTTAATTCTCTAAGCAAACTAACATCAGAAATTTTTCAGAATTTCTGCTAACAAAATGAGAAAAAAAAATATGTTCAAAGCAAACTGCTTCAAATTTAGAATTTAATGTGACAATTGAAGATAATTTTTGAAAAGTAATAGTAAATTGGGTACAGAAAGTCTGAAGTTTAATTTATTCAACTAACAGCTTTCTTTTAGCATGTGACAATCAAGCTTATTAAAATTTAAAATAAACAGCCTCATACTTTTTACTTCTTTTGAGAACAAACTTTTACTTAATTAAAATGCCGAAGTTTTTCCTTTGTTTATAAACTAAGCAATGCTTCTAAGAGCCATCGCTAAATTTAAAATTTCTAACTTTGGCTAATGGCGTTTCAGTGTTATACCATTTTTGTTTTTATTAAGCGCATGCTAATGACAATTTAAGAACAAAGATAGGAGTTTTCCATTTACTTGAGTGAAAATAATCACAATATCTTTAAAATGCAATTTTTTTTAAACAAGTTAAAAGTCTTCAAAGGAGAGATCTGGTGATATTCAAAACAACAGGTAAAAAGATTTTGCGTTTCATATAGCAGTAGCAGTATGTAGATATATTTTACGTGTCACTCTGTGTTATTACTTATTTTTTTAAATTAAAAAAAATATTCGCAATTTAAATATTCTATTTTATTATTTAAAAAAATTTAACAAAAAAGAACATTTTTATAAAAAAGTTTTGATTTTTACACAAAATTTAGAATGTTTTTCATTTATGATTTAAATTTACGCCTTTATTACATTTAATTATTTTAAGTAATAATTATAAATTTTTTACAATATTGACATTCAATTTATGGTTTGTTTTTATTAGTTAATAATAATACAATATTTCATTTTGAAGCTAATTGAGTTATATTAGGATAGTTTGAAAAACAAATAATATGGTGAAGATTACAACCAAGGAATATATACTATATATGTACATATTTATGAAAATTAAAGCATTGGAGTAAACTTACATTTTCCATACTATTAGTCAATAAATTTTAGTTTAATTAATAGTTTTTTTTAATTCAGTTTCATTGCAATAATATCTTAGTTTAATTATACAAACGATTTCGAAGTCACACAGGAGCTATTATGCGACAGACAACCATTTTTAAGATGCAATCAGATAGCGACACTTAAGCTGGCATACCTTTCTTTCAACTTCCACGAAACGGTACTTTTGATTTTCGATACCAAAATTAATGGCGGATTCTCGACGAAATCGGAATTTAAACCTAGAGCTATCTGGTTCGAAATCCGAAATCCTACCATCAGGCCACTGTGCATGCATTCTTTTCTAAAACTGATATTTCAATAGTAAGCCCTAAAAACTTCTTTATTGTCAGCAAGTTTGATAGCTTGTATTAGATATATCATATACTTTTAAAAGATGTGTAAAAGAATATGGAGTTTTGAGTTGAATTATATATAAATTTGTGCGAATATAGAAAAAGTATATTTTAAGAACATATTACAGAAGGCGATTAAAAAGTTCTGAAGACCAGGTTGAGGTACAGTAATGAAATATTTTAACATCCAAATTTGAGAATTATTTTCTTCAACTATCTATTTGAATATGAACAAAATTTTATTTTTAGATACCATAATCTATCTTCATAGAATGCGTACAGGATGTCTTCATCATGCATCGTTATGATTCTTTAAGTAGTTTTAAACGATATCTCTCATTTTTCATCAAACAGGGAAAAAAAATGCAAGAAGTCAAACTTTGCTTTAGAATGCTGGTCCATTAATTTTCGGTTAATTCTTTAGGAAACTTCAAATTCGGCAAGACAAAAGTTCACTATGTTTGATTTTTTCTTGTAGAGCCAATAAAATATAGCAATCTCCAAATTTGTGTCAAAATAGCTTTTCTACTCACCTTTAGTAAAGAAGTGTTTTCTAAAATATTGAAGTAGCTAGCTTTAAGGACTAGGTCATTAGCTTAAAGTAAATCTTTTATGGTTGAGAAATACTAAAAATGTAATTGATATTGAAAGTACAGAAGTAGAATCATGTTTTGTTGTTTCATTAATATCATGAAACTTTTTTTGCGAAATAACTATATCATTTATATGCCTCTATCAATTCCGATACATTTCTTAGTTTCTGCTGAGGTTTGAAGTATCCAAATTATGATAGCTTATATATTGATACATAAAAATGATCTTTCCCAAATATTTTGTGAATAAAAATTCCGTAATTCGTATACGAATACATATTAGTTGATGTTCGAGTTTAGAGATAAGTCATCTGAACATTTTTCCTTACCACGTAACTATCTTGTTCCGAATAATATCCGAATTGTATACTTTTCCGAATCATATTTTCTAAAAATTCAGCGAAAAAAAGCCCAAATTTCTCAATTTCAAGCACAAAAAACAAATATTTAAATCCGTATGATATTTTTCGCGAACATTTTTTTTCGGTAATATATTTTTATATGCGAAATAAGCAATGGTTTGAAAATGTTCCTCACATAAACTAATATCTTATTTTAAAATACTATAATACTCAAAAATATTTAATGATGAGCTTCCATAAAACTATTTAGTAAGTTGAACCACTAGAATGTTTATTTGCCTAAAGACGGGAAAACAACCTTTTATAGATGCGAAAAAAAGTCAGCAAAACAACCTTGTTTTGCTGACAAAATCTTGAATCAAGATATTAAAAAAGAAAATTCTCTATTTTTAAGAACATGCAAAGAAAATCTTGACATTTAAAGATAAGTTTTTAACAAAATCTTAAGTTGCTCTATACTTGTTCACATATAAAGACAGCATATACAAAATTTAGCAACTCACAAAAGTGTAAAGGGACACCAAATACAAATTCAATCAACAGTAGTTCAGATGCCATATTTGAGATCTACTAAATTAACTTAAGAAAAAGAGAAAAAATTCCCATTAAATCTAGACTCAAGACCCATTAAATTAAATAAATGAAGGGAAATCTTGAAATCTTGATATTTACATATCCCATATAAAGAAAACGCAATAAATTAAACTTAAAATGAATCGTAGAAGACTTATTTATGGCACTACATTCAAACCGCTCTATTCAGGCTGCTTTGAGTTGTGAATGGGCTGAAACATATTTTATCCATATATGTGGAGTAGTATATCATGCATTTGCAAGTTTCTAAAACAAATCTAAAGAGTTTCTGTAAATTCAATAAAAACTAAGCTAAATTATTTTTTTAACAAATAATCTATACTTATAATAAAGCTCAATATGTGTGTGTGTGTGTGTGTGTGTGTGTGCCAGACCATTCAACCTACAACTACCAAATTTGGCACGTGTATACCTTGGAGGACGGGAATGTGCAAATGGGAGTTATTTCTTCGAATTTTTAATTAGAAATTTAGGCGAATTCTGCTATAACTTCCGAAAATATTACCGCACAAAAAAGATTTTTACATGAAGTTAAAGATCAAAAATTTATCTTTTAACTGATACCAATGTTTTAACCTTAAAATTAAATTTCTATTTTTAATGAATTTTTAAATAAATATTTTAACTATATTTTTCAACAATTTTTTTCGTAAAAAATAAAAATTAAAATTAAGCACGTTTCTCATTCATGGGAAAAAATTAGCTTTTTTCAAAGTGTTGCCATCACATTGATTAAAACTCCAATAAAAAATAAATTAAATCTTTTTGGAAATGAAATCTACAAAAATATAATTTTCGGCACGTGTTTGTAGGAAATGAAACAAATATGAAATATTAATTTTTATAGAAAATAAATTCAAGAAAAATTATTTTATAATCTTATTTTAAGGCAAGTTTTGTTTAATATGAACAAGATATCCATTCAAATCAGGGCCACACAGCTAATTTGTAAACCTTTAGTAAGACACAGATCTGCTAAAATGGTCTAAATGGAAAATGATTATATATTATGTAACTTGATTCAATAAATGCTCTAATAAATAACGAATTTTTGATTTTACATAAAGCTTCTGCTGTGGAAATCACGATTAACAAAATGTTCTTGAAACACTAATAATTGAAATAAAAAGAGTTAATTTCCAATCAACTAAATCATTCACTTAAACTGACTGATTTATGAAAATTTGAATATCACTATTCAATAAAAAAAAGGATAATTTTAGACTTTTCATCCATCGTTTCAAAGAAAATACGCCAATCAGCGCCCAGGTTTCTGAAAATTAATTGGCCTAAGATTATGAAAATGTTGAGTTTTTCTATATTTGTAACATTCAAAACTTCATAAATAAGTCTTAGTTGATCGTGGAAAATAGAAACATTCATTCATTTATTTAAAATTTGGTGTGTCCAGAATATTTCTCAGAGTATAATACCTTACTGCATTAAATTTAGACTTCATAATTTTTGAAGTATATTTATAGGCCGGAACAAAATATTATTATTGATTTCATTTCAATCCTCTTGGAAGCAAAACTAAAAACTGAATTTTATGCTGAATCTGAGAAACTTTTGTTGAATTATTCTTTGAGATATTACATAAATTATGAAAAATATTTTGTAGTTCATATATACCGAGACTTATATACCTTATATATAAGACTTATATACCGAGCGATTCTGTTTGCAATACTCATGTTCAATAATAGTAATAATAAATAAATAACAATAAAGATGATAAATAAAATAAAACGCTTGGTTTTATTAAAAAATATCTTTATATTAATTGCAATTTCATCATTTCTACTTTAAATCAAAGTTGAAGTTTTACCGGAAATGACCACAAATTAGCAAAATATATATAGTAAATTGAACGAAACGATCTAAACAACAGTATAAGTTTGGTATGACTATCAAAATTTGAAGATTAAAAATGTTTTGTTTGAGAATCTATTAAGAGACCAGTTACTTAAAATATTTAATTGAAAATTGTAGCGAGAGGTACTGGTGAACTGGCTGGTCGCCAAAGGTGGCTAGTGTTTTATAAGACAACTATCAATCAGTATTGAGCTTTCTCATTCATAGCTCATGCTTAGATTCTAAATCCTTACCTTTCATTTACAAAAATTTAATATAACAATATGTAACAAGGATTTAGTTAATATTCAGTTTTTTAAAACAACCGGAAAAATTTCGGACGTTGGAACAGAATTTTGCACAATGCCTTCAAATTTTAAATCTTTGTGATGGAAATTTTATTTGTTTTCGTAAAGTTTTGCGATAAATATAGATTATCTATGCAAATAAAGACAATTAAGGTCCAGCAGGATTTCTATTCGAAGGAAGAATTCGGTGAAGTTGGATGCATGGAGTTTATAAACATTTGCCGGTTAAGAGTGGAAACTTTACAGAACTAATATATAAAATTGTTTCCGCATTTCGGAGCGCTTACTGGAAGTTATTTATTCTTTTGCAGAGGTGACTCGCCAACTTAGAAATCATAAGTGATAAAATATGAATATTTTAAAACCTGGAATACTGAAGATCTTTCTAATGGCTCAAAACAAGCAGTTTTTTAATATTTCATGCAGTTCCTACATTCATTGCCAGATGTTGGTTAATTAATTGAAATTTTAAATGAAAAACTTTATTCTTTACCTAAATAGCTAATCCATAACAAAGGAAATATTATAAATTTCAGTAATATGCATTAGTCTTCTTTTAATTGCTTAGTAAGTGTCTTAAAATGAAAGGAAAATGTTCAAAAGTATAAAAATGTAAAGAGCAATTTAAGGAAAGCTAACATTAGAGACGGAATTGTCCGAGAGACAAAACATTCTAAATTTTTCGTGGAATTGCAAGAGATATCACTTTCTCACTGTTTTTTTTTTTTTGTGAGCATTAAACGATTTCAGCCATAATTTTCAGTTGGAAATTTTGGTGCGCGTATACTGATTCGAATTGGGGCATTTTTGAACTGCAGTAATGTTCCAAGGAACGACGAGTGTTCTCTTACTTAAAAGATCGTCAACAGATTAACAAATGATATGCATTAGATCATAATATTCTTATTATGGATGTTATAAATAGGCAAAGCAACCTTAGTAAATGTACAATAATGTGGAAAAATCTGCAAATCTAAAAAAGATTCAAGTCCTTCATGAACTGTAGGGTTACTAAAATTCGCTCTCGCTCAGTTTTGATAATAATAATAATCAAAAGGATTTATCCCAATGTTTCAAAGAGGATACGAAAAAAGGCATGACCAATATCTGAAGGAAAAATATGAATTATGCAGTTTTTTTTAATCTTATTTTGTAGTTAACGCAATAATCTGTTTTTATAAAAATTGAATTTTAACTATTTTTGGAGGAATACATATAAATTTAGATCTTGGTTATTGGCATCAACCAGCTTTTGAGTCTGATTCCTAAAATGATTTGACATCCTAACTGATTTGTCGACATGTTTGACAACTCATTTGAAATTCCCTGCATTGATAAAACCAGAAAAATAATTTTCAAGTTTCTAAGAAACTTTCCTTACAATCACCGATTTTTACTAAAAAATAAAATCTTTACATTTCTGAGAGCTATCAAGTTGATGAGCTGTAAATCTTCGAACGCAAGGTTATTTCATATGGGTTCAACTTGTCAACTCAAATATACGAAAAACTATTGGTTATACTTGTCCAATATTTTCACTAGCGTGCAAAGGAATCGGAACCTCTCGATAATTCTGTATTCGGATTTGAAACTGGTTTATGCCAATTTACTGCATTTTTTCCCTACAAGAAAGAGGATTCTTGGCATTTAAATATAAAATGTATTGAATCTTCTAAGCATTGTAAGTTGGAGACTTTTTTCCACAAAACTATTCTATTGTCTCAAATCTTTATTCACCCTCAAATTTTTCTCACTTTGCAATAGTTTTGAATTCGTGTAATATTTTCTCTACATATATCCTAAAATATAACTATTCCACATACTTTGCGGATCACCAAAATTTTTATATTTATGCTTCCATTTTTGCTTTTTCGAAATATGCATTTGAATTGATGCATTGTTTTTTCTTTCTCCAACTTATATATGGATAGGAACAAAAGTTACAATATTACGGTAACTGATTCATCTAAACCATATTTTTTAATTCTATAGTTGTCTGTACACTTAATACACAAATGCCTATTTACTGCGTAATGTTTAGCTATATCATGAACCTGAAATTACCTAACCGAATGGATAACAGATAGAATAGAAAACAGTGGTAACTTTTTGTCTACTCTATATTCGCTTTTAGTTTTGATTCTTCACCTCATAATTGTCTAATGTTAGAATTTTTTTACCTATGATCTACGTTTTTTGACACCACATTCATAATTTCTTTTTGCGAGATTTACTTTTGTAGCAACAACAACATTACTAAACCTGTGATTATAGTGAAATTACAACTCTGAATAATAAATAAATAAATAAATTGGCCTACTTAACTTATCATACTTCTTTTGATCCCATTAGATAATTTTTATCAATTTCTTCAGTAGCATTCATTTCGAGAAACTCATAAAACCTTTTGTTTCTAATCGTCCAATCCTGTCTCCTACAGGATGCTAACTATACACTGGATGTTCTTTATGTCTTGTCTTTTTGTAAAAAATAACATAATGAACCAAAATATTTTTTTTTGTCAAGGAATATGGGACCAGGAATGTAACATTTAGGTACTGGTAAAGTCAGGATAAGTTATGGATAAACTAGATTAGTCAACTGAACCTGCTCTTTTGCTCATCGTGACCAAATTTATTCCTTTAATCTCTTTTTAAAGGGACACTTGAGAAAAAAATATCTTTGAAAACCATGTTTCGGAAAAATGACAACTACACCAGTGTCACCCTTTTGAACATCTACTGTAAAAAAAAGTATTCTTTAAATAGATGTTATGTTTCATTTCGCTATTTTAAATTTCGTATTTTTTTTTTCCTTCTTGGCAACTGCTGCTTCGACGCTGCCTTTCCAGATACATTTTTTTATGTCTAAAAAGTTGATTACGATACCTCAATCATCCTTATCAGTTTGGCCAGATATTTTCAAAGCACTCTATATAATAATATATTTGGAGAACTGCATTTTGTAAAAATTAACAAACACTCTTAAGTAGGATTATAAATTATGCAATCATAACCCATATCTAGTGTTCAGCGAATATTTTTAGGCTCCTGACGATTTTTTGTTTTAGATTTTGCTTCAGAATTTAAAACGATTTTCAGCGAGCAAATTTCATTAACTCAAAAATAAAAACAATGACAAAATGCTAAATAAAATATGAACATTTTATTATAAATCGCATTTTTTCCATTTTTTTAAAAAAAAATTAAACATGGAAAGATTAGTACTTACCATTGCAAGTTATTCCATCTCTATCCAAAGTGTATCCAAGATGACATGCACAAGAATAGCCACCTGGGCTATTATTGCAATCTTGTTTACACTGAGATACGCCTCGCTGGCATTCATCAATGTCTGCAAAACAGATGCAAATTTATAAATAAACTCGGCTCATCGATCATAAACTTTCCAAAGAGATAATGATGTGACTGTAATTGGAAATAAGAGTGTTGCCAAAAGAAATTTAATCATATTTAGTGAGAAAAGTTTTAATGAGTTAGATGATGGATATGGATGATAACAAAATAAACATGGTTCTTTCGCATACTGTGTCTAAATAAACTTTTTTCGTTTTTTAATTATAAAAGTTTTCAGACACAAACTTACAATAAAGTTTTCACATTGCAAGAATATAAATAAAAATTTAATTCTCATTTTCAAAATAACGAATTTATGTACATGTGTTAAAACTATTGGATATAAAATTGCTTTTTCTTGGAATAAGAACATAATAGAAAATATAACGGTGTTAGGAATTGGTTAATATTAAAATTTTTTTATTAATATTAATTATTTAGAATTTTTGACTTGAAAACTTTTTTTGATGGATAGTCTAAGAAATCTTTTTTTCATCATAAGTTTTCAACACAGAGTAGTTTAAGATAAGTATGCTATTTTTTTTAAAAACTAAGTAACTTAGTTACATAAAGAATTTTTCACATTTTTTTTTTGTTGAGAAACTTGATAAAAACTTGAAGGATTAAAAAGGAGAATATTGACAAATACATACAATTAATTTTACGAATTTTCAATTTCATCAGAATTAATCACTACAATGTTTTTTATATTGATTATCAAAAATGTCGAAAATAGTATAAAACTATATATGCAGTTGAAACATTTTTCTCGCTCTTATATTTTTAATAAGTTAAATAGTTTTTTTATGTTGACATTTTATGTACTCCAGATTTTAAGTAAAAATGAAAATACGCATACAGAAGATTGAAAAATCTTCAGATAGCCTTTTCGTATTAAAATTTCAGATTTTTTAAATATAAGTTAAATTTATTTACTGTGCGTTTAACACAAATTCAATTGCCGGATTTGGAACCAAGCCATACTGGAGAATCTGTAATCCGGCAAATTTCGGAACATTAAAATGCTGGATTAACGAAAACGTTGGGTTAGTAGAGATTCATTAAAAAAGCTTCTTTATGGCAAAACTTATGTTTATTGCATAAAATATTACAAAAATAGTAAGCAATGCAAGAAATTGTTCTGCATATATTAAATACTACTACTCAAAATCCTATTGTTTATATTATGACAAAGTGACTGAAATCCGCAAGTAGTTTTAATGTTTTAAAGCTTACCATTCTGGACTCTAAGAGAGGCTACATTATTGAGCATAAGAATAAAACTAAGATGTCAGCTAACTTATAATTTTGGTGGCTAGGTGACTGAGAATCATAGAAAAGGTCAGAAATATCAAGTAGTTTTAAAAATGTACCATTGGCAACAAAGATATATAGTTTTAAAGAAATATTTTTATGTTCTTAGAACTGTTCATGCTAGTTTCTTGTTCTACTGCATTCACAAACGCGATTAATACGTAATACTCACACTTACAACGCAAATGAAAAATATTTAATTTTTACTGCTTTCATTTAGTCTTTGTTCATTTACCAGGTATTTCAAATGCCAAATTTTCTTTTAGAACTATATATTTTCTAATGTTCAGTACGATTTAAATATATCTACATCCTATAAATTAACACTTATTTTTTCCACCACATTGTAGTGCTTTTCACCGGTTAAAATTTAATTTAAATGAATACAAAGGTTCTAATGAAAAGATATTTTGCATTTTATTCTTTTCTTCTGTTTGATATAACAGGGCAAACTAAAAATAGCTGCTCTGCTTAATAAAAGAAAACATACTACATTTGACATTCTTTTCCTAAAAGATTTTAAGTAGCCTTAGAATGTGCACAACTATCTATTTGTTTTAACAATATGCAACATTTTTTTTTAGTAGAACTTAAAATTTTTTTAATAAAAGATGCATTTATATTGCACTGTACAGATTCATCATGAATAAATCATGAAAATAGAAATTCGTATTAAAATTTTCTTTAAATAAATTCGACCTCGCATGTCTTCTAAGACGAATTCTATTATTATTAATCCTAAAAAGTTCAAGGATAATCTAATTTATTTCTCTCTTGTTTTAAAAATAACAAATTCAGTTCAATATATAATGTTTATTCTTTTCGAACCTCAAAATATTAACCTTTAAGTTACATCGAGTAAAAATCTCTTTAAAACTGTAAAATGTGTTGTTTGGGTTCGAAATAAAATAGTCTAATCAAAACCAAGTTTTCGGCATTTTTTAGATGTCTAAAAACGAGCTTTGTACTTTGTTTGAAATATAATAGTTTGTGTTTACCGTTGCAGGTTTTTCCGTCGGCGTCTAGTTCGTATCCAGAATAGCAGCTGCAAATTGCTCCACCTGGCCCATGGCGACACTTCTGGTCACAGCCGCCATTTTTAGAGGCACAAGTATTTACTATTTCCATTTCAATCCCTGTAAAAATACAATTCAGAGTTACTTAAATTCTTACGATTATATTACTGAAATGAGTACTAAGTGACCCAATAACAGTTTATTTGAACCAGAATTTCGGAATATATTATAGACTCTTCAATATGTGTTTATCCGATCTTTGTTTAAGAAGTTAACAAAGAAAAAGACTGTTTTAGCAAAAAATTGGACACTGAAATTTTAGCCATATGTTAACAAAGTTTTTGAAACCGCAAGATGCATTTAAAAATACAAGGATGAAATTTGGCATCTTATTCTTGCATCCAAATTGTGAATCTGTATTAAATATTGGACTAAATATGCCATTGGGAAAACTATCTGTATGCGTGTGTACAACCCTTACAACTAAAAAAATCTAAGAAGTTAAATGAGTGAAATTTGTCAGGTGGTCTTCATTAAAAAATAATAAATTCGTACCAAATTTTGGTTCAAATTTGTAACAAAAAGAGTATCAATCTATCCGTTTCTATGAAGCAGAAACTCAAAAAAGCAGCAAGGTAAATAAAGGATATATGGTATTTCTATTAAAATAGCAGAAATTATAGAATTTCGACTAAATTCATTAATGGAAACATTGTTTATTTGTACACACTTGTGTGTGCTAAAACGATAATAGAAAGTATAATATGCTGGACGAATAAAATTTGTCATATGACTTTGACATTGAAATTATAAATATGTTTTATATTTCAGATAAAAGAAATAGAAATTCAATACCAGATTTTTTTTTCAAAACGCTATGAAAATAAACAAAACAGTACCACCTTTATAAAGTTTGACCACTCTTTATAAGATTTTTTTCTTTTTTTGTGAAACTATGTGAGCATGTCCAGGGGCGAACTTGGCAGTTTTTCTTCCTGTAGCGGAATAATCCGCACACAACATCTGTCATTTATAGGAATTATTCCGTGGTTGGCGATAAATATATACTTTTCTGTAAATAAAATCATTTTTAAAACAAAAAAAAGTAGGAAAAGCAACGCAATGGAGCTTATTTAGTGCCAAATTTGTTTCACTTCCTCTTCTGGAGTACAACAACGGTTTTTATAAAAAATTTTATGTATTAAATAATATCAGTTCATTGATTTAAACACCAGCATATTGGTTCTTGAATATATTAGAAAATACTCTATAATGTGTATAACATATTTAGAAACTTAGAAAATTTATAAATTTCTAGAGAGCAGGTTACAATTAGATAGATTATTATCTGAAAAGAAAAAGAGTTGAAAAACTGAAGAAGTTCGTTATTAGATGGCTAGATTATTCTGCGGCTAGTGATAATTGATATTTCTAAGTTTCGTACGATTTAGTATTTTTTAGTATATATTATTGGATGATTGGACTCCTTTGCAGTGCATGTTCGGAAAAAATAAGCGATGAAAATAAGAACAAAAAAATGATAAATAATAGAAAATCTGAAATGGAATGAATTCATATCTAATTCTTTTTAGTTTCACATTTGAAAAACTAATTCTTATTAATGTGCATTGATGATTCATAGATAATTTATGCGTGAAAATATTCATGTAGCTTTAAAATGGGATCTAGCATATGTAAACTAAACACAAATAATTCACATGGGATAGAACTATTAGCTATGTAATGCTAATAAAACCTGTAATAAATTTTAATAATTCAGCATCTGGAGTAACCAACTAATAAACAATCAAATACCAGGATAAACTAACAAAAATTCAAATGGTTCATTCTTAAGATCGAAATTCGCATTTACAAAAATGAAGTTTATTATGAAGATGGAAGATTACATAATACTGAAAAGAATTCTTTAGACTCTGTATACATATTTCAGCTAGTTGTTATTATATTAAATTTAGCTTTATTCCTATTATATTATGCTTTATTGGTGTCAAGAAAAAAAATTCTAACATTTTATTTTTTTACTTCATTATTCATGCAGTCTTGAAACAAAAGATACAAGAGAAAAAGCGATATTTTCTTTTCTACTTCGAAATAAGCAAAACTTGGGCAAACTACAACAAAATATAGTTCTTAGAAACAAAATTTCAAGCGTAGTTATTATACTGTTAATGTAATATTGGTTTACCAAGAAGGATAATTTTTATTTCACTTACTTTTTAGTCAATAATTTATGATTCATAATCTATCTATACTAATAATAAAGCTCAATGTGTGTGTGTGTGTGTGTTGGCGCTCTACAGGGCAGACCATTCAACCTACAGCCACCAAATTTGGCACGTGTATACCTTGGAGGCCAGGAATGTGCACCTGGGGGTTATTTTTTCGAATTTTTAATTAGAATTGTATTTCTTTAACAATTAATCGAAATTTTGGCGTGTTTCTGCTATAACTTCCGAAAATATTACCGCACAAAAATGATTGTTACATCAGGTTAAAGATCAAAAATTTATCTTTTAAATGATACCAATGTTTTAACCTTAGAATTAAATTTCTACTTTTAATGAATTTTTAAATAAATATTTTAACTATATTTTTCAACAATTTTTTCGTACAAAATAAAAATAAAATTTAAGCTGCACGAGCACGTTTCGCATTCATGGGGAAAAATTAGTTTTTTTTTCAAAATGTTGCCATGACATTGATTAAAGCTCCAATTAAAAATAAATCAAATCTTTTTGGAAATAAAATCTGCAAAAATATAATTTTCGGCACGTGTTTGTAGGAAATGAAACAAATATGAAATATTATTTTTTCTAAAAAATAAATTCAAGAAAAATTATTTTATGATCTTTCACACTTTCTATATTATTAATCTAATAAATCAGTTTTATTTTAAGGCAAGTTTTGTTTAATATGTACAAGATATCCATTCAAATCAGGGCCACACAGCTAATTTGTAAACCTTTAGTAAAACACAGATCTGCTAAAATGGTCTAAATGGAAAATGATTATATTTTATGTAACTTGATTCAATAAATGCTTTAATAAATAACGAATTTTTGATTTTACATAAAGCCTCTGCTGTGGAAATCACGAATAACAAAATATTCTTGAAACACTAATATTTTAAATAAAAAGAGTTAATCAACTTTCCAATCAACTAAATCAATCACTTAAACTGACTGATTTATGAAAATTTGAATATCACTATTCAATAAAAAAAGGATAATTTTAGATTTTCTATCAATCGTTTCAAAGAAAATACGCCAATCAGCACGCAGGTTTCTCAAGATTAATTGGCCTAAGATTATGAAAATGTTGAGTTTTTCTAAATTCTTAACATTCAAAATTTCATTAATAAGTCTTAGTTGATCGTGGAAAATAGAAACATTCTTTCATTTATTTAAAATTTGGTGTGTCCAGAATATTTCTCAGAATATGATACCTTACTGCATTAAATTTAGACTTCATAATTTTTGAAATATATTTATAGGCCGGAACAAAATATTATTATTGATTTCATTTGAATCCTTTTGAAAGCAAAACTAAAAACTGAATTTTATAAAGAATCTGAGAAATTTTTGCTGAATTATTCTTTGAGATATTACATAAATTATGAAAAATATTTTGTAGTTCACGCAAGACTTATATACCGAGCGATTCTGTTTGCAATACTCATATTCAATAATAATAATAATAAATAAATAACAATAAGGATGATAAATAAAATAAAACACTTGGTTTTATTAAAAAATGTCTTTATATTAATTGCAATTTCATCATTTCCACTTTAAATTAAATTTGAAGTTTTACTGGAAATGATATCAAATTAGCAAAATGTATATAGTAAATTGAACGAAACGATCTAAACAACAGTATAAGTTTGGTATGACTATCAAAAATTGAAGATTAAAAATGTTTTGTTTGAGAATCTATTAAGAGATCAGTTACTTAAAATATTTAATTGAAAATTGTAGCCGGTAATACTGGCGAACCGGCTGGTCGCCAAAGGCGGCTAGTTATATATAAAATCTAAGTACCATTTTTTTTTTCAATTTTTTTAGGCTGGCTATCAAATCGTACGAAATAAATACAGTAATTAATAGATAACTGAGTTGTGAAAATATTAAAATAGCGTATTATCACACACACACACACACACACACAAAAAAAAAAAAAAAAAATTCTAAACTTTCAAATCAAGAATTGAATGACTGACTGAATGAAACAAGAAATTGAATGAATAAAAAATTCTTTTTATAAGCATAAAACAAATTAAATGAAATAAAAGCATGAAGAATATGAATTTATTCTTTCATCAAAATTACCGAAAATTCCTTTATCCTAAAACAGGTGACTCATTAAGACTGCTTTTGACAGAATAAAACTGAACACGAATACGATTCCGGTATGATATAATTTCTTTATTTAAAACTTCAACTTTCGATGATTTTCAATTTTTCCTGCATATAACTCTAGGTTATTTTTTAAATGTCCAGAGTGCTGCCTCCGAATAAGTCAAAAAAAAAAAAAAAACTTTGCAGCGCACAAATTTTCTGTTTATATGCAACACTATAAAAACATCGCTAGTCAAATAAGAAATGCGATTTCCATGTTCGATGAAGAGTTAATTACTTTATTTACGTGAAAAATACCATTAACTCAAATAAGCAATGGTTTAATTATCTATTATTTTAAATCAGGGTTTCCTAACAGGGCGTCTCAACCCCAAGTGGGTTGGGAGAAAAATGTAAGGATCGGAAAAAATCGCACGGAACTCTACTTCAGGCTCCTCAACATCAGCAAACAAACTAGTTAAAATCATTTTAGCGAAAAAGATTCCATCAAAATTCTCTAAATATCTGCTTTCATTCGCTTTTTCTTATAATTATCACAAAATAATTCTTCGTTTCCTTATTTATTCGTAACATTGAGTTCGTCTAAAAATCTTCTAAAGAAAATGAACTGCAAAATATTTTTCAACGCATAAAGTTAATCATGTGAGTAAAATGTTTAAGCCTTGCTATCAGCAAATAATTCCGGAGCTATTCTTTGCTTCTACCTTTAAGGGACAAAAACAGTGAGAGCAAAAACTGTGTTTAAAATCAAATTACAAAATTACTCATTTTGTTAATATACAACTGAAATTAAATAAAAGACATGATATAAAGGATAATTGAATATTAACTAACCCAATCTTTAAAACGTATTAAAAAAATGCAAAATCCAACAAAAGGTTTTGAAAAGAGGAACTGCGATTGAACTCAATCAGGGAAATTGGGTTGCAAATTTATAACAGCTTTTGACTATCACTATTTTAAGTGCGCCATGGTGGTCAGTTACTAAATTTAAGTTACTTAATTAAGATATCGTTTGTTTGAACATTAACAAAATAATCAAAGATTTGTACTTTATTTAAATAACATACTTTGGTAAACTACCATTTTTTAACATTTAGAAAGTTTTTAGTATTTTTATTGAAATTTATAAAAAGAAAATTACAATAAATAAATATATTTTAAAAAATAATAACCAAAACTGAAAACTTTCATATAGATAAGCTTAGAATATCCTGACTCTGTTATATTTATATTTTGTTTTTAACGTATCAACGATATACAGGGTGTTCATTCTAACCATAAATAACAGTTAAGTTCTAAATCGTTAGAGACGGGTATATTATTTCCAATGGAAGAATACTTTAAATGAAGTAAACAATTTTTTAGGCAGTTCGATTAATAAACGTACTGCTGAAACAAACCAGTAAATATAAACTTTAATATATTCCTTCGGTTCTATTAGTTACATTTAATAAAATAACATTCAAATACTAACATTTTAAACATAAAAGAGTTCCACATTATTGCATCTAATAGTGACCGAGCTAAGTTGCTTTTAGTTTCATTATTTTAAATTACTCTGAAGGTTATTACAAAGAAACTCAAGAGGTCGTATCAAATTGAAACTATATATGAAAGTTATAAAATGTTAGATTTATTTCGATTATTTGTCATGATGAGGTATTACAGCGGTGGGAAAAGATTCTTAATAATACTTATCTGCGTAATTGATTTATTTGATATTAGATGTATGTATACAAGTATTAAGTGTAAGGATACAAGGAAAAACGTGTTGAGTTTTGTAATTTTATTTTAAATAAACAAGAAAAAAGTTTATTGTAAATGAATGAGATATTCTAAACCCATGAATAACAATTTACGAGTTAAGAAAGTATTGACACAACAGTCTTTAAAAACTTGTTATATTATATGACCAAACAAGCATCAAATTCGTTGATATGTGTATATTTTGTGCAGAATTTTGAATAGTTCTTCAATTTAAATATTAGTAAAAAATATAATTTCAACATGATAAGGCGATAGCATATTCAGGTCTTTAGCCATGTATATTTACTTCGCTAATTCTTTTGCTAGCAATATTATTGGATAAGAATTTCTTTGAGAGTTACTCCTAAGACTGCCAAATTAGAATCCTTTAAATAACTTTTTTTTATGTAGAAAAAGAAAGTCAGTGAAAGTATAGCAGATTCGGTTAATCATATTTTCGTCGATTTAATTTTTAACATCAAAAATTTAGCATATGTAAAAAGTATGGAAGAAATATTTGCTTCTTGAGTGAGTTTTTGTCCTTAAAACGGAAGAAGGCTCTTCGAGAAAATAGTGATTATAATTATATTTTAAGCAATATTTCATTTTCTAATAATATGAAGTTGTTGTTTCCATCACATTTTTTTTAAAACTGAACTGCGCTATATACCTATTTTAAGCTTTTCATTTGAATGCTTAAACACATAGAAAAATTACAATAATATTTTTTATTTTATCTACTTCTTTATTTTATTAAACCATGATTTTTTTTTGAAATAATTCGTATACTTTATTTACTTTAAAATTAACATTTGGATAGTTTAATCATAAAAAAAGTGGACTTACTTTATTACTTCTGGTTGTCAAGAATTTTTTACTAAATGTAACTAAAAGGATCAGGGGAATGTATAAAAATTTAAACTTTGCAATTTTACAGTAAATGCACGAAGTGCATTTTATGAATGAACAAAATTTACAATAATTGCAATAATCCCTTTTTGCAGGAAGAACCTTTATTCAGCTTAAATACAAAAACTCAACTACTAAACAAATAATTCTTGCATATAATTCCATATTTTCTGTGTTATAGATTTAAATTCTATGAGAATGTGGTTTACCAAATCTGTTGTGCGTGTTAGTTCTCTTTCGCTAACTTTATTTTTAAAGAATTCAAGGAAAAAAAAAAGATATTCAAAGGATGATAATTTGGCAATTACAAGAGTCACTCCCAAGAACCTTCCTATCCAATAATATTGTTTCCAAAAGAATTAGCAAGCTAAGTACATGGGTAAAGAGTTGAGCATGCTGGCGTCTTACAATACTTAAATCATATTCTTTAAAATTCCTTAAATCAACCAGTGTTAGTAGTCCCCCAAAAACTTTCTCGCATACTCTCTATCTCAGAGAACTCAGAGCATTATCTCAGAGAACTCCTTGCATGGCACTGGAGTATAATAATTATGAAATACTAACTTGTGATGCGAATTTAGCATTTTTACCGTCTCTATCGTGTGATCCATGGCAAGTATTTTTGACGATTACTCCCTGGCATGCGATTAATATCACTCAAAAATAAAATTTATATTTTAGACAAATTTTTCTTTATCGATTGAAACAAAAATTTTACACACAGCTACACTTGTAGCCACAAAATCATATATTTAAGTCATTGCGGTTTTGAGTTATTGCGTTTACATATTTCTGAAAGCACAGACCGACAGACGATTAACCCTCTGCTGAGTTTGGCACAAAATTTGATAGATATCTACACTATAGATGTTAATATGCATCAAATTTCATCTAATTCTCTTCGATTTGTAATCATCGTGTTAATTTATATCCGAACAGACAGACAGAGAAACTTCATCTGAACGGATTTCTTAAAATTTGATAGAAATCTAAAAATTTGGTATAAAGACAGTATACCACATTTCATCTGTATAGCTCAAAGCTTTTTTTAGTTATCTTTGTCCCGGACGGACGGACAGATATTTCTCAAAGTTGTGTGTTTCAGGGAAGTCTAAAACGTGGAGATTCGTAAAAATCTCGAGTTCGAATTTTTTTTGACGATTATTATACTTCCTCTATATTTTGTAAATGAGAAAGTTAAAAAAACCATCAAAATTCTGCACTAACCATTCACACACCAAACGTATTCTGTTTGGATGAATGTTATGAAGTCTTTTCTTGTTACTGTTATTTAAACACTTTTTAACTTATATTGACATCCAAAGGTTAAGAACATTTAATTTACTTACGATGAAATTTCATCTTATTTGTTTAAAATAAAATTGCAAAAAACAAAACTCAGCCACTTGTTTCTCTGTATTAAAAACATATATAAGTACAACAAATATCTAAGAAATAAGTAAATATTAAGAGTCGTTTCAATGTGCCCTAATAACTCCACATGTCACGTAATCGAAAGAAATCAAAATCCGAATAACTTTTATATCGAATTTCATTTCATCTGAGCTTTTCGGAAGCGGCCATTGAAATGATCTAAAATAAAGCTTCATAGTTCGTCTAGTTTTAGTCGCAATAACGATGATTCTTTTTTTTTTTTAATGTTAAAGTGCGAACATTATGTTTTCAACGTTACAAATAAAACTAGGGGCTGTATAAAAAGTTAAACTTCACAATTTTTCAGCAGTACTGTCATTGATTTAAACCGCATAAAAATAGATTAGTACTTTATTTAAAGTATTTTTCTAACTATAAATATATGCCTATAACTAACAATTTAGAAACCATTTAATTCTAAGAGATAAAATATCTTAAATATCTAGCTGCCAGAGTTTTTGCCTTCGCATGAATTTCTGTTGCTTTGTAAGATTTTTTGCTATTTATATAACTCATCATTTTGTTAATAAACGACTATTTTCCCAAACTGCAAATATTGAATTTGAATTGCTTTTGTATATAAGCCAAAATGATTCTGCTAATTATAATTTTATATTAAACAATGAACACTAATTTAAAACTAATGGTACAACGAAATTATCTCAATTTTAACACGCAAAAACCACATTGTTAAAAAATATTGTTGTTCAATAGGAAAGAGATAGTCAGGTTTAAATGGCCATCAGAAAATCTCTCTTGTGTCAAATGTCATTTTGTTTCTAGTTTCACTTAATTGAAAAAAAAATCAACATTAATGCAAAAAATTATCATCCCCATGAATACTTCGTCATTTGAGTTCTTCAAAACGCAAATCTGTTTTTATGCCCGTCATCATACACATGTACTCCCAGAGAACACAAGTAGATTTATTTGAGTATTTTGAAATAATCATTTACTAATGAAAAAAAAATATATAGAATAAATGAAAACTTACTGAAGCAAGATCTTCCATCATTTCCAAGTTGGAAGTGGAGATGACACATACATGTGTAAGAACCAGGAGTGTTGTGACACACTTGAGTGCATGGATTGTTCGTACTGCATTCATCAATATCTGTAAAAGAACAAGTTCTAAAACTTCACATTCATATGCTTAGTGAAAATGAAATATCTTATGACATTTATTTGTAAAGGGTTTTAATGTGCTCAAAATGATGCAGAAGAATTAAAAACTGAATTAAAATACTGAACTAATAGTTGATGACGCCATTACATATATAAAATATTACAATTACATACCGAGTTAAAGAACTTACGGACACAGAAATTCTTTAACATACAGAGTTAAAAGAATTTTTTAAGAAGTAAGAAAGAAAATATTGGTTGTGATGAACATGATTACAAAAGCAATAAGGAAATAAACTGCAGTATGTTTTCTCAAGTTATTATTTTTTCAAAATTTTAAGTTATTTCTTGAAATGGATACGAAATGGAAGCAATAAGCAAAAGGCATGGAATAATTATCAAAGAAAATGTAAAGAAATTTTTGCAAAGTGAAAATTATGAGCGTCAATTGAAGCAAATCGGCAACCTCTTTCTAGTCATAGAGGATATCAGTTAATCAGCTCGATGTCTCTAGTTGACTGAAAGCCAAAGAATGGAACCTTTTGATCTTTCATGAATATTTTCTTCATAATTCCTAAAACTTGCAAGCATTTTGAATATAATTATACATAAGATGAAAATTTGGGATTGATGTCTATCCAAAATTACATAAAAGGACAATGGTGCAATTATGACATTCTCTTTCATAAATAGAAAAATGAAGAATGATTATTTTCTAAATTTTTTCCAGGTTTCAAATATTATGATGGCGAAATGCTTGAAAACGCCTTGGGTTTGATAACAAATTCCCTGAAAGGTCGCTTTCTGCAGGCCAAGAGCAAGTTAAATCCGTTGGGGTTAATGTCTGCCATGCACGAGGAGCCTCAGATGTTGTCCTGATCATCCCGTCAAGGTTAAAAATTGCAAGATCTTTACTTAAATAGCTCTCGAGCAGAATAACGAGATGTTAATCGAACTTAAATAGTATTTTCGAGACGAATGGAATGCCATCGTAGTTTAGTTTAGTTTAGTTTAGTTATATTAACGTCCCGTTTGAAGCAACACTAGGGCTATTTTGGGACGGACCTCGTAATTTTGAACCGCGGTCAGATGACGAGGACGACACCTGAGCTGGCACCCCCCTCTCCACTCCACACCACACCAGCGGGAGGACGTTTGGTCAGGACGGATTTAACGTGCAACAGACCCCCTTACACGACGGTTCTTCGGTGGAATCGGGTCTCGAACCTGCAACCCTCCGGTTCCGAAGCCGAGACCTTACCACCAGGCCACCGCGGCCCAGGAATGCCATCGTAAATTCTTCCTGTGCGAAACATTAGATGCCAGACAATTTTATAGAAAATGCCTTTTCTAACACTTGGAACTTTGAATGTTTGTTTTTTACTTTGATACCGACTACTTTATTATTTATGACGATGAAATGTTGTTGGGATACAAGTAAAAAAACTGCAATTATTTCGAGAGTTTTCCAAACTGAAACATATCTTGAGTCTAGAAAAATTCATACCCTAAATAGACCTTAAATCGTTATTTTACATTCTGCCCCCCCATTTTTGAGAAACCTCAAAATAAATGATTCTTCAAAGACTTCAGCATTACTCAGTTTTTAACAGGATACGGAGGATACTTTCAAGGAGTATCTCAATCGATGCCGCCTGCTTTCTAGCGCTCTTTTCTCGAGGAGTAAAAGATTGAACACATACTATTTTTCTGTCATATTACAGGGAAGAAAAAAGAAGTACCAGGAAAACTTAGAAAGAATTCAGATTTATAAAAAAAAGTCCCTTCTTTTCAAAATCATATTTCGGAAATAAATCAGATTTTTAAGTATTTTGTACTCTTTATGATCGCTGCTTTAATATTGCCTGTTATACACTTTCTGTTTGCTTGCCTTTTTCAAGTATTTCTTTGCCCCCAAACCTATTTCATGCTCCAAAACTAGTTCTTGTGCATATTGCGGAAAAACTAATCCTTTTATTAAATCTTGATTTAAAAGCTTTAAATCTGTCGAAGAGTCTACAGTGACCAACTATTAAATTACTATATTTTGCAAATTTAAATATATTGTTTTATTCAAACTTCAAATATTTAATTTTATTCGCAAATTTACTTTATTCTAGATTAAGTTCCACATAAGAATTGAAAATGTCACGGCATGTGCAGTTTCTTTATAGCCAATTATTTCGGATATTTTGAGTTTTCATCAAGCATTTGGAGTAGCTATGTCAAATATTGTTCTTGCACCATTAAAACATATATAATTAAATAACTGACAGATTTAAATAAGTTTGATTTTAGTTTTAAAATAAATATTTTTTTATCTGCTCGGTTCAAATTTCAACTACCAATGTTTTTCCCCCTTCATTTTTACACTCTTGTTTAAGAACTACACAAAGAAAGAAAAATAATTGCTAAAAATTATATATCGAGATTACACTACGTAGCATACAATTCTCATATGTAGTATTATGAAAATTAAAATCTAAATACTCGTGGCGATCATGACTTTTCCCAAGGTCTACAATTTTTATGTACGGAGAGAGAGAGAATATATTTATTAAAGACTATGCGAGAAAGTTTTGGGGACTCCTCCCCCCCCCCATTATTTAATTCTTGCCCTTAACTCTAAGAAAATGGTAAGTGTTCTTACAACTAAATCCATCAATTTTTAAAAAAAGCCATTTCTCTACATCCGACTAGATCTGTTGTCTATTAATAATTACATAAACTATAAAAAATTAACAAACAATTTGAACTCATAATGTCCTTTTAAGAATAAAATTAACTATCAATTAATAATAATAATTTTGAGAAAGCACACCCAACACTAAAAAAAGTATTGGAAGTTTAAGCCATATTCTTTTGTGGGAAAAAACCTAACTGAAATGTACTAGTTCCTTACCTCAAACGAAAACGAAGTGTCTTGATTTTTCAATTATTAATTAATCGAATAAACTAACAAATTAAATGAAATTTTACGTAATAAGCTAAATGTAATTTCTTTTTTATATCAATTTCAATTAAAATATTTTAATAAATATTTTATGACAGTTAAGTTTACTTATTTTAACACCCTATTTCGATGCAAAACAAGGTTATTTTCGGATAAACCTTGTACCTTTGCGCCGTGGTCAGACGACAAGTACGACACTTGAATTAGTATCCCCCTCTCCAAATTTCCTAATCATATCAGAGGTCATAATTATTAGAGAGAAACAATCCTTAAAAGGTTTAAAGTCAGGTGAGAACATTTCCTATTCTTAATCTTACGTTTACAATCCTTGTGCAGTTTCTATATGATAATACAATTAATTTATGCAGTTAGTAATTTAGATATGATATGCTTATAAATTTATAATTATAGTTATCTTCAGAAATCCAAGCCTGTTATTTTTTATAACTCAACAAAAAGAATAGAACTCATTTTAATCGTAGAAAAATGATAAGGAGAGAGTAAAAAGAACACTTTTCCAAAGTTATTTTTTGGTCGCTATTATAGTTTAGCAATTTTTTTTTCTGGTGTTGGTACGAATTTCTTTTTTGTACTACACAATTTTATTTATATTCAAAACTTGTTTTTACTCAAAATTATATATTTTTACAAAGTATTGTTTAGTAAAAACTAAACATCTTTTCATCGCACCCTTATATCTATAAAATCAAAGCCAACTTGCGTATGCGAAAAAGCGCGGAAGATTTCCCTTATATTAAGAATTTCTATGTTTCAGCAGGGAATAAAGGTGATAAATTATTCTGAAATTAAACGCTATGATTGATTTTTTATTACTTCTATATTTATATATGTATTTTGAATCCTATTCGTCAAAAGAAAACTATATTATATATTACGATTTGAGATATAAATTATTAAAAAAACATCGTTTTATTTTAGGAACTGATGCATTTGTCAAAGCGTTTTAAATAAGTATTTAACTTTCTTTTCCTTCAAACTTTTGATTCCCATCCCAGTCGCAGTATGGGTACATCATTATCTCGAGTTCATTTTTATTTATTTTTGTTTACACTGATTTTATGATGAAGAGAAGACATTCTGTAGTGAGTTTCCTCACTCAATTCCTTCTGTGATGAAGTTTTGAAATTTTTTAAGCTTTTATGTCGTCGATGACGATGCATTATTTTAAAAATTTAAAAACTTGATTATCAGCTAATCGATTCATTTTATTAAATTTTAATTCCAGAGAAGTGAGTTCATAAGGTTGTACTGGGAATATTTCATAAAGTAAAAACTGTTTTCAAATTCAATGGGAGATTTCATTCGTTTTCATACACGTTAATCTAGCTGAAAGTAACCTTTAATCAAAGTAAAGAGCGTAGGATACAGACTAATGATCTGCTATTCCTCTGCTGGCCTGTAGGCAATCCCTATCTGATTAGGAATAGTGATCACGCCTACGATTACTGTCTGCTAGCATCGGATGTAAAGATAAATGTTTGGAGGGTTGTAATCAAACCAAACCTACCTCCTTCTTTAATTCGACCTTTATGATCTTATCCTACAACAACGTGATTGAGTTAATCAAATACTCATCGAGTTAGATTTTCAGGGACTTATTGCGTATGCAATAAAACTTTTTCTTCCGATATTTATTCAATTAATGAATTGAAAATATAAATTTCATGCTAATTACTTACAGATTTCCAGTATGCGAAATTTTTAGTAACTAAATTTGATCGTTAATTTGTTCCCTATAAAGACATCTTATGTATCGATAATTACTAAAATCCATAACCGCTTCGCTGATAAAATATAGTATATGTAAATTTTAAGAAAATGAATAAGTATTTAATGACACGTTAAGCGAGAAATGAAGGCTTAATGACACATTTAATGAATAATGAATGCACATAACTTAGTCTAAGTTGTTGATAGGATTTTTGAAAATCACTGAAGCAGGTGCATAACGGCAGATAAATGAATTCATCTATATATGACAACGATTGATTTTATGCATTTTGTGTATCACAGCCATATGAAAAACATCCTGCTTTCATTTTAATTAAAAATCATAGATTTCTCAATCTATTGTATTGTTTTGATGTTTTCCAACAGTTATTTAACTACATCTTAAAAGTTAGACGACACATTCCCTTCAATCATCTAATTTTCTTTACTATCAAATCTTTTGACATCCATTTTTGAGAATATGTTTTTTTTAACCAAAATTTCAAAGAACATTCAAGATATTTAGGAATTTCACGTAATTTTTGTATTGAATTATGACATCTATGTATAATTAAAATAATTTAAAAGTTTGATAATATAATGATTCGATGTATATCCAGCATACAGGGAAATCAATTAAGTGTTTAGTGAATTCTTTTCAAATTAAATAAGAATTCCAAAAAGTAGATACATTTATGAATTGATTAGATTGCGTAGTTTTATTCATAAAGTTCGGGTCGAAATTCATGTCGTGCCTGGACCAGAAAAAGACCCAAGTAAGCAACAAGATTTTTTTTAGTTAGCTACTGCTTGAATTTTTAAATAGTGAAAATAAATTGGCAGATTAATTAGGATGTAATTGACGCTTGATTTATTTAACTTTACAAAAAGGTTTCACCACAATTTTTTTTAATCAAATACTCTAATATTGATCTTGCTAACTAAGCTAGTAAAAATATTTTTAAAACACAAAACCTAATTTTTTCATGGAAATCGAAACTTTTTCGTTATTTATCCCCATTATTATGCTCTTGTCTATTCATACATTTTTTCCATCGCTTCAATTATAATCTTATAGGTTGAATTATTAACTATTTTTTCTATGTCCAAAAAAAGTATACCACTTTTTCAAAAAAAAAAAATGTAATGCAGTGCTATATGTAACTTGAGAATTTTTAAGAAGCATAAGTACTTTCATAACACTAATTTTTTTTATTTAGGATTTTTAATCCGGGTTTTTTCATTTACTGAATTTTATATCTAATTTTATTTTTTCTTTTCAAAATATTCCCTTTTTCACTGAAAATGATCGAATAACTTTTTCCTAGTTTATCTTAATTCCATTTTACAAGCATCTTTATGAAAAAAAGTGATTCTATTTTATATCAAGAAAGATGTTGTTGTGTAGAATTCTAATGAGAATGAAACCGAAATAAAGTTTTCAACCAGAACCTTCTAGTCTATCATTTAAATTTTTTAATAATTGCTAATATTATTAAAAATCCACAATTCCTTTTGAATCTCCTGCATAAAAAATGTGAAGTGCTACTTCGTTTCTTTTGATATATTATTTTGAAATATTGCAATTTAAAAAGTCACCATTTTCATACACATATTATTCTCTTAAAACACATCCTTAAAGTATTTATTTCTAAAATCGTTATGAATTAAGGGAACATTCAATTACGCACATTTAAACGATGAAAATAATATTTTGCAATCTGAATTGCGTATTTCCTTGTCTTATGCAAACATTACGTAAAATTTTAGGCGATAAATGTAATTAATATAGGTGAAAATTCACAATTCTTTCTGAATCAGCTACATCAGAAAATCAAAATTTCTTCTATTAAAAAAAGTTAAGGTTTTCGGAATAAGATAAAATGTTAATACACTATTCTCTTAAACATTTATTTTTAAATATCATTTGGGAATTAAAAGAAGCATTCAATTCAAGTATATTTACAAGATGGGAATTGGTTTCTGCAATTTGAATTACGCGCTCCCTTACCTTTTGCAATAATTTTATAGCAAAAAATAGCAACTGAAATGTATAGCTTGCTTCAGTTACAAAAAAATAACGAAGGATAAGAAAATGTAAAAATTAACTAATTTATTTTCAATTTATATACAAAATTTATTATTATAGATTTCCTGCTTTTCACAAGCACTTTTATTTTTATTTTTGAATCAAAATTGAAAAAAAATAATCATACCATTCACCAAAAGTTATCATAATACATTAGTTTTTTTATGTTTACATTTTATCATATTTCCCCAAGCCATAGCTTTTATCTTATTTAAAAGCGAAAACTTGAGAAGTAACGAAATTATCTTCCCAAGGAACAAGTGCAGTGCTAAAATGATTTACATAAATTTAGTAAGTGCTCACATTACGTCAGATTTAGATGGTAGACGCAGTAAATAATTTTTTATTATTATTCCTTGCAAGCTGGAGAAAATGGAACAGCCATAAACAGAGTTCCCAAGACGCGAAACGCAGATACGGGTTATCTACACTTTTAGGTTTGGAGAACAAACCCATTTATAAAGCAAAAGACGATTCATTGCATCAAGTAAAAGAAATAACGTCTTACAGGAATAAGACAACTTTTTTTTCTTCGTTGTAGACTTTAGGGAGTGAAATACGATGACCCTTTCTATGTTAATTGCTTGGTAAATGGTTTGCTTGCGTACAAAACTGTCGTTAATATCGACCATCGAAGGTATATCTCGTTACTGCTTTCAGAATTAGTAAATCAGAAACAAGTAATTTGGTAATTCTCAAACGTATTTCTAGAAAGACAAAAGTCATTACTTTCTCTATCCGGGTGGAAATCACAATCAATGGGTTAAATACGTTTGGAGCAATGACAGTTTTGGAATCTGTCCAAAAATACAAAGTACAAAAGACACTGCTATTTTTCGAATTTTTGACATAAAGAGTTTTCTTTCCATGAATTACGCTTTTTGTTCAACTATTTTTATATGCCCCATTCTGCCAGGAATGCTGCTTTTTACAGCTTCTTTGTATTTGGCGTTAAAAAAAATTCTTTTCAGGAAAATCCTATCAATCTCTTACATGAATTTGTAACATTTAATGAGTGGTTCTGGAAACTTCCAACAGAAAATGGTGGAAAATTTGCACCGAAATAGGTTGTCAATAAAAACAGTTGTAATGTTGTCGGAGGGATAGTTCACCACATAACTATCCTTTCCGAGAATGTAGTTCTCTTTTTAAATTTATATGTTAAAATATATATCATTCATAGACAACTTAGTTGGATTAAAAAAGTATAAACCCTCTACATATCAAGTGGTGTATAGACTAAATCAATACAACAGCACATTCTCAAAATAAAAGTTGCAATTTAATTAAAAAGCAGAGAAGATAAAACTGTTAAATGATTAGGATTGTCTGTGAATATTTCAAGTCATACAATGTTTAAATAATAAGTAAATGAAAATTGTCATTTAATTTCTACATAATTTTAATTTTAAATGGCATTAAAGATTAAAAAAAGGGCAACTTTAAAAATTGATTCATAAATAGCTTTTAAATGAGACAAAGGGAACCAGAAAATACTAACCCACAATTTTCACCAAAATGAGCAAGGCAATATAATTGGTAAACGTTGAAAATAAGCCATTTCACAAGTGCGTCTAATATAAAGCAGTTAAAACTTTCCAATACATTCTGTGGGAGCAAAAATGTGGTGTTTCTTCACTCTGGTTAACAACTTTTCTTACATTAAAATATGGATTAATCGAATTGAAAAAATTTAATATCTGGATTTTATTATCTGGAAAAAATATGTAATTAACACCTTTCGATTTATAAACATGACTTAACTATTCGAATAATGGACATCATATTTGCAATAAATACCAGCAACAGTCTCACAATGAAAGATAAAACATAAAAATATTACTATCTAGAGTTTATGAATAAAACACCTGTTTAAATAGTAAATAAAATAAAATACTATATAACTCAGTGAAATATTACTTATAGTTTAAAATTCATATTTTTTATAAAATAAAATTTTTTTAAAACTAATCCTTAATTTTTCTTAACTGTACTTCTTAGAAGTGGATTTTCAATGCTCCTTACTTAACATGCTTTGTCATAATTTTCATCAATTTCGTTAGTGATAAAACAAGCGACTTTATTACTGGAAGACACGTAAATAATTCTATTTTTATATTAATAATAATATTAATTATAAACAGTTAATTATTCTTTAAAACTTAATTTAGCCACCGCTTTTGTTCATTAGTAAAGTTCTGAAGATCCAGAATTAGAATCAGACTCTTAAATCCCATTTCTTGAAATAAGATTAGAGTTATTTCGGGAATGTTTCTGCACAAAAAATAAACGTTGGCGAGATGCATATCAAACAATGAAAGCAAACATCAAACAAAAGGAATCATCGAAAATTTTTAATTAATTAAACCGGCTTGACAAATATCTAGAGAAAGGAAGATAATAAAAAGAATATTCATCTGAAGCTGATTGAATCTCATGAATATCTGAAATACCTCCACACTAAATATTCAACCAAAGTATTTCCAATTGTTTTGGAAAATTCAATGCAAAGATCTAATGAGGTAGATCTCTATTGTGTAAAGAATCGATCTGAAAAGATGAAACATTCTTCCATTCAAACATTCTTTCTTTACTTTTCTCAATAAAACAGAAGAACCAAACATCATAAGATGAAATAAATTTGTTAGTTTAATGGAAAAATCGGCTGACGCGAAATGAATTCTTTTAGATTTTAAAGCAAAAATCCGGAACAAACGAATATAAATTTCTGAAATGATTATGTTTATACGTATAATACAAAATCCGGACTTTGTAGTCAAAGTAACTGATGTTGTAATTGCAGTAAATGCTTTAATTTGTTTTTCTAGAACACCAGTTCTTAATGGGTACTTATCATGTTTTTAACTGGCATATTTGTTTTGATCTGAAGTAGCATTTTTATAGATAGTTTTATTATATATAATTACCAATTGTTTGGAAAAGTGTAGATCAATGGATTTCAAAACTGAACCGCGCAGTGAAGGGAACCGTGGAAGCATTCATTCCTTGGGCTAGATAATACAAGTTCATAATTAAATTCAGAATTCCCATTGAATCATCAATGGGTTCCAAATTAAATAGGCGTTGTGTTCTTGGCATTTTGATCATGTTAGTACAACTTCAATAGACTGGGTGACCTAAGTTCATAACTAAATTTAGAATCATAATCAGTAAATGCAAAATTTCATCAGTCTTTAAATGAAAAGAATGAATAATTTGAGATTTTATTTTAACTATCAGTTTGCATTTTATTAATTGTGTACTTTTTATTCATGGAATCCACAGAGATTTGATAATTTTCTAGATTGAAATCAGTTAGTTGATTACTACCTGCATATCATTCTGAAGAGTCTATTTACCATATCTACTGACACATGCGAAGAATTTTTTTTATCAATTATTATAAGAATTTAACTATTATTATGGTTTGCCAGAAAATCATTTCTGAAAATAAAATTTTTTCCCTCTGAATCATCATATATTCCTTTAACTAGCAAATACCATCTACCTTCATTTCCCAATTTTCACATGAAGAAAAAAAATTGTTTGTTTGGATTGTAGTTTGTAAGTTGTTTCAAGGGTGGAGGTTTATACATCTAGCATGAATACAGGACTGTTTATTTGCTTAAGATCTGAATAAAATCCACCATGTTTGTCACAAGTGGCGAAAAATATGGTTTTATGTTCCTCTTTTAAAATTTGAAAGAATACAAAGTAGGTGTTGTAGTTTATTATATAACTATCATTGTTTACTGTGTTTAAAAAATGCTAAAATGCCCTTTATTTTTTAAAAAAAAATAAGTCCTCTGACTGCTTTTCTAAATATCATTATCATCAAACAGTCAGAAAACATTCAAAACAAACAGTAAATTTCGGTTTTCATATTCCAAAAATGGAAAACGTTGACTTGATGGAGAAAAATCGATTTTTTTTTTCTCATCAGCACAATAAATGTTATCTAAATCGCATAAATTATGCAAACACCAGACAGAAAACAAAATTTTGAGCTCAGGATAATTTGACTGAGAAGGTGAATCTAAAATTTTTTTTTTCACATCACTGTGGTGAATAATCTTGATCCTTAAGCAAACGAGTAATCCGATCGATATCTTTTCTAACATCTTTCTTTTTTGTTAAAAACTAATGATTCTGTTTGTTTACGTACCATTTCCATACGCAAATATAAATTATGCAAATATCAATAGATCATATTTATTTTAATCTTACCTGAATACACTAATTAGTTTAGGAAGCATATTTTGTAAAGACTTTTTCGTTTACTTAGCTTTTAATCAGCAGGCGAAGTATTAAACATTGAAGTATACAAGACGATAATTCTGAAGATGCGTAGAATTTAGAATCAGAATAATGAACTGCACTTATATTAATAAAAATAAATCACAAAATTTTATTTAGAAATGCATAATAAAAAATATGGGTTAAATATAGATATTTATTATATCTTTTAATTCGAGATTTCGTTTTTACAAGCTTACAACCAATTTTGAGGCGACAAGACGGGTGTTTTAGATCTTCTAATTTTGATAAGCATTAGATGATGAAGATGACGCCAAAGCTTGCATTCAATTCTCCATACTTCAATGCCACATCAACCTGCTCTCGACGGCAGATTTAATATCTACCAGATGCGTATACTAGGTAGATCTTTCGTAGAATCGGATCTGGATCTGCGATCCGAAAATTTTATTATCGAACCATCGCATTTCCTTCTATAGAAAGGAGATTTATAATTGAAAAAGGGACACAAAAATAATTGCAATTTAATCTTTAATTATGAAATGTCTTTTCTAGCTGTTAAATGATAAACGTATAACCCCCAAAATGTCTTCATGAGATTAAGGACATTTTGAAGAACAGGCATAATGCAAGTAAAGAAGATTTTTCTTTCATAATAATAAAACATTGTTTCCGAGGCTTACTGGCAAAATATTGAGAATTTGACGATCATGGTTTCGATATTCTATTCTACTTAAGTTCAGTTACCTAAAGAGTTGATGAGAGAGATATCTTTTGTGGATCATATATCCTCTTGCTAATGTGATATGGAAGTATGTATGATAAATTTCCGGTTCAAGTGTTATCTTTGTCATTTGATCATGGTTCGAAATGGCTAGATCCATTCCAAAATAATCCTTTTATTACCTCTGAGAGACATCCATATAAATGTCACGTTTGGCTTAATTATTAAGTTTGCACTTAAATTAAAGCAATCCAATCTCATTATAGTGAATTTATAGAAGTTTAAAGAAATCTTACATGAATAGTATGCATATTAAAGTTGTCACTTGATGGATAGTCCAAATTACTAGATTATTATTAGAAGTAGACACTTACTGCTTCAAAACAGGATGTGCATTTGATGCTGAACCTAGCTTCATATTATTATGTATGAATTTAAATTAAAGCAATCAAATCTCCTTATTTTGAATTTATAAGATTTTTAAATGAATGACGTCGGTACTAACAGTGCTATGACTGTCAAATGATGATGGTTCAAAATGGCTAGATTCATGCCAAAGTAACTCTCTTATTGCTTCATAAAGGAATATATACATTGAAATTTAACTAAACTTCACACTGTTATATTTACATTTAAATTAAAGTTATAAAATTTCCTTGTAGTGAATTTATAGGAGTTTAAATTATTCTTACATGAGTGATATGTACCTCAAAACTGTTGGCTTGTCACTTGACGATAGTTCAAAATGGTTAGATTTTTGATAAAGTAATCCTCTTATTGTTTCAGAACGGGATGCACATTGATTGACATTAAGCCAAGCTTCATATCGTTATTTGTGCACACATCTGCTAAAAGTGAACTTTTAAGAATTTAGAGGATTCATATATATATTAGCTAATTTTATTTAGTAGATAATATTTGTAAGTTAAATTTTAGAAGAAACTTTTTAATCGTCTATTATTAAGGAAATGCGATAAAAATTAGCTGTAAATTAGGGTTGCTGCTAAAATGTATAAATTTTAAAAAGCTGTTTTTTTTTTTGATGAAAATAATAAAGCAGCAATTTTTATTTCCAAAATCTAGATCTTTAATAAATGTGAAAAGAAAAAAAGAAAAAAAAATATCAAGAGGAGAGAAGGACAGAAGCAGTTCCCGTGATTCCATCTGCATCAGGAAAAAATATTATTTATTACTTCAGCTAAAAATAAACAACTCAAAATTCATATTTTAGGAATTTAGGATTATGAAATAACGCACATAATACATTCCGCTCCTTATTTTACAAGAGACACAAAAATAAGCAACAGTTAAAACTTAAATAGCATCCATCTATTAAATGTGAAAAAGTTCAGTTATATTAACGTCCCGTTTTAAAGCAATACTAGGGATATTTTGGGACGGACCTAGCAATTTTGAACAGCGGTCAGCAACACCTGAGTTGGCACGCCCTCTTCGAACTTCCGCGAAACATCAGCGGGAGAGCAGTTCGCCCCGACGGATTTACCGTGCCCCAGACCCGCTTACACGATGGTTCTTCGGTGGAATCGAGTCTCGAACCTAAAACTCTGGTTGTGAAGCTGAGATCTTACCACTAGACCACCGCGACCGTGAAAAATACTTAAATTAATTTTTAAGAGGGATTTCTGAATTATTTACTGAAAGAAGCCTTCTAAAAGCATATAATTTTAGTTTTATAGGGTTGGAAGTAAGATTCTTAGAATAATTCATTGAGTCCATGAATTCTCAAAATGTTATTGTCATATTTCTTCCCCAATCAGTTCTACAGAATTGAATTGAGTCTAAAATGTTGTATAACGGTTTCATATTCATTATTTTCTAATATTTAAATTTTTTTTAAAAAAGAATCATTTAATCTAAAATACAAATACAATGACTCAAGCTCGCATTACTTTAATGAGAATAAGTAATCCAGAAATGGAATAAACTGAGAGAATAAAAGTTAAATTTAGATCTAACGTTCCTAAATTTTACTATTTATATTGTTAATAATTTTTATTTCTCTGGAATTTAATTTCATTAAATATATCACAGTATCTAATCACAGTCTGTAACAAAATTTTACTCAAAAGAGCCCTATACGAGCCCTTACGGAATATGGGTACAGATTCAAAGAACAACACGACTAGCATGTTAATCAGTTGATACTGACAGAAAAACAACAATTAAAAGGAACATATAATTGTAGTTAGTGTTAATTCAAGTGTATAATAACTATCAAACTAAATAAGATCAAATCTAGTGAATGACGTTTGAAGTACTTCTACGCGTTCTATAGCTATAAAAAGAAATTAATGCGATTAAATAATTTTCGTTTTTAATATATAGTTCTATTGTACATTATATTTACCACCGTTAAAGGAAAATTCTATTCAAATTTAAAAATTGCTATTAAATGTACTGGCATTCTATTTAGGACTATGTAACTGTGCGTTACGATATACAGAGTAAACTTCACCTTATTGTCAACTTAACTTGTCACTACCGATAATGGAAGTATGCAAGTTTATTACGAATTAAAAATTCTTAAACAAACAGAAGAAACATGTAGAAACAGGAAAACAAACTTAGTCATTCATCTTAGAATCTTTTGCGTAAATTTAATAAAAAGCAAATCGGAACTCGGAATTTTTTTAAATAAAAATGATCAAATAATGAGTAAGTGACAATTCATTTCTCATGAGTTATTTCACTGGATGATATCTCAGATATGGGGATCAGAAGTTTCCGATATGGTGACTGGGTTTCGCTTTCGTGGTGGATACAATAATGGTGTGTAGTAAGTTACCCTCAATCCGATAATGAATCGTACCTCTGTATGAAGAGAGGATGCATGACCCGCGCCGTAAAGAATTTTATAATACATTCACCAGAGAAAAAACCTTTATAGTCTTCGTGGAAATTCGGTTGTTCAGATTACCCCGAACGCTAAAGCCGGGTGGAGGTAAATTCTTATGCTTATGGTCACATGAATAAGTAATTCGAAAAAGAAATGGAAAAACATTTTTCATTTTCAATTTAGAATATTTACATGAATTGAAGAAAAATGTAGAACAAATATTCACAATTTTTCGTCTTAGAATCTTTTGCACAAGTTTACTAAAAGTGTATTGGTGCTCTAGAATTGAATCCTAATATAAAGATATGCAAACCGCGAATGATTTGTTACGAATTTTTATGAACGATAACTCGTTTTTGTTACGAATTAAAAGTTTGCATACGAATTGAAAAAACATTTTTCACTTCAGACTTTGAATCTTTTATGTCGGAGTCTTTGAAATTTTATGCTTTTCTAATAATTAACAACGACTCCAAAGGGGACCGTGAAGAGCAATTTCGGATTCACGAATGTTTTTCGCTTATTTCTCCAACATATTTTAATATTCGTAAAAAACTGTACAGAAAATCATCTTAATTTCCAATATTTCCATGAAACAAAAGAAAAGAAAAGCAATTTCAAAGTGAAATGTTTCATTTTAAAATTAATGCTCCATGTTGTTATTATTTGTGTAATTTAAACATAAAAAAACTTTTAATGAAACTGGGGCCAAGTTATCCGCTTATAGAAGAGTCAGAAGTGGAAAACATTTGAGAAGCCCTATTTTATAGACACTCAACAGAAAGAAAATCTAGTCTTTCACTTTTCATCCACAGTGCTCCAAACCTTTTAATAAAATCCTTCCAAGGCTATCTGTATTTCATCCTCATATCCAATACTGGATCCCACACGCGATTTTAAGAGACTTCCTCAACTCTCAGTGGAGTCGGTCGAGGAATTCCGTTTCCCAACATCTTTTCGTAAATAGCTTAAACGTCGTTTATCCGCGAAGTAGTCTACCGATTATCTGGGTCTCTGTGGAGTCTACTCTGGGAAATCGGTCCAACATCAAATATAAAGGCTTCGGTCCCCGGTGGACTTTGAGTAAACGAATCTGGAGATGCCATAAAAGTCCTTCGGCGTCTCAGATTTCTTGGTCCAGGGAAGAGGAAGGAGCAAATGGGGAAGGATACCATCCAAGAATAGAAATGAATTTTGATTTGACGATTTAAAGGGGAAAATAAAACCACTAACTTTTTATGGTGGGAGAAATGAAAGAGCAGGCTCTAGATTAGCCCTGAGAGAAGTTGGCTAAATCAATTAATATTCTACAGAGAGTTCAAGGAAAGTTGTATTCATAATTCTGCATCACAGTTATTCGCGGGTTACATCATTACAGATTTGATTTAAATGAATTACACAATTAAAACTTTGAAATATATTACGATAGCTTTGCATTTTTTCATACTATTATAACGTTACAATCAACTTTATTTCAAAAATATTTGGAATATACACTAGCATTGAATGTAAATAACATTTAGTTTCATTTCTCAAGTATTTGGACTTCTTCGTAAATATTATTTTTTAACAGAGATTAAAAATTGCCGATGCTGGAAAGCTAATAGACTAAAAATTTCAGCAATACTCGTTACGAATGTTAAAATCATTATTTTCTGATGACATTTATAAAGACTTAAAATGTAACAAGAAAAATTATGATCGTTGTTATCTTTGGATAATAAAATACACATGATTCTAGAAGAAAATAAAACCATCATCATTTTCATCTTCTAAGAAACAGAGGGCGGTTTAGATTTGCTGTTAGATAAGTTAAATGAAACAAAATAAATTTTTGGTGATTTTTCAAAGGCAAAGGCTTGGATTACAAGATTTTTTTAAAACTTTTCAGCGAAATATAGGTAACACGAAATTAAGAATCAGCATAATAATAAAAAAATAATTTTGGATTTAAGGAGAGAAGAGAATTAAAAATATAACTTGAAGGTAAGTTTTTTAATTAAAAGTCATTAATTAAAATTAGTTGAATTAAAATAAGTCTAACACAAATCAAAAACTTATTGCACGTATAAATTTCAATTATTAATTATTAAATTATTCAAACTTAAATGAGAAAAACAGAAATCGTAACAGAAGACCTCATACAAATAGGAATCATAATGACGTACGCGGAAAGTCTACTGATTTTCTCAGTCAGAAAATAAAATACTCTTTTAAATTAGTTGCAGCTTTTACTGTCATGATGCTTTTGTTCACAAAATTAAAAATTCTTTTTGTTTTTTTGCTTCAAATTGGTATGGTAAGACTTAAACTTAATTAGAAAAATGAAACTTGGTTGTCGTTGCTGGATAATAAAAATAAAAAATTCATAAGAGAAAAATAGAAATGAATTTTGATTCGACGATTTAAAGGAGAAAATAAAATCATCTCTCTTATGACGGGAGAAACGGAACAGCAGGCATCAGATTTGCTCGAAGAAAAGTTGCCTAAAAGAATAAAACTTCTCTAGAGAAGTTTCTGGAAACTTAATCGATTAATAGTTATCTGATTCAGCAAATAAAACGTTCTTTGGCCAGTTGTGATTTTTAAAAAATAATTTTTTATAAAGAAAATTCAATGTGCAGTAGATTAGTTAAGATCTGGGACATTAGTTGACTAAAAAAAATTCCAGTTAATTACATAAGATTTAAAGTAAAATATCTAGAAAAATGTGATTGAAATTATACTTTGTTGCTATTCCTCGAAACTAAAGTTCACAAAAACGACAAAAATTAATATTGATTCGAAGAAGAAAAAAAAATATCATCATTTTTATGACAGGAGTAATGGAACTGCAAGCTTGAGCCTTTCTCTGCTTTTTTTTTTCAGTAAGTTAAAAGGTATCCGACTTAAACAAATATTCTTCAAATAGTGTCTAGGGATTTAATGGATTAATGACTTTCTGGTTCAACAAGTAAATTCAAAAATAATTGCACTGCAAGTTAAACATCATTAATAATTTACTTATGGAGTATTTAATGACTACAAAAATTTAAATATGTTTTTATTCCAATTAATTTCTGAAAAATTGAAATAAAACTCAATTAGAAAATGATTTTGCTGATTCTTCACAGTTGCTGTTAGATAAAAGAAATTAAAACAGGAAAAAGAAATGAGTTTTGATTCACAGATAAAAAGATAATGATAAAATCACAAAGCTCTTCAAGTTGGAAAAAACGAACAACTAACTTCGGATTTGCTTCACTTTTCTTAGAGCTTTAAAACTCGACCAAAAAGAATAAAACTTTTTCAGACAATATTTAGAAATTTAAATCGACAAATTTATATTTGATTCAACATATAAAACGCGATGTACAGCAGTTGTGGTATTTAAAGCAGATATCTAGTATATTTGCTGTATATCTAGAATCTATCGATGCATCGATTTCATTAAATTTGATAATAATTAGTTAGAACCGTAGGAGGGTATACATTTTTATAGCTAATTGATAAATTACTAAAAGTACGTTAAAGAAAAAATAGATAGTTTTATATTACTAATCTTATAAGCGTAGCAATCTATATATTCATGAATTTATGACAATGCAATCTAAAGGTAACAATCTAAAAAATTATAAATTGAATTATGGCGACATTTTATTGTTCATTAAGCAGAGTAAAATCAGAATTTCATAATTACACGTCTGCTTTTCAAATAAATTATAAAAAATTGAATTTTGCTATGTAAGTTACACAAATCATTTTTATTTTATACAAAGAAAACTTAATACATGCCATTATGAATTACATGCCATGGATTTGCGAATTGTCTGGAAAATTATTTACTTAAAAGGAAATTAATAATTTTCAATTGCCTAAAATGAGAATTCAGAATTTACTGAATTAATTGGTGTACAAAAAAGTGCATGAGATATTTTCAATTCATTCATATATGTTAAAACTATCTGTTAAAATATTTGCTTTCGTGGTGTTGAATTATTATGCTCCATTTAAAATGTCACCTTATTATTTAACAATACTCAAAAATATAAAATTAATCGAATCCGTTTACTGCAAATTATTGCGCGTGCAAATTATAATGTAACTTTTTATGGAATATCAGCCTAAACGAAAATCCTACTTTGAAGTTACTGTTCGAAGAAAACAATTTTTTAATCTTAATTTTAGCGATGGCAATGGCACATGATTAAATGATTTGATGAAACGATTAAATTAGTTTGAATTGCTTCATAACTATAAAAACATTGTCACAGTTTGTATGGCAAGCTGAATTTCAAAAATTATAAAAATTAGCGAAAAAAATTGAGCAGAAATGAAACTGGTTTCATTAAAAAGGTCAGGTTTTGAATTTTGAGATAGAGTAAAAATCATTTTTTGGGAGATAATATTTTCGGAATATACAGTTGAAAAGCACAAAAAAATTCCTCTTTATTTTTTAATTAACCTGTATTTTAATTAACTTTGGGGCACCGAAATGCTGACAGTGACTTTTTCTTGTCTTGACGAGTATGTGTGCTGAACGTCATCAATGTCATACAAAAAACTGCACATTAGTATACAAGATATACAAACAAGAACTTTTCATTCAATCTCTTTCTCTATCTCTATCTGCGCGCGCGCGCGCACACACACACACACACACACACACACACACACACACACACACACACACACACACAAAGAGAGACGACGGGGAGAGAAATATTTTATGCCTTTTTATGAGAATTCTTAACAATAATTTATAATCAATTCAACGACATCACCATACTATACCTATCTTAAATATAATTAAATAATTCATTCGTTCCATGCGTCAAAAGTAAGAATATATTTTGAGTTAAGAGAAGGAAAAAAACATCTCATAGATAGGTTACATTTTCCCCAAGTATGAAACAAGTGACATAAATAATAAGAAGATTTAAATACTTTACTTAGATTCAAAGATAAATTTTAAGATCGTTAGTTTATATTTTATTAAACTTACACTTATTTGTATTATTTTCTCCGGATGTCAAATTCTTAATCATTTTATAAAACGTTTTACACTCCAACCAATTTTTTTGGAAAACACCTTAATAAAGGCGTTTATTCCAAGCATAAAAATTGTAGAATTTGAGCAAGATCGAGTGCTCAGATTTTTATTTTCACATTCCCACACATGATTATTTTGTATTTTAGAGTATAATGAAGAGAACTGAGTACACATATTGGAAATTTTTTTGTCAACCGGTTGAATTCAAAATTTAACATACAACTAATATTTTAGTGACATGATCACATTTATTTTTTCATTTATCGAAGACCCTTGTATTTTTGTGTTATCGTGTTCACTTATACAGGACAGTCATAACAGACAGTCAATCCATTGACAGATTGAAAAAAAAATTTGATATATATCTACACTTTAGATACTAAAACTGTATACTAAACTTTATTCAGCTAGCCTTTTAGATTTCATAGTTATCGAGTTCATTTGCATTTACACAAACAGACAGACAAACTTCGTATGAATGGATTTCGTTCAAAAGTTGATAAAAATCTGAAATTTGGTGTAAAGATTGTATACCACATTTCATACGTCTACCTCAAAATGTTTTTGTGTTGTTGTGTCCGTAGGCAGACGTAATTACAAAATGTGACTTTCAGATTCTGAAAGATCTGAAACGCGCAGTCGTCAAAATCCCAAGTTTGAATTTTACAGTACCTTTTCTTTGCCTACTTCATTTTCTGCATAATATGTCTAGGAAACATAAATTTTAATTCAGTTTCTTCATTTAATTCATAACTTAATCAGGAATATATATAAGCAGCATAAAACTACAACCGATTATTAGAAATAGCCATTTCATCATAATCACAAACGAGAATTTTATACTTATTTTATTGATGGAAATTAATGATAAAAGTTCTCGTCGTTTGAATAAAAGAAACTTAGGTAATGATATTAATATATAAGTAATGGAAAACTAAATACATAAGAAAGATAGATACTTAAGAGGAAATGTTTTGCTCGTCAGCATAAACAAAATTTAAAAAAAACAAATTATGAAAGAATTCTACCTACAATAATACACAGTAACTAAACAACAACAAAAAAGAATAACTCTTTTAAACGCAAGCAAGATTAAGTAGTTGGATGAATAAAGTTAAAAAGTAACTTCTCTGTTACATATAATGAAGTTAAAAATAGCACAAATTTTAATCCACATGGAGTTTGTTGAGGTCAATTAGAATATAAGAAAACGCATGAAAGAATGAGAAATTCATCAACGAGGATTTTTACAAAAGTTAAAGTAAGCATTAGTTGAAATCTCACTTAAACCGTTGGCTGTATTTTTAAATTAAACTTAACTGCGAGATAAACTGATCACACTTTCTGCATACATGATTTTTCTAACTAGTATGCATCACAAAAAAGACTAATTAAAACTGCGGCATTTTTACCTTTAACTACGCAAGATCAATCAGACTAATATTAATTCGACTAGTTGGTGCGTCAAAGTGGTGCAAGAATCAGATATTTACAAAAACTATTTAGAAGTCTGAATCTAAAATTTAATGAAGTTCATCATAATAATTTATCTCGTTCACATTAATTATTTCTTTCTCATTAAATTATGCCAAATCGGACATCATTTGTTGGATTGATTCAAAAACCTTTGAGCAGTTCAACCTTTCTTTCACCTGTCTTTAATGCATAGATGCAAATGCCTATCTTCATTTACAAAGCAAGTGTATACAAGGAAATGCATAGTGCATGAAATCAACTTATATTTATAAGACACATATTAAATCTGCTATGGTATTTTATTTTAGAATCATTGTGAATTAGAAAGTGCATTTTGCGTGAGTGAAAAAGGATGTATAAGCACATCATAAGACAACATAAAAAAATTATATGACATGAGGAATAATATAGACTTAATTGATGCCATTGTTTCAGCACATTTATATCTGAAGTAAATATATATTTCAAATGCGAATTCTGAAAGATTAGTTTCCAATCTCATAAATTTCATCAGATATCCAATTTGTTACAGCAAATTGCTTCAGCATAGGTAGCTCCATCTTGGAAAAAAAAATCAAATTTGTTCGCTAGTTATCCTTTTTTTATTCAGCAAGGTTCATTGCTGAAAAGTCTTGCTGCATGCAGTTGTAAATGCTGGTGGTTTTAATTCCACTTGGCGTAGCAGATTTAATCAGTCATGCATCAGGGACTTAAAGGGGAAATGTGACATCTTTTGTTCAGACCTGAAAACTGGTTGAACTCCAAAACATAATAAATGATAGGTTGTTTTCTCGGAAGGCTTTCAAGGGAAACTGACTCATATTTGCGTTTTGCTTAAAGAATAAGTGAGGGGGGAACTCCAGCAGCTAGCCCGACTGCAGTGAGCATCTCGCTAATAGCATTTAAACTATACCGTTTAGTTTCAGTTTTATGGGTTTGAGTATCTGCTCAATAAATCTGAAACAGATTGATGCAAAAGGAATAATTACGTAATAACAAACAAATAACTGTATTTACTGCCTACTTTTGAAAAAATAGTATGGAAAAATTAACGTATATTGGTAAGGAATGTTATTTCAATAATTAATATTTTTTTGAAATTCAGGATATTACTATTATCTCCACTAAAATTAAAAGAGAATGCATATGTGTTATCGCTCGGTAGAACCGAGCGATAACACATATGCATTCTCGAAAGTTTCATCTAGAGCTACCAAATTTGGCATAGTTATACTTTGGAGAATGAGAATATGCGCTCGAAGTGAGATTAATTGATTAAAAGTTAAATGAGATTTTGACGTTTTCCTCGATGACTCTCAAAAGTACTATAGCACAAAATTGATTTTCACATAATTTTAAAACTTTATAAAGGATTTATCAAATAAATTGCAGTCAATTTTAAAAATTGAGACAGTTAAAAAAATTTTTTGCACAATTTTCAACAATGGATATAATTTTCTTTACGTAATTAAAATCTTTTTCACTGCTTCAAGTATATAATTGTGTGATTTTTTCCATTGTTCAAAGCTAAGGAAGGAAGATATTGCAAATTATCTACACAGTTTTCACGATTCAGAAAGAGAAACAAAATTACAAATTAAATTTTAGGGTTCACAAACTAGACTTTAGGGTCTAAATTCTAGAATATAAAATAATCTTTGAGCCGAATCAATAATTCAACATCAGATACTTATTAAATATTCCAAAGAACTTTTAAATTCGAGAATTCATAAGCATTTCAGCCCTGATTGGGTATAAAATCAGAAAACGGGGCACTCCCAGTATTGCTTATTAATATTTAATTAAAATAATCTTTGAGATATATCATACTGTTTGCTTTCCTTAATGGACTCGTTTTAATGGGATATAAATACGGCGCAATACCTTCATTTGCTCGTAAAACTAACTTCACGTGATGGGAATCACTTTGAATTCTGAAAGCTAAGGGAATGTACCTAATTAGGTACTTGGAGCTCCGATAAATAACATTTATCGTAAGAAGTTTTCTAATTCTGTCTTGGACATTAAAAATGTAAATTCTGAATCAGAAGGAAAGAATATCAAAAGGCAAAAGAATCTGAAAAGAAACTCGGTAAGCATTTAGAATTGCTAGATTTTTATAATTCTACATTTTGGCTGATAAAAAGACAAAGAAATTCTTTTATTTGACAGTATTTTCTTTTTTAAATGTAGAGTAGAATGTTTTATTAATTACAGTGTATTAGATTCTTATTCATGTGTGCATTGGGCATAATTAATACTGGATATTAAAAATTAAACGGAATAAATAAAGCGATATAATCGCAGTTAAACCTAAAAAATTCCAAATTTTTAAAATTTTGTATTTGAAATAACAAAATTGAACAAATATAATAGTTATATCTTATTTCCTTAAGTAAGTTGTTAAATTATTTTTATTTATTGAAGGAATAATTAAATAGAAAAGAGAAGTTTTGTTAATAATTACGTTTCCTATAATGAGTAAATATTTTAATGTAAAGAAGTTTTACTTAATAAAATAATTTTGTTTGCAATTTCTAGATTTTTATTTGACACCGTAACAGTCCTATTTTGGCTAGAATTAAAGATTTTCAAGCGAAAAAGGAGCTTTAGATCATCATTTTGTTTCTTTAAAGCAATTCAATATTTTAATCTGAAGTCGAAATTGTCCTTAATAATTTTATATTGCATTTAGATATAAATCTTTTAACCTTTTCAATTGCTTAAAATTGAATTTTAGATTAGACATATCGGACCGAATTGATAGATAAAGTAATAGACTTTCTCAGATACAACGAAAATGAAAATATAATTTGTCTTATACTCACTTACTCAACAAAATAAAGGCATCAATTATTTTTATACCATTTTAAAAGCGGGTAGTTTTTATAGAGTATTTTTTTTTTGTATAAAAGTTATTGGAAAGTAAACATCAAGATCACCCTAAATATAAAAATGCAGTAAAATTGAGAGAATGTTGTTAAAGTACATATTTGTGAGAAGGAGGTCTTAAATTTATCAAATTAATTATTTTCTTAAAATGATTTCTATCATCAAATCGTAATAAAGCATTAATTAAATAGAGTTAATTAATGTTTAAATTATATATTAACAATTATATATAAAAATATATTTGTTAATATATAATTTAAACATTAATTTCGTTTACAAATGCATTTGATTAGGAGAAACACACAAGAACTATCTGACGCATCCTGCATATAAAAAATAAAAGCAAAGCATGACTGAAGAAATTCCGAAAACTTCACTAATTGTTTAAATGAAATAAGAACGTCATAGACAGCATCATATGTACATTTTTGTTAAGGCTATAAAAATACTTGAAAATAAGGTCAGTATAATTACTTTACTTAAGGTTTCTTACTTATTACCTAACTTGTTAATAAAACATCGTCTGTTTGAAATATGGAATATAAAAAGTCATTTCTACATTATTAGAGTTAATTACCTTATGAAAAAAGTGACAAAGATTTCAAAGGAGTTATTTTACCGATACAACTCAACAACTCATTTTTATATTATTTTCAGAAATTCTAAAATAATATAGATCAAACTCCAAGGAAAATTTTCTTTTAGCGAGTTTTATTAAAATAGACAATTGCAATTACTAATTGCAACATAAAGTAATACAGTCCAATGAAAATTATTCTTTAGAAAGATTAATCAAAGACAAAAAAATACATGTAATGGGTAACATAAATAATTTAGTTTACGATTTTCCGCTTTAATGAAAGGGATATAAATTATTAAAAACAGTTCGATATTCATTTTCTCTTTTAAGACAAAAGCGTGAACAATGATTAATGATTAATCAATGTAAAGCAATATGAACTACATTTGTCTCTTCTGGGAAAAATGAACAAATTACAAATTAATACTCAAAAAGAAAATATATATATATTATTTGCCTTAATAATGATATACCACCCGCAGCTTAAATGAATGGAATCAATATGGATGAAATATGCGTTATAAAGTACAAGAAATCTATATCATCCCATTAACTAAATAAGAAATGAGGTATCACAATCATTATTGGCATTCAAAATTGATCATTGCAGCGCAGATTTAAAGAGATGAAAAATGCATTCCCATTATCACAACTGTTTCAATAATTCAAGTTCAATGCAATGAGAAACAAAAAGAAATGAATAGAAATGTCTCCATGTAATGATGTCATTTATTTTATTTCCTTTGCATGCTGTAAGGTTTTTAATTGTGGCATAATTGTGATAGAAATCAGATCTTACATTTTTTCTTTAGTGTCATTTTGAAATTGATTAAGTGTTTCATCGGTGTTTTTTTTTAAAAATAAATTCTAAAATATTGCCTTTTTTTTCTCCTTTTTTTCTATTGTAGTTATTTTATAGCATTCCGTTTTCTTTTATGCACAAAATCTTTCTTAAAAAGATGAATGTATGGATTTTAATACTTCATACATTTACTTTACATATACATTATTTTCTACTTTATAGTATATATAATTATTTATTGCATATTACTTTATAATATTATATATATATATATATATATATATATATATATATATATATATATATAAAACTTGTAAGTACTTAAATAAAATTACATTATCTCAGTTTAGAAAAAAAATATTTCGAAAGTTAATATGTTGCTGAAACATCATGTTAATATGAGGTATAAATAAATTTAATATAATAATTATTTGGCAAATAAATAAACATGTAAATAAAAAAATCTACACATATCATATACAAAGTCATAACAACAATGAAATCAAATGGCATTTCAGTTTCTGTCCAGCATTTGTATTCAGTTCGTACTCTTCTGTATAACGAAAACTTCAATAGTAAGATTTGCAGAAAAATTATAACTATTTAGAAAATTATAGCTTTCACTGCATTTAAAAAAAGACTACAGAAGAAAATTTTCAATAGCAATATATTGTCTCTTAATAGTTTTAAAAATCAAATAAATAAGTTATGATATTTATAAGTATTATAGACACAGTACACATCATAATTTTTTTAAAAATAAATTTCTGATTAAAGTTTTTCATATAATATTTTTGATTAATATTATTCCATATCATGCAAACTCTAAAATCTAATATCTATTTAATGGCGGCATTTTTTTCACTACATAAATGATTTTATCGATTCAAAAAAATAAAAAACTATTAATAAATAATGCTCATATAACGATGAAATATTAAAAATCAAGTAATTTATCTGAAACTTATATAACTGCTTTATAAATAATCTTATTTTTGAAAGGTAATTTGGAAAGGAGCAGAATTTAATAACAAAGCTGAAACTTAATTTCTTTGTACTTCTATATTAATTACGATGATAAGTTTTATAAAAGCGCACAAACTTGTATAAAAATTTCATTTGAAAAACACCTATTGAGCAAAAATTCTGTTAGTAATACAGTCTTACATTTAAGAAAAGACATTTATTAAATACTTATTCTTCGACAAATCGTGAAAATCTAAATGTTGAAAGATTACGAGTTATCGAACTAAAGCATGCAAGCAAAATAGACTGAAAACTGAAATAAACTCACTGACAACAGATATGTCTTTTCACAATCGTGTTATTTAGCCATTAAAAACTCATATTTCGCAAATCTCAAACAGATAAACACTTTTCTATCGATACCTCACAAAACTATTTTACACATAAAACATCAATTTTAAAATCTTAAATCCAACAAACCATACAATCTAACAATGCACGAAATCCTCCAGAAACACTTCGAACCAACTTTCTTCAGGAAAAAAAACTTTAGAAACAAAACATTTCCAGAAACTACAAACAATAGAGCAAAAAAACAATGCAACTTACTTAGTCTTTGTATCTCGTGGATTTAACGAAAAGAAAAACGATAATGTTCGGAAAAAAAAATTTTCCCCCCTAAACACGACGCAGGCGAAACGAACTGGGCTTTACCATGTGGCAGCGTGTTGAGTGGACTGCTTCCATATTCGAACACGCATGATAAACTTGCTGCACTCCCTCCCTCAACGTAGATTTGGAAGAGAGACGAGAAAAAGCATCCTCTCGCCAAGATAAGGAAGAGCAAGTGGGACTGGCAGAGGCAGTGGCGCCGCGCCGCCCGGACCGAGCGCAAGGTCACCAACCAGACAGGCGCTGGGCTCGATCTACTGCCGGGCTGAATAAAGTGCTGAAGTAGATCACCCCCACTTCGAGTAGTTTTCTTCAGCTTCAGGTGGGGAAACTTATAGGAGGAGGATTTGGGGTTTCTTAGCCCCCCTCCCCCCTCTAACAATCTAATAGTTAGACATTTTGTTAAAAGGCCAATAAGAAGTCGGCATGACAAAGTCTGTTTTTATATACCGGAAAAGAGCGAAAATAGGTCTTTAAATTTATGTCACTAAGTTCTTTTTAAAGTTTTCGCTAAGCATTTTTTTTGTTGTTGTTGTCACTTTTCATATATTTTTTTATTGGAAAAGATATATTTTTAATGAGTTGGAGCGGGAACAACTGCAACGGGGAGAGAAAAAAAATTTGAATGGCAGTTACGTTTTTATTCTTTTTTACTTTAAACTCGAGCATCGCATTGTTTTAAGGAATATGTACTTTTTAATCACTTATTTAAAACAATTTTTTAATTCTTCATGTTTAATTATTTTTTTAAAAGTTTATATGCACGAGAAAACGCATAGGAAAACTTTTTTTTTTTTATTTACATGGGACAATTTAATTTTCTCAGAAAAGATTCTACAAAAAAATGTAGCTAAAAATATATAATATAAACTTACACATTTTTTTGTGTAATTTATTTGTATAACTCTCAATAATATATTTCTTTTTCAGTATAGTCATAGCTCCTGTTAAAATATTATTCTGATGTAATTATAGGCCTTTAAATATTATTTATTATTATCGAAAAACAGTTACTTTTTAAATACAAAAAATACTATAGTTACCTGCGACAAATGAGTTTAATTAAATGTTCAATAATTGAACAAAAAATCAATAGAGCTTTTCATTTATTACATTTATCCCATTAATATTTAGTTTTTAATCAAACAACCAATTTTAATAACGGCATTAGTTTTTTTTTAAATTAATTACTTCAAATAGATTTTGAAAAAAAAATTAGTACAGGATTAAACTTTTAAAATTATTTTTCCTGTACTCCTTATACTTATTTACATATATTTTGATAACTTTATTGAATAATTAAACATCATGCAGAGTAGAGTTAATGCATCTCATTTTTACATTGACATTTCTTTTTAAAATAAAAGAATGTATGTTTCCACCTTTATTGTAATGTAACTATAAATCTTTTCTAGTTTTTGCTTTTTTTACTTATAGTTATTCCATTGTAAATGGTTAAGAATTAGAACTTGAACTATAATTTTAATGGAAACAGATCAATGGAATCAGATCATCCAATCATTGTATATCAATTAGAAGGTGTAATCAAAAATTATTCACTAATACATGATCCTTCATTGGCTTATATAACATGAAATTGGTATTAGGTGCATATCAAGTGAACGTGAAATGACATTATTAAATATGAGTATTAAATTAAAGATGTTTCTAATAAGTAAAAGAATTAGTAATTTGAAAGCATTTGTAGTACAATTCTGGAAATCCACTTAATTCAATAAGAAATTGCAATTTAAAGTTATTGATTGATACATTTTCTCCAATGGCGTATATGAATATAGTATATGGTGTACTTCAAGTGAACATGAATTGACTCCATTAAATAGGAATAATAACTGAAAGAATAAATAATTTGGTGGCAGTTGTAACACAGTTCTGGAAATCCTTTTTTTTATGTATGTCAGTAAGAAATTGTAACCTCAAGTTATTGATTGATATATGGTCTTCCATTATAGCTTGTAAATAAGTTTTAAAAAGGGGGCTCTATGGTCAAAATGGGTGCCTTGGGAGACGTTGTTGTCGTTTTAACTTTGCGTGTCAGGAATATCTAATGATAAGCCATCGTTCGAAAACGTCAATCGATTAGAGAAGTAGCTCCTACTCATCAATTACATGTTAAGAGAGTGGAACTATTTTAAAAGGAGATAGCTGTAGAAAGTTCCAATCGATTGATTCTCGAATGATGAAAGCATAGTAAATATTAGAAAAGGTAACAACAGTACTTTGGAAAACAGTAATGATCATCTCGGTTGACAACTGCTCGTCAGTCGAATGTGTATGTTTTTATCCTCTTTTCTTGTCAAACCGTCTCTAAAAATTATGTTTGAGTTTTTTTATGTCCATGATAATGGAAGGCAATATTGATTCAATTTAATGGAAAGGATATTTAACCGCAGTCTGTTTCTGACTATTCTAGAATTTTAGTTATTTTTGTCAGATATTTTATTGTTGTTCTTACTATAAATCAGCTTAAAATATATTTTGAATGTATAAATCTTTTATAAGGTTTTATATTTATTCTTTTTTATAAAACTTTTATTTTACTGCCATATAATTTGTTAGAATAAGACCTAAAATAACCTCCAAACTTTTATTTTTTTGTTTCAATTTTTACAATAATAGGAGCAAGATAGCGGGGCACTTCTCAGAGCGCAGGCTGAAGTATTTGACATAACTTGATTATAATGATTTCTCAGTTAATTTCGAAAATGTCGTCATATTTACAATTAAGATGATATAAATATTTAAGAAATTGTTTAAACTTCGAGTTTTCAAATGAATATAAAATATGTAAACCGTAAGCATGTCAGTGGTTGTAAGTCAAATGATCGGATCTAGAATGTCCCGAACATATGCTGTTCAAATATTAAAATCTACAGGAAATTTTTTAATTTTTAAAAAATAATTATGAAAGCAGCAATGGAAAGATACAGAAAATAATTTACTGATATGATCCCATTTTAAAGGTATTATATTTCTTTGTATAAATTAAAAAAGATTATAATAATGTGTTTAATTTAATTAGAGGCTAATTTTTGACGCTATACAATGACTGTTTTGAAACCGATCTCGTAGTTATGAACCTTGGACATACGAAAAAAATGATACCTAAGCCTGCACATACTTTTCAAATTTCTTTGCCATACTAGAGAAAGAAAATTTTAGATTTACTTAATGAACATGCACCATGTCTGAATTTGCGACGAATCTTTCATGGACTTCGGGTTTCAAGCCTCAGAGCTCGAAACCGAGATTCAATCAAATTTTATTCTTAAGATTTTCCTCTTGATTCTCTGCGAGAATCGAAATAAAAAAATGTGGTAATATTTAATATAATTTTTAAAAAGACATTTCATTTGAAAAATCGTAATCTTTTCAACTAAATTATACAAAGACAATACATTATAATCAAATTTGGAGCAAAAATAATTTAGGTATGTTTTGAATATAAGAAATACTTCAAAGTTTCAAAAGAAATTTCATTATAAAAATAAAAGTTTCTGCATATTTATATTCAACTACTAGCCAAAACAACTATAAATACTAAAGATTACCTTTTGTTTTATTTCAAATTATATAACTTTACGGCAACTAAGCTCTTCGAAATTGGAAAATCATTTTTATTCTATAAATATTCATAAATTCAGATATTATGATTATTAAGTATTTAAATCCATATAATGCTGATCGTAATCATAACAAATATAGAATAAAAAGAGGTATGAAATCTATATATATAGTTTTTTTTCAAATAACTGCTCTAAATTTATCAGAAACTCTAAAGGAAAATGAATAACTCCGATCAGCATGCAAATATACCAAAAAATTCTGCATATGCATAACTGACACATTTTTTGAAAAATAGTTTTAATGTAGTCGTTGATTCTAAAATATACATACATGTTAAATGAATACAATATTCAAATAACTTTATTTGAAGATCCGTATTTTCAATTTCAGTTACACCTTAAATTTTTTTTAATAAATCAAATACAAATCTAGAGCTAAACGGCATTTTAAAAATGTTATAGACTGGAAATGTATTCTAGATAAAATATAAGACGAAAAATATATCACATTCAGTAAAAAGTTATGCTGATAGTGAATAACATTATGTTGGATACCAGCAACATTTTTTTTAAGGACACTAGATTGTTTCCCGTTTTGAATTTAGTATGCTTGGATTCAAAGACGTTGATACTCATTCTGGTTTTCTAAACAACAATCAAAATAATGCTATGAACAATCTAAAGGATGGAACCTATGGAATCTATGAAGAAACCATAGGTTTTTATTTTTATTTTTTTTATAAGAATACATTTATTTGTTGAAATATTTTTTAATGTTAAACTTAATGTAATGCTTTAAATACCCTATATGAAGTTCTGAATTGTTTTCTTTTTTTAAATTAAAAAGATTAAATTCTATCCACAAAAGTTTTTAAAAACTATTTGTTGTCCGACCACTGCAATATTATTATTTATTTAATAAACCACAACGGCAAAGGAGCGAACCCAATCTTTCCTAGTCATCTATGGTAAAATAATTGTTCAGGCCGCCACGACAATAAATGGGACACTGAGATGAACATAAAACTTTATTACGGTACATACCGTATGTCCAGTACCCGAGAAGGAATACGACATCTACACGGAGGTAATTCAACCTCACATCACTGCTATACCCACCAAAGAGGCGAAAACCTGCTTATCTATAAAGCAATTTCTATTTGAGGTGCCTCACAATTCAATGAAAATTTTATTTAAATTTTCATTGAATTAAAAGCTATTAACGCAGCAAAAAAAAATTCTTACTTAGAGAAAAATATTTAATTTGTAACTTGTAATATGTAATATTTAATTTGTAACTTGTAATATGTAATATTTAATTTGTA
>JAPMOR010083698.1:726972-805000 GCA_026543865.1 Argiope aurantia
ATGTAATATTTAATTTGTAACTTGTAATATGTAATATTTAATTTGTATTTGAAATATTTGTTAAATATTGCAAATAAATTCACAATATTTTAACAAATTACCAACCGAATCATTAGAATCAGAGGTGATTTCATAAATACAGCAATATTTTATTTTACAAATATTCGAGACAACAACTAATTATAATCGGTTAATATCAAAATATAGGTTGAATATTTAAATTTTTCAACGATGTTAATTTGTGTTACAGAACAAAGCCAAAGTTTAAGAAAAAGTTATTATTGCGCAAAATGTTGAAAACAGATCAATACATTAAATGCGGTTGACAAAATATGCAGATAAATAAATACCTATGAAATATGAATATACGAATAAACATATACATATATAAATAAATATTTGAGCCTTTTTTATATCTGTTTACTCATGAATTTTACTATTTTATAAAAATATTAACAGTATTTAAAAGGATTTTGCTTTACAAACAGTAATGGTCAAAATCGCGGCTACTGCCTGCAATTTTGTTTACAAGCAAGCGGTTTTATGTCGAACGAATGAAATTATTAACACAATACTTTAAGGAAAAACACAGAGCAGATATTCTGTAGTGAAAGTTTTTAAAAAATGAAGCTCTTTCTTAATAATAAAACAAATGAGCGCGATATAGAATATAAACGAACGGAATCACAAAATTTTATAGCTATTAAAATTTCTTATCTTCAGAATTCAATATTTTTTGTAATATACTCTTTTCCGTAAAATTTCCTATCTTCGGCATTTTTGAGATATTAAAAAATTATTCGCATTTCGTGAAATTTTGTCAACAAATTGTCAAATGAATTTCACCTTTCCCATGATGTTTAGTGAAAAATATCTCCTTAATATTTAGTATAAAGTTACCATAAAATATATTAATTCACTGATCAACAAATAAAAATTGTTTCTTTAGATTTTGAAATAAATTACTAATAAAAATTTAAAACATGAAGCAAACATGCAGATACGCATTCGAGCGAATATCTCGATAAATTACAGAAAATACCACGTTAATATACTTTCTAGCATAAATTTCGAACCACATCATAGTAATATCGACGATATGCGCATAAGCCCAGTATCTCTCAATTTATTGAAGCGGCGACAGTTTACAAATGGTTTCGCGCAGCTCCCATCCCTCAGTTCGTTTTCTAAATGGAACATAATCTAAACGCAATGCAATTTCGTAATTATAAGTCACCTGTGGAATGTTGCAAAGAGAGATGTTCCGCAGCATGCCCATTTATAACACGCTGAAGAACACAGAGACACAGAGTTAACGCAAATTAACTGCGCCCCGGCCACACAATGAAATTCCAAGGTATGTGGAAAGACTTGGGAATTGGCAACTCAGTGTTATAAAATAGATGTGTACAAGGACTGAATTTCTGAAGATTAAACATAATCTGATTTTTCTCATATGAATAGAACTGTTTCAATCGTTTTGAAAAAAATATTACTTTTATTACACTCTTGACAACTCATTAAGCTCCCCCCCCATCAATATGTTCACAATTTGTTCTGTAGCTATATAAGAAAATTATAGCTATTTCTTTGAATCATCTTTATATAAACAGAGATAAATTTAAATGAAGTATCGGATGTTTGGAATTAAAATATCCAATTCGAACATTGGAAAGAGAAAATTAGTGATAAAAAAACAGACAAATTTCAATGCTGTGCATTTTAGCACATGGGGAAAGGAATAGAATTATTTTACATGATTAGATAATCAAATGTTAAATTTTGGGGTGCTTGCCACCTAATATTAACTGCACATTTTCTTGAAATGTGATATCGAATCCTATTTCCTCATGTGACAGGCATAAGATATACTACAAAAATACTACATTGGATGGACGCATTTGTCTTGAATTGACTTCTTTATTTAACAAGGTTCCATAAAAGGAGTCATAGAGGACAATATGTGAACAAGTCTCAATATAAATATAATTTTTATAATAATTCGATAATTGCTGTGATGCATAATAATTACGAATTTTAAGAACAGTATGAGAGCATTTGATACTGCAATTGACACAGAAATTCAAATCATGACGATATCAATTTCATTAATGCATTTCGGTTAAAAGAAGATTAAAAGTTAAAAGGAATAATCCCTTTAATGATAATTTTTCACAAATAGACGCATCATGTTACCTTACGCTGAAGTAAATAATTTGTACAATGAATGTTAAGGAAAAGAAAGACACACACTTAAATAAAAATCTACAATTTCATTTGGAAGTAGCAAGCAACAATTATAGAAAGAAACAATTATATTTTATCATTGAATTAGTTTATCAGTTAATGTAAACAGCGATGCTCAATGAATTTGTTTGTTAGTAATCAAAATATTTTTGAAATACTACAATTCAAATGATGCAAAAAAACATCTTCTTTGTTATATCTTTTTACTATCCAAATAAAAGAGGTAATTGTTTTCATCAATATATTGACCACTTCCCGAATTTCGGTTCGGAGAATCTTTCCTTTTTACAGTCTGTATCGATTATTTTTGTTGGTACTCGGGGTATTATCTCATTCAAGTATCAGTAAGTAAATATAAATAATCGCTTGAGAAAATGCAAATGATTAGTTTAGTCAAACTTGCCTATATTCACTCATTTTTTTTTTGCATACTTATTAAGTTGAACAAGTTTTTTTTTTTTTTTGCAAACAAAAATAACTACAGTTGACAGGTTAATGAAAAATTAATTTTGAAAAGCGGCACAAACGAACCACTATGGTGATTACGCAAGAAGTATTTATCAATGATGCTGCAACAAACTTTTTTAATGCAAAATGTCAGAACAAATCAAGTGCAGGAAAACAGTTTTCTGAGTGCATTCTATTATTTTTGGCACTGTGTTATTCTGTAGCAAAACTATTAACAAAAACAAATGTTCCGTAAAATCAGAAAAATATAAAAATATATTGCAAAATATTATTATCGTATGTTAAAATTATAATACAAATTTTCAGGTTGTTAAAGATTCTAAACTGACTACGCAACATAACACGGGGTCTGCAAAAATATTTCAGCTCCATGAAATATCTCGGGCTATTTTTATGCTTTTTGGTGTCCTAAGAAATGAAAAGGAATTTAGTTTTCCTTTAAAATTCACAGTTATCAAACAATTTAGCTAGATGTGTATTATTTAATTTACTGGTAAATAAAAAAGGACAACTTTATTTTAATGAAAAAAATTAAGCAACACATAAATCTCAACATTACACTTTAAATACTGATCACACTACTGATCTTTATTTACTGTCTTGGACTGTGGATCCATTTTAACTGTTTTTTAATGTTGATTTTGTATCCTGCTTAAATATCCAGCAGTAATTTGTCATTGCAGTAATATCCCATATTCTTCGATAATAATTTTACATGTCCTTTAGATCTTGATGGAATCTTTCTCCTAATTCTCCTCTAAAGTTTTCAAGAAAATATTCAACGCAAGCAGGAAGAAAATGAGATTTCAAGCTTCGTGAATGCTGCTAATATCCATTATACTCAAATCATTAGTATTTCTCAGAATCTAGGCAAAAAGAAAAAAACATCCTCGAATGAGTTCTAAGCTTCCTTTTCAATTTCATTCAAATTATGGCATTAAAATTTATTCTTGAGGAATCAAGCTTTTGTTAACGGTATTCCTTTCACTTGGATTTAGTAATCACAAGACTGCTAATCAGTGTCAACTCAAAGAAGCTTCCCCGATTGACTGCTCCACAAATAACGAATTCTTATACCTCGATTGCTGTCCAATCAACAAGGTTAAAACTGAGAAAGCCCCCCCCCCCAAACTAACCAACTGTATTCATTAAATTTTATTTTCTACAATATTATTGCTGGATCTTTTTATTTTCCCTCAAGATGTAGAGAATACTCTCATGAACTGAGCCGAATTTACAGCCAATGATATAAGATTGCCTGCTTTAAGGTTTGCTTTTGGGAAGTCTATGAATAGGTGCAAGTTTTGAAATCGCATTCAATGATGGATAAGGTAATTATCCGAGGAACATTAAGCTCGTGAACAAGAATTTCTGTCATTCAAAAAGTACGTTAAAAGTCTCAGTCGATATAATCTATATTTTGAAAAATAATTTAATGTGAAACAATTATTTAAAAAATATTTTTAACATCTTCTGAAACGACACATTTTACCATAAAATTTGCATGAAATCTTACTTTCGTTAAAACAACAGATTTGACGAAATTTTTTTAAATACTTTTCCCATTTTTAGCTTATAAAAATTTGTAATAAATAGGAAAAATTATTATATTTGCAATATTTGCAATTTTTGTTGCAGGCATGTTTAAACCTAAATTTGATTTTGATATGGTCAATGTCATCAAAAATTTCCGAAAATATGCATGATAATTTCCAAAAATTGCTGTTTCAATTTCTTGATAATTAATTAAGTTATAATTCAAAGAGCTAATTTTAATATGTATTTAAAGAACCCATTAAAAACACTTGAGCATATAAAATAGCGAGATTCATTTTAAATCTTACATGTATGACCTAAAATAATAAACAAAAGGCCAAATTACTGAAATAATTTTTTGCAACTAATAACTGAGCTAAATTGAAAAATAATTCAACTCCTTAATTGTACTAATTTCGATCTGAAAGCGAATAAATATATATAATAAAATTATTTTTGCTGAGGTTGTATGCAAATAATAACAGCTATTTCATTTTTATTTGTTAAGAAACAAAATAAATTATAAATAAAAGTGTGTTGACCATGCCCTTTGCTTAAATCATGAAAAAAAAACCTAACAAACAAATGAATGTATTTAAGGTAAGCCTTTAGAAATTTTGGCGAGATTTTTAACTGTATGAATTATAAATTAAATAAAATGCTGCATACCTTTACCGGTATACCTAAGAATGAAAATAATAATCAAGCCGAAAAAACATCTAATATTAAAAGCATGCTGTGGGAATAAGTTTAAATAGTTTTTCCCATGTTTCAACCATTTTTCAATAAATATAGTGTTTAATGCTTCGAGCAATACAAAATTATAAACAAATAAAAGTCATATTTAATATCTTTCATAAGAAAAATCACGGAAAAAATTGAGTAAGATAATTATGAGAGGAGTCTATACGGCATTGTGAAATAGACTGCTCAATACATAGTTTGAAAATTTTTTTGATATTTTTTTATTACTGTGAAATTGTAATAAAATATATATTTGACCATATCTAGTTGTGCTATAAGAACATCTTTTATATGAGGCCAACTAACTAAAAATCATTATGTTAATTACGAGATTATCAGAATATATATTTTTATAATTTGTCAAAATACTGTTTTATTGGACAGTTTGAAAATAATTTCTTCGAAGTGTCTTTAAGCTTATAAAGCATAGCAAACATATATGTTTATTTTAATATTTTCATATATATTTATTTTTTGAAAAAAAACAACGAAAACTTATATTTTGAATTTATGAATATTATGTTATATATGAAGTGAATATTTATGTTACATTTTTTTTATTTCTACATTACGTTTTTTATTTGATTTGTATAGGAAAAAAACTGTTTCAAGCATGGGGGAAAATAGGATTCAGCGAATATTAATTTTATATATTAAATCGCAAAAGCTTAAAAAATTGAATGGGCGCTATTGTTCTCAAAAATATATATTTCTAACTAATGGCAAAAATTAAAATGCTAATTTCTCCTTTATGTACAGCATTTATACTGCCTTTTATATGCTAGTTCTCAAGTTACTTCAATTCTATCAAAATATGAATGAATTTTAAATGATATTTCATAACAGTAGCGACTATCGATAATTCTATATTTTCATAACAATAGCGACTATGGGTATTTCTATATTTTAATCAAATTTTTCATTCAAGATTATATAGAAAGAATTTAACGATATATTCTGAAACATTCATTGACAACCAGCTGACAAGTACTTTTTATCTCATTGTTGAAAGGATAAAATAAAAAGCAATTATTTGAGAAAAAAGTTTCATTCTAGAAGTCTTTTGGGCTCTAAAAGCAATGTTAACGCAACATATTTCAATGGCTACCGATAAAACGTTCCTTTTATGAGAGAAAATATTTTTCTAGGGGAACAAAGGAAAAACTTTTTACAACTTCAGTTACTTCCCTTACAGAATAATCTGGAGAAAACATACTAAGTCTTTAAAGGTGGAAATTTTACAGAAAAAGTAATTTAAAGAATTCATAGAAAAATCTCCCAAGTATTTTTAGCACGAAGTTATGCTAGACGGTGCAAAAATTGCTGAACCATTTCAAGAATCAATAAGATGGTGTTTATTCGGGTGGAAACAAGTTATTAATTTTTTATAACAACATATTCGTTGGGTTTTTTTTTTCTGTTTCTAAAGAGATTGCTTTATGCATAGAAATATTTCAAAAATGTTATACAAAATTTAAGATGCAACTGAAATATGAAAGCCAGTAAACAAATCAAATCTAAAGGCACCTTTTCCCACTTATTCAATTTACGTATGCGCCATATCAAAATAGTTACATTATATTGTAATAGGTGGTTATATTTTAGAAAAAAGCATAATTTTGCATGGGAATTGAAGAGAAAATGTTTAACCCAGCAATGCGCATAGATGTTCATTTATATTATTTTTATCTTTGCCTTTTCAAAGTTATTTTTAAATGATCACATAATAAATGAAATTATAATGACATTTTAAGCTTAAAATAAGATAATTTTGCAAATGCTTTGCCTCATACATTGCTATCATATAGTTATCATAAAAAGGAATTTGCTTTTTTTTATAAAAGTATATGAATATATTTACAATCTTAAACTAAACAACAAAAGCTTTTAAAACTAATAACATTAATTAAACATCGATGTTTAAAATTGGCATGTAATCATTTTTTATTAATCAATTACAGTAATCAAGATTTGCAAAAATCTTGCTTTAAAATAAATTGAACAATTTGCCATTGTTTTTAAATCATAAAAGAGAAATTAACTGAATAAAATAAAAGCTAGAATTGCCAAACCTCCGAAATGAATGGAAAATTTCAGCTGAAATTATCAACAAAATAGAGGGAATATTTCTTTTTGTGATGAATTAAACGGAAATAAATTAAAGAGCCCAAATTATATTTACACAGGGCTAAATAAAAATGCAAATCGGAATAACAAATCTTTATTTTGGTGTTGGTATTTTTAAGGGCTTTTTGAAAATTCACCCAAAAGCTTGAACTTTTTCACATTTAAAATAATTTCTTTCAATGTTTACACAAACAAACATTTTTAGTGAAAAGGGAAAATTCCATTACTATTTTTGGTTGACATAAAATGAAAACAATTTAGATTACTCTAATTTACATTCGCACATTTTCTATTATATATTTGTAGAACACATAAATATTGAATCTTACGTAAAATTTCGCGAATCAATTATCGATTAATAGGCAATTGCAAAAATATCAGCAAAATTCATGTTATTTGAGTGAAAAAATAGTTTATCATAAACATGAAATGGTTTTTCAATCTTTATACTATATAAAATGTATAGCATGCAGTTTTCATACATTATAATAACATATTAAGTTCTTTGAAGCATAAAAGATACCATATATATTACATCACATTTATTTCGTAACATTACATTTTAAATCAAATTTTGTTTAATCTTTTCAATTTTTGGGATATTTATTTAATAAAACATTTAATTATATCTTTTTGATGAAAATCTGGCTGATAACGTAATTATAAATATAAAATACTCTTTTTACATACAAAATTACAGATTATTTTAAAATGAATAACACAAACATAAGCTTATGTAAGATTTTTGACCTACCTGATTTACTGAAAAAGAATAAGGTTGATAAAAATGGTAGCAAGTTTATATTCGTTCATTTCAGTGGAAAGACAGATCGGCCATTTTTTTGAGGGGGGGAGCATTTTTTTAACATTGTACTAATGAATGTGTGCAATGTCGGTTACATAAACTAATTCCAGAAAACATATTTTAAATTGGAACTCACTTTTGAAGTAAACTGAATAAGTATACAAATATACATAAACTGTACTGTTTCTAAAATGCTATAGCAGAATCGCTTAAAAGGGAGGAATTAATAATTTAAATTTTCAAAAATTGGGCTAAAAAACCGCTAAATTTTTTTATCGGTGTTTATTTTACTTAACGATTTTTGAATAAAATTATTTCCAAATTAAAACCCATAGAATAGACATAGAAGTACTTTTTACAAATACATAGAAAATGCTTCTTAAATCAGTCCTTACATGATTTATGTTTCAAAAATTAAATGTGATGATTAAATTTCTTTTAATTATCAATTATGTAAACTAAGATTTCTTTCTGGGCATTTATAAAATAAGGTATATAAATAAAATTTAAACTTAATGATATTTAATTTATTTCAACTTAATTAACTCTATCAAATTTAAATAAATGAAACTGAAACCTTTGAAAAAGACAGATTGTGACTAGACAATCTTCCTTCATATAAAGGTTTATGAAAGAGAACATGTTCATATTGACACTCAAACACGCATCTCTGTGCATCAATTATTTTACACAACGATTATTTCATGATGAGAGTTTAGATTTATTGAAAGCAAAATAAAGCTGTAATTAATATGCTTCTAAAATCAACTAAATTTGGTTACTTCTGCATACATAAACTATTACTAATAGTAAAACAAATGTAAATCAACCAACCAATAACTTTTAAAAACGAACATCCTTTGACTTCTGCACCAACAGATATTTAATTATACATCTTATTTAGTTTCTTTTATCTTAAATTGACTGAAGTAAAGCTCCTCCAAAAAACACTATTGCGCCATTAGCAGAAATACTAATGGCACATTAAACTGAAACATGACTTTCCAAAGCATGATAAACCCCAAGACTGAATTTGAGACAAGTCTTTCCATTATAAAAGACATTTCAAAATTGTTTTGACACTCGTAAGGCGAACTTAGTTTCCAACTTTGACTCCGGCATATATTTTGCATTATGACAAACAAAATAAAAGCAATAAAAACTTGCTTCTCATTTAGGAGAGCTTTTCCCAAGAAGAGAACGCACGAACTGTGTCGTAAGAGCATATATAAATGCTCTCCAGAGCATGAGAACCGAGGAAACTTTTAGCCATGTGCTCTGTGGAAAAAAAATAATAATAAATAATAGTGAAAAGTAAAACCACTCAAAGTCTGCTAACATTTTTGGAACTCACCCAAAAACACGGTAAATGATTTTATCCAATTTCTTGTTGCTTCGCGAATACATAAAGTCCGCAATTCTCTGCTGACATTGATGCGTCCTTCGAACAACTCATTCAAATAAAGAGATGTGAACAATTCATTAAAAAATATAAAAATAGCTTGCACTTAAGGGAAGAATACGGGTTACATAAAGGGTACTATATTAGTCAAATATAAAATAAAATGAATCCCAATGATAAAGGAATGTGCAATAATTGGATAGAAAAGAAGTGATTCAACTTTTCAGAGTTTGAATCCGAGGTACATTAAAAATTTGAAAGAAAGTTTAGGGTGAACAAAAATAACTAATTAAAAGTGAAACATAAAAAAAATGAAAACAGTAAATCATGAAGAGTTTGCAAAGTGAAAGCAAGAAGTGAGGATGAGACAAAAACTATATATTTTAACAATTACTTACGTACGTTTTCCTTAGGATTGAATTATTGAAATTGGTTATAGCCATTGTGAACTTACTTTTTCATTTCTTTCCTGCCTTCGTCATCTAATGAATGCATGCATATATTGAGATTCTCTTATTTTCAAATAAAATTATAATAATAAATATGATCAAAAGAAGAAATCTACCTAATTAGAGTGATCATATAAGGTATGATCAAACTAATTGGGAGAATTACCCAACTAATTACCCAACCCTTAAAGCTAAAACCAGCAGAATGAAAGCACTTTGCAGATAGCGATCTTGATCCTAAGAATGCGCCGAAATTTACATATTCATAACTTCAGGTACTTTTGTACAGTACAGATTTCAAACATGTGTGTTCTATACTGTCGTCGCATTTTTTTAAAGGTACAGAATCTGTATAGAATTTTGCCAAAAGTTTGGCGATACCTATGTGAGGCTTCAGCAAAGTTAAAGCGCAGTTTTCAACTCAGCTTTCTCTGCCAAAACAAGTGCGCTGATGTCACAGAATTTACATTTTACAATTCTCTATTGCATATCAGTAGAAGGAGTTACGGCCTTATAACTTTTTTGCTCATACGTTGAAGGGTTCAAGGTCAATATCCACCAAGAAACTTCACTGTGTAGATTTTAGCATTTAAAGTAGGGAGCCAGGTCAATACTATTTGATCACACCTCGTATTCTGATTATAGTAGTACAAAAGAAAGTTACACAATGATTCACTTTACTTTTTTTCCCAACTAAATCTAAATTAAGTACCTTTTACAGATAACCGAAATGCCGGATGATCTGGGACATTTTATGCAAATTCCGAATTCGAGACTGTTCCTGTTTTTGGTCACATATTTTCAAATTCATATCGATTATTAAAAATCGATTAATTTTGATTAATTTTTCTTTAAATCATAGAAAACAAGCAATGATTTATGGTTTTATTTATAAAGATGAAAGCAACTGATTCATTCTTTCTTTATTCCAATTAAAATTCAAACTGATCCGACAAATGTTGCTGCAAACAAGTTTATAAACTCAAATTAAAACAAACACTTATTAGAAGAACCTTGAAGAACTGCCTAATAAATCAAACAGATAAAAACCAATACATATCGTAACATCAATATCTTCTTTTAAATTATAACTTTATTAATTCATTTATAGGAAAAAAATTAATTCAACATTTCAAAATGCTTCTAAGTTAATTTAAATAAATAGCCTTCATAAATCTTTTAAAGTTTTCAAGTATTGGATCCTGCTTTAAAAAATATAACGAAATCATGAATTCCATCATTCTATTTGATTTTTTTTCTGCGCTGAATTTTAGGAAGAACTCACCATTTCATTTCGAATACGAGTTTGATACGTTTTAAGTACATGATATTGATTTAAATAAAAGAAATAATCATTTAAAAAAAACTTTCTGTTGCTATAGCTTTTCTGTTACCCCCTAAGCTGAACTTTAATATTACTAGAAAATTTAAAGGATCTTTTCAACCAATACGAATTTGATAAGTTTCTTTAGAGCAAATGAAATTAATTCTGTCTAGTTCTGTTCAATAATTCTAATAATGTGTTTAGCTCTAATAGATTTAGGTCAAGAAGAAGAGTAGAACAACTATCAAACCTATTCTATTTTTCCCAAAATTTATACATATTGTGAAATGTAATAATTTTACTCTTATAATACATGAAGATAATTATAAAGTAATTATTTTTAGATATTACATATCTTAAATGCAAGTATTTATAATTAACAGGATAGATTTTAAAAGAATTTATCAAAATTTATCCACTTATATGATGGGAATTGTTAAATACAGAGCGGTAACACTTATTGTGAAGAATAATTTTCTTACAATAATTATTTGTCATGCAATGTAAGTTATAAGGAAATAAAAATCTGAATAATCAATACAATCACGCAAAGTATTTTATGCAGTAAATCAATAAAGCATTAAAAAGATAGAAGAAAAAAAAATCAATGAAGTTTTTCGTGAGCGCTGGAAAAATTAATGAGCTTATTAACGGGTTAAAAGACAATACTGTCACATTTCTGAAATCGTTCCGGAAGTGTTTTATGATCATGGTCCAGTAGTTTGTTGCTAATGGCGTCAATGACAGCCTATTTATTGACGAATATCACACTGTCTAACACCAAACATAGAAACCCTCTCGGCTAAAATTGCTTGTTTTGAAAGGTATTAATCTTATGCTAGGTTGAAGGTTTCATAGCTATAAAAGCATTTCAGCGTTTTAATGGATGAAATATGCAAAAAAGGGAATAAAAATATTGTCGAAAGAAAGCAATTAGACTTTTTTGGAGGTAATTAATTTTTCGATATTAGATATCTGAAGGATATGCGGCCACTCTTAATTCAAACTAAAATTGTGATGGTTGTGGTAATGTTGATATAACCAAAAAACATGTAAGTGCTATTTGTCATCTGTAAGTTTTTTAATTTGTTTACACTTTTGATTTTAAATTTTAGATTTGAAATAAAAAAGAACAACCTTTTTTAAGTAATATGGGCAGTGAAGATAATTTTACATTTTCCTATTTTTATCAATAATTTCGTTTCGACTGAATTTCATTTCATTTAATTAAAAATAACTTTTATAATTCAATAATCTTTATATACATATTTATAGATGCAGGAACCCAAATGTAAATAAAGATTTCTCAAAGGCATTTCCAGGCTAATTAACTTTCTTTTATGCACGTTTCCACGCAATATCTAATTATTTCATTAATTAACTGATCATGTTTTATCAATAATTTCATAGAATATTTTATCTCATGAAATGACTGATTATGATTATCAATTTTAGAATATCTTGTTATTTTATTTAATAACTGATCATGATTGATCAGTTATTTCATAATAATTTCATGAGATATCTCATCATGCTCTATGAAATAAAGGATTTGAATTTTAATGAAAATATAAATTTCTTTATGGATTTTCAATTTCCTCTAATTATTGACTAAAATAAATAAAATTAAATAATTCAAACATTAAAAGAGAAAGAATATTGAAATATTATTTCCATTTTATATTAAAATTTAACAAAAAGCAATAAAACAATTAAATTCTTTCAATTAATCGAAGAAAATTTAGAATACAATTGAAACTATGTTTCACTTTGCATAAATCTTGAAACACTGCCTGTTATCCATTTTGCGTCATTTCGGTTATCTCAATATTGAAAAGTTGTAAAATAGAACAGAAACAATGATGCAGTGTTGATACGAAATACCATTCATTTCAGTAGTTCCAATGTTCATTTATGGAACTCTTAGATTATTAAAACCACGTAATCTCACCCATTTCTCTCGGGCCATAATCATTTCGAGGAAGCAAAGGGTGTTCGATTACTTTTAAATGGGGTCTTTCACAGAAATTCATTCGTTGAGTAGCATTCATTCTGCTGATAATGCGTTGGCTATAAACTAAAAGGCATTTATTGAAACTCGGAGTAAACTAAGATGTCATAATACAGAAATAGTCGGTTGCATTCACATTCAGATCTAATAGTATCTATAACTTAATCTAAACTTTCTTAATGACTTTATAGGTATCAATAGAATGGAAGCTAAGCTTATTAGACGTTTCAGATAAGCTGAGACAGTCCTAAATTTGCCACGACTGAAAAAGTGTTCTTGATGTTACTTACAAGTAGACAGTTAATATTAATAAATACTGCTTAGATGTAATTTTTTTTAAATAAATAAAATCGTTAAGGTAGGTTAAAAAAATATGTTAACACTAAGGTAAAAAAATCGATTTTTGCTAAAATATCAAATTTTTTAATCGCTATTTTTAATTATGATTATACTTCTTCATAAAACCGTTTGAATTTTGTCTTTAAGTCCATTCTTTGGAAAGATACACTGATTTTTACAATTGCATTATACCTGTTTTAATGCTATTTTACATATTTAAATACCGTTTTCTCAAATTCTAAATTTTGATAGAATTTCTGACGAAAAGGTCATAAATTAAAACTAAAGCATATTTCTTAAAATCAAATTTGGTACAGAAATTTGTCAATATGTTCTACAGTTTCTGAACTAGAGAATGAGTAAACTGTTCATTTAGAAATATTTTACAATTGTTTCAATGCCTCTCTATGCGAAAAAATAGATTTTTTTTATTTATCAGTAGAACCCCAATATTTAAAGAGTGGACAGAAATACACCTTATTTTTTAGTTCAGGAACTATGTAATATTTTTCTTAGATTATCTGCAAAATTTAAAACCTTTACTTTGGACTTTTTTTGCATAAACGTCTGAACTAGAAATTTTTTGTTTCATTCGTCTTTTTAGCCTCTCCCTAAAAATATCTTTCCCCAAGTCTTAAAAAATTTTTCGTATGTTTTGGTTTTGTTGATGCTTCTATCTATTTTTGCAAAAATTCAAAAATATAAACAATTTACAGTTTTTTTTTTTTCAAAAACTGTCTTCCTGAACGTAGTCAAATATCTTAATTAATAATAAAATTGAAATTAAAGCGAATTCTTTCCGTCAGCGATTGTTATACGTATTAAGCGGTCAGTTCTTATTTTGACTGTTATTCCTAACATAAAAAAAGTCATAGATTGATAAAGTAATCTGAAGCAATATGGACCTAATGCATACATGAATTAAATTGTCCCTTTTTATAAGTAAAAAGTTTATATGAAAATACAGTGTGAATAACTTCCCCAAAACATTCACACATACTCTCTAATAAAAGTGTCATTCCCTTCCTCCCGCATAAAAATGTGGACCTTGGGCAAGGTGAGTACATCACGACTGCTCAAATCTTTACGCATGAGAGTCTGGCACGAGAGTCAGGTGCTTCGGAATGGAGAAAATAAAACGCAAGATATTGGAAAATCTACAGTAAGGTACAGTAAGTAAAATCTACAGTAAGGTATTACATTTTGTATACCTTTTCTTCGACCGTTTGAAATCAGAATTTTTCATAGTACAAATTTAATAAAAAGACTGTATATCAAAATTCATTTATTTAAATCACTGCGTTTTTAAGCGTTTTAGCGTTTATATGCGCAAAAAAAGTGAAGATCGATAGATGATCCGTCAACCAATTGACAAATTTGCTTGGAAATGTAATACGAATCTACATTTAGATGCGAAACCTGTTTACCACATTTTTTTCTAATATCTTCACGTTTTATTGATATCGTGTTCACGTATACTCAGACAGCCAGACAGACTGTGAATAGATCTCGTAAAAAATTTTACATTTTGGTTTTAAGACCACACACACCAAATTTCAATAGCTTAGCTCAAAGTGTTTTTGAGTTATCGTGTTCAAAGACAGACAGATATAATTCCAAAACTATGTCTTTTTTGATGATTACAATACTCTTTGTATATTTCATATAGGAGAAAATGAAAGACTTCATTTAATTTTAAAAATATCCACAGAAATTCTCCTTACCAACTTTTACCGTATCTTAATATGACGTACGTTTCAATGACTATAGAAAAAATGGTAAAATCAATAGAAAAATAATTACTTTAAATCTTTCTGCATCTATTCTAATTTATTAGAATATGTAAATCTCTTTCAGTAGAGTTTGCTATCATTACAAAAGATATGGCTCATTCTTGAGCCATATTCATACGCTGCCTTCATACTTCTTATGATCTTTAAAACACAAGACTTATTTTAATCCAGAGGACGTTGCAGTAAACAAAATGTTGCAAATTAATTCCTGTTTACATTTTGAAGAAATTGAAGATTCCTTGATTAAAATTGTAGTTTTGGAATATTTCTAAACTGAGTTTAACTGAACATTAAATTTTACAAATAGTTACGTTTGCTGACATGATGGTCATCTTTTTCTAAAAGATTAATTCCTTTTAGTTTTTAGTGGCTTTGAAACGCTTTGAGATTCATTAGTGAAAAATTAATTTCTTTTAAATTGCCAAGCAGCAGAAAGTTCATGACAAACAACTTTCTGTGACTACATATAACGAATGCTTGAAATATTTCAACCGAAATATCTTTTGTCTGCAGAAATTTTATTCAATTAATTGTACTGAAACAATTATACCATCAATTTCAAGGTGCTTCAAAAAATAAGATACAAATTTTAGTTTTCGGTTTAAAAATATCTGCCAAGTATCACATTTTCAAAGGAATGCAAATCAAGTTTAAGAAGAGTATAAAAATTCAAATAAAAATAGGTTAGATTTTTCACATACTTCTTTTGTACTTAACTCTTTAATAATATAAATAAATAAAGATACAAATAATTAAATAATTTCCAGAAAAAAACGTTATTTGTTGTTTAATTTAATCAACGCGCACATAAACTAAGTTACTCTTGGCAAGAAATAGGACACGAAGAATAAAAAAAAAAATTCCGAAGAAGATTAAACATAATTTAATACAGGGAATAAACGAAAGCAAGGTCAGGAAAATTTCAAAGCAAACTAACCCTCAAAGCGAAACCAATCTATTAAAGAGCACATTTTATCTACCAGTTTTCTAAATGAAGTCTGACAACAAAGCAACTGAATCCGAAAGCGACAAGAGAATTCTGGATTCAAAATTTAATTCTACAAAAGATACCTTTTAAAACTTACTTTAAGCATAATAGCTTTTTATTTGTGTTCTTCCTCAACTGTAGTTGTCTAGTGCAGTGTTATCAATAATTTGTAAGTCTAATTCTACAGAAGATATTTTTCAAAATTTACTTTAAACCTAATAGATTTTTAACCCTAAATTTGTCTTCAATAGAAATTCAGCATTGTAACTTGATCGGTATTTGTAAACTGGTTTAGGAACATTCTTTGCAATTGGGATGAAAAATTAAAACACACTTAAAGCAATTCAGCTTTCATTATACTGCTTAAATAGCGGACTAATCTTTTTGATTACACGATAGCAGTAATTCAATAGAAAAAGTGCAGTACATGGAAAAATTACTTATTCATAGGAATTATCGGTTAAAGCTTAAATTGCAAACATTTTGTTCTTTCTTATTACAGTCTAGCGTCTATTTTCAGCCATTCTTTCTTCCATTCGATTGCTACCTTTCTCAACATTTGTCTTACACTTTTACTTTACTAAAAGAAGCTGTCGGTATTGCAAACCCTCCAAAGCAAGTGATTGTCGAAATCTGTTACAGTAGTTTCTGTATGAAAGTTAATTAAAAAAACACACAATCAAATCAAATTATGCAGATGTGCTAACAAATTACTAGAACCAAAATATTTAACTCCCACATTATAAGAAGGATTTAAGGTTGACCGAAATTTCCTTTTTAACGTACACCAGTCTAATATATTCGAGGGAATTTCGGCGGTTCTTCTTTTTCGGTTAACACTTCTAGGCTCGATACCGACTGTCCCGCAATCAAGATTCTGCCAATCGGCAACCATTTCTTCAAAAATAGTCGAGTATTTTTTTTTTTCATATTTTGTTTATAAGAAGAGTAGAAAAATGGATGCAGTGGAAGAAATTTTTTTTAAGAAAATGGCTCCCTGAAACTGTTTTTATAACCATTGTATATTTTTGATTATCAAGTGAAATACAGAATAGCTTACAAAACGCAATAAAGCAAATGCCACCTATAAAATAGGAGCAGTCTTTGCACTTACTTTAGTCTTTGAAAAACATATCCATAAACATTTAATAATCCATTAAACATCTTCTGAGAAACAGGAAGTGTTAAATATGTTCTTTCGTACATATGAGTATTAAGCTGAAAAACTAAACCTTGTATTCATTAGTTATTTGGAAAAATATCCGCAAATAAATAAAAACCTGAAATAGTTCTTGATAATCTTATTTTGAAACAGTGAAAAGAACGAAATACCGTCGTGGTATTTTTTTAGAGGACTTTCTTACAAACAATAAATTGCTTTTTCTTCAGAAATGCGATTTCATTTCCCAGTTGCTGCCAAACAGTTACACAGTTTTTATATTTTGATAAACGAATGTTATTTTTATATGAAACACAAGCTACTGTTTAGAAAATGCAATTTAACTTCCATCTGTGACTCGCGACGCCATTCTTTTTAAAGCCAATAAACGACACTTCATCTAATGCAGTACCGCACGTTATTTCATGGATGCCATGAGGAGTAAAAAAAAGTTAAGAAATAAAATAATTTAGAATTCAATTTCTATATTCTATTTTTAGTAACAACGATTTCTACAGTTTTCCTTATTAAATGAATTCTTGACGCTTATTCAATTTAATATGTATGTTTTTAGTAAACATTTCCTTTGAAACATATATATCTAACTGAAAACTACATGCTTGTACATTTTCTATTTACTAATAAATTTAGCATTAAAGACGAATGAACTCATTAGGATTATCTACAAGTGAATTGTAATTTTAACGTTTCAGATTTGTAAACTGCTGCTTTTTTAATACTTTTCGACTAAATGTTCCTGCTTCATGCGGAAAAGTGAACTGATCTATCCTAGATCGAAAAATTAAATTTAATAAAATGTTTCCAAATAAATAATATTCATTAAAAAATTTTAATAGATAATCATAATTTCACGCTGTAGTAAATTCTCGAAAATGATCACATCGCCTTAAATTAAGAACATTTTAAAACTATATTTCACATTATTGTCCTATAACTATAATTATTTTGAAAGTAAACGATGTTATTTCGAAAAAGGTGCTTTTATTTCAGAAATGATTGGCAGTAATGCAATGACATATTGTAACAAATGCATCAATAAAGAATAGAAGGATTTTTTTTTTATATTGCAGAAATTTTCATGTTTATTTACATCAAAATTGTCTCTTCCTTTTGAATTTTCTCGCAGATGCTTTTGATGGTAGCGTTTCGTAAATGATCTCGAACAATAAGCTATCATATTTCTTGAATAAAATCTTCACAGTGGATGGAGATTCAAAACAGAAATTCACAGAAGAATTGCACAAATACTTCAGAGCTGGCTTCCTTTCTTCAAATTCATCCGCATTTGTGAAAAATTTTTTTTACTTAAAACTCTTTGTAACATTTATTGAATAATGAGAACAATTCAACAGACGTCAATAATTTATTTTTTGAAATCATTGCACATCTGTTTCATAGGTGCGTCATAGATGAACAAAAACGCTATGCAGACAGATGTTAGACGACATAACATAGTAGCTACACGTGATGTGGCGTTTCAGTACTTATCTTTGAATTGTGAATCAAAACAAAATTTGTTTAGTCTAAAGGAGACTGTGAATACATTTCCGTTGAAAATCGGATTGGAAATCAGTAAATTGTAAAAATCCTCGGTGAAACAGTTTTATTCAAACAAAGAATTTTTCTAGTAGTAAATTCTGTAATTAGAAAGAAAGCAAGTGAATTTGTTATTTAATTTTCAATCTTTATTTTAAGAGAAAGCTTGCTTCCGCAGCCATTGCGAAGCCATTGAAGCACAGCCATTGATTTTGATTTTCAAATTTCATCCAAATTTTCGATCATGATCCACGTTTTAATTCTAACCCTTACTTATTATTTATTAAAATCTTTACTTATTATTTATCGTGACATAAAAAGTTTTATTTTCTAAGAACGTAGTTAGATACCAATCATTTTTTGAAAGAATGTTATACATTCAAACAGTTGAAGTTTGTTTTCATATTTAATACATAAAACTTGCCAAGAAAGGGTGCCAGCCCAGGTGTCGTCCTCGTCATCTGACCGCGGTTCAAAATTACGAGGTCCGTCCCAAAATAGCCGTAGTGTTGCTTCAAAACGGGACGTTAATATAACCAAACCAAACCTTATTTCTAAAACACCAGACGTAAACTGTTTGACACAAATGGCGTAAAGAATATGTTTTATGTTGTTTAAGTCAATCAATCAGCTTGTTATAAAATCATGAACTTTAAATTCATTTACAGTCGTCCAGTTCTAGATTTCATATTTAGTAAAAAAATCTTGACTTACGAATATTTTAAACTAAAAATGTTTCACTCCTCTACCACAAAAACTGACCGCGTTAAGAATATCGTTATTGAATATTCATTTCCAGCCAATCAACGCCAGTCATTTCCATGAGAAGTCATTTTGTTTGGTGCATCTTCCTCGAGATGGTTATTGAAATGATCGAAAATTGTCTAAAATATTGATATTCAACGATTAACAAGTCGGTCAGTTTTCAATATATCGGGTAGTATGTAAATGAAAACCAAAAAGTCATTTTTTTTAAATATGATGAAAGATGTCGATAAAAATGTGCATTGAATTCTTTTAAACTCGTCAAGCTTTTTCAAATTCCCAAAACTGCGAGATTTTCTAATTTATTTTTGCTGGAAAGTGGAAATTTTTTTTCTTTGGTTTAAAATTTGCATATGTCAAGAATATTTTACTAAATATGAATAGTAGTATCAAATAACCCTAAAAAAGTTTAAATTTTATAATTATTTCAAAAACACATTCATTAACTCAAACAACAAAAAACATAATTTTTAAAATCATTTAAAGCATTTTTCTAATTGTAAGTGGATGCTTATCTCTCACAGTTTAGAAATGATTTATTGGGCTACAATTAGAGTAGACGGCTTATATAATAATAATTAAAATTAGTTTTTAAAGTCTTTAGAAGCCAATGTGAATGAAGATCATTTTAACTTATGCTGTTTAGCGTAAAGTCGATGTATTCGACTAATGATACCGCCATGAATTCCTTTCAAATTTCAAACAGAAAAGTATTATCAACGGTATTTTGAAATTCCATTTTGAAATTGCACATTGGCATGAGTCAGTAACGAGGTGATTGATCTGTAGTATCATTACAACGAAATGTTTATTCTTTTCTTGCATTTCGTTTGAGACAAATTTCAGAAAGACGACATTAGTTGTTTCTAAGAACACGATGTTGAATACTTCGTGTGCTTATGCTTCCTTTTGTAATGGTGATTTCACGGGAGTTAAAAATGGGTCGTGTCGTTGTTTTTTTTAAATATCTCTTTGGTATGTGAATCTATTTTTGTATGTTTCAGTGATGGCTACCACTCCTAGCTTTTTTTTTCTCTTCATTTTTTTCACCACCTATTATTCTCTTACCTCCTTTTTTTTACCACCGAAAGAAGAGGATCACAAAGAATCATAGAGAGAAAATATATTATCTTTTAAGAGCCCTGAGACGATTATGTGGCGAAGCATAATTAATTAAATGATGATTTGAACTCATTAATCAAAGATGATCTGGTTAATTACTCGATTAATCTATTAATGTCAGAACTGTTTATTATAAATGCATAAATAATTTTCTCTTAATTCTATTTAACAGAAATAAAATTTCATGATATATAGGGTATCCATTCATAATGGCCCAACAGCAAATTTCTAAACCTTTAAAGATAGGCACATATTTCCAATTAGAAAAATGTTTTAAATGACGTTAAGAATTATATTTTGTATTGCGTGAATCAATAAATATACTTTTAAAAAATTAACATGTCAAATTTTCTTATGATCTTCCCGGTGACATATAATAAAATATTCTTGATTCACAAACCTTTTAAACAAAAAAATTCTGAAACTAAAACTAATAAAATTATGAAGATTTGAATAGCACTATTTTAGAAGATTTTAAATCATTTCAATGGCCGTTTTGAGGAAAATTCACCAATCAATGCACTGTGTTTCATCGAGGCGACTGTTGATTTACCTAAGAAAATGAAATTCAAGATATCACTAAATCAGTTCTGGTCGCAGAAGATAGGGATTCTTTTCTTTTTTGAAAATGTTAGTGTCTTGAGAATATTTTATTAATATAACTAATAGGTCTGGGGAACTGGATACAGATTTAGTAAATTAAGTTGTAATTTTTTAGCAATACATTTTCTGACCCAAACAATAAAAAATATAATTATCTACGTGCTATAGAGGGTTTTTGTGATAGGAACTATATACCAACTCTAACGATTTAGAAATCAATTATTGCTCTTCTATGACCATTAGTTATTATTTTTTAAGTTATTTTACAACATCAATTTATCATAGTAAAAAAATTTATATATCGCTGAGTTATACCCTGAGGAGAATTAAATAAATTGGTTAAAAATAAGACATTAAATCGGTTGTAAGCAAATAATTTAATACTGAAATTCTTTCAGATGCAGTAATAAAAATTCCTCACGTTAAGTAATCGGATAAAGTCTAACCTATTAACACGCCAATGTATAGGTTCAATTTGCATATGAATCTTTAAGAGCGCCAAGATAACGTGCCATTTGGCTGTTAAGATCATCTAAAATATTGATATTCAAATTTTCATAACTACTTAGTTTTAATCGTAGTCAAGTGAGACGCTCCCGATCAAAAGGTTAGTGTATGAAGAAAACTTTTCTAAGTATGACAAATAGACCGGATAACTGTATGAAAATTTAAATTCCATTTCCTGTATTCAGCAATACATTTATTGATTGAATTAACGAAAAATAATTTCTTATTTAGAACACTTTTCCAATTAAAAATTTATGCATATTCCTAATTCGTTTGAAATTAGCTTTTGGGTCACAATTAGAATGGACACTTTGTACATATATTACAATATACAGGTAGAAAATTTATAAGGCATTAGTTAATTGAAATGCATTTTTTTTTTACTATTAAGCCTGAAAAAATTTCTGAAATATTTGCGCTGATGCACCATAAGTTTCAAGTATTAGTTTACGATCTAAATACCTTAAACATATTTAGACCCTCGCTTAAATATATTTTTATAAATAATGAGTCTAGCTGAAGGCAACGGTATTCCTCATTGACTTCTTTTGCTGTATCTGTATATAAAATTACTAAAAAATAATTTCGGTTCCTTTATTATAAGAAGAAAATAAATATACACATAAAACTTTATTACGCTCATCAGATTTCGTGCACTTGTGGCTTTAAAAATCTGAAAGAAATCTTTTTAATTTCAAGGTTTCTTACTTTTAATCACGGCGGTAGGAATTTTTATTTTTTTTCTGTCTCGAGGGTAATCGACCTTGATATAACGAGGATGTTTAATTAAAGCGCGCTTTCTAGTTTCTGGTAATAGGAAACTGATAAGGTTCAAAATGTCCTTTTATTCCACAGGGAAACAACTCGGAGGGGGGGGGAGATAGAAAGCAAATACGAGATCAAATTTTAAATGGAAAATGAAGCATCATATAATTAATTCACGCGGCAGAAAAGTTAGTTTTATAAGATACTGAATTAAATTATTTTCACTCTGATAAACTTGAAGATTGCTATAGTAATTGGATTGTTATTTTTCTCATTCACGTCATGGTGACTTTAGATAGTAAGACTCAAAATATTTACTTAATTTATTCGAGCTGGAATCCATTTAGATAATTCGTGTATCGCAACTGTCAATCTATTATTATTATTTTTTAATGACTTTCTTTTGCAATTTTTTTCCTTATTGTTAGACACTGAGAACAATCCCAGATATCATGCTTAATCATTCTACAGAAATTCCATAGATTTAGGTTTCAGCTGATAGTTTTGTCAGATTTACAATGTGGAGATTTCGTGACATTCATGCAGTTTCATACTTCATGCCATCTAAAAAACTATCATTCAGAGCGCCTTTTTTTTGTTTAATTCCATGGATAATTTGTTTACCTGAACAACATGTCAAATCGAACGTATAGCAAGGCATTTTGTCTTTGAAAGGAAAGATTGATTCATCCTTATGATATTCGAAGTACCAGAAGAGAATATGTGAACTGAATCGAATATATAAAAATGCATTATAAATTTAAAATGAATAACTGTTTTATTCTCGTGATTTTTAAAGTACAACAAACTCCTGATTATCTGTGTAACTGGTTAGCAAGACTACAACGAGTAATCCTCGGATTAAACAGGGCACAATTCAACACAACAATGTCTCTCAACAGCTTTGATTTATATTTATTTCTTATTTATAGATATTTTGATTTTTTTTTAACAAAATTAATTGGCCAGTTGTATTTAACATTTAAATCCCTCCATTTTTATGACTGAAGTTTTTTAAACAATATTTCGGATAAACAACCACGGATAATAGAGAGATTATTATAGCAACAGCGAAATTTATTTAAAAAAATTAATATTTCTTTCTAAATTCTGAAAAAAATGTAAGGAATATGGATTCGTAGGATTAAAATAACTGCTGTTGTTATTCTTATACATAAAGTTAGAAATTCAGATCCTTATAGAAACTTACATGTACTCTGTTTTAGAAATTTGCAGTTTTCTACAATAATTTTCAAAATTAAAATTTATTTCTATGTTTCAAGAGTTATAAAATGTTTTCTTTATGATTGAAATCCTTTTGGTATATATGAGTAAATTATATTCGAGGCCTTGTTACTGAATTTCATACGAATTAAAATAAAGAATATATTTTTATGAAAGTATTTGCAATTTAGCTTTATCACAACCAACAAAATAGCTTGAATAATAATAATACAAAAGGCTGAATGTACCATGCTGATAGAAAAATTTAATTTTAGCATACTTGTCAATACATCTAAAACACTCGTTTTTACTCAAAGCGTTTCTGTTTTATTTAAATATATTACTTCTATATCTATATTTATTCTATATCTATATCTATACTTTTAATTAATAAAGCTCAATGTGTGTGTGTGTGTTGGCGCTCTACAGGCCAGGTCATTTGACCTACAGCTACCAAATTTGGTACATGTATACCTTAGAGGTCGGGAATGTGCACCTGGGGTTCCTTTTTTGAATTTTTAATTAGAATTTTAATTATTAATTAAAAACTAACTTTCCCGCCAAAAAAATCTTCCATTCTCCCCACCGCCAAATGAGTAAGGCTTCAGTTTTTTTTTTTTTTCCAACAGTAATGAGGCTAGGGTTAACATTTTTCGGCCGATTATTTCAAACGATTCTGTTTACTTTCTTAATGTTTTATGCATTTAAAATTAAACATTGTTAATTAATCCATCTTTCAGATTCATTCTGAAGCACTTTTGAATTAAAATAACACAAAATAAAGGAAATTAAACATTTCTAATCTGCATAGCGTTACCCCAACTGACGTAAAAAAATCACGCATTTGCGTTACTGTAACTGGCGTTGAAAATTCAAGCATGCGCATTGTGTTCTGATCGTTGACAATATTATCAACGGATGATTCTTTATTTAAATTATTTTTAGGTTAGCTGCATGCTTTTGTATTTAAATTGTATTTATGTTAGTTATATATTTTTTGTATATGTTTATAGTTTTAAGTACATCGTTTTTTAAATAGTTTTTTTTAACCTGTTTTCAATGATTTAAATTATTTTAGGTTAGTAGCATGCTTTTGTAATTAAATTGTATTTATGTTAGTTATATATTTTTTGTATATGCTTATAGTTTTAAGTACATCGTTTTTTAAGTGGTTTTTTTAAACCTGTTTTCGACCGATTATTTTAAACGATTCATTTTATTTTCTTAGTGTTTGATGCATTTAAAATTAAACATTGTTAATTAATCGATCTGTTCATGATGAATCTGAGAAAATTTTGTTGACAAATTCTTCAGATATTACATAAATTAAGAAAGATATTCTTTAGTGCCCATAAAGTTTAAACATCTCAGTGACTCTGTTATCAGTAATCATATTATAAAAATATGCTTTGTTTCAGTAAAAAATATTATTATATTAATTGCAGATTAATTCTTTCCACTTTAATTTAAAGCATAAATTCTACGAGAGGTAACAGAAAATTAAAGAGATACATATTACGTTATGACTGAAGGCCTTTATAATATTATGAGTAAATTATATGACTATCGAAATTTGAAGTTTTAAAATATTTTGATGAAGAATCTATTGAAGTTGGAATTGCGTAAAATATTTAATTATTAAAATTTAAACAAACATTAAGATTGGTGAACCGGCTGGTCGCCAAAGGCGGCTAGTACTAAATATGTGAAAGCATATGAAATTCTATAGATTCACAAATAATATTATGATATGAGTGTTTTACATGGCGATATTTAATATTTTAAAAAATTATACTAATTTAAATCAGTTGATAAAGATTGAAGACAATTTGGTTGCTAGAATAAAATAAAACTGACTTGCAGAATAATATATTCAAAACTTAAGATATTTAAATTTCAATAGCATAACTGCATTAAACTTTATGACTTTATTCCAAATATAATATTAAAACCTGTTAAATATACAAACATCAAGTGTAAAAAATATATACTGATGAGAAAAGATAATGAAATCAGGAACGAAATTTTGTTTTGCCAATTTAAACTTTACTTCCTTAATTTCTAAAGATTTTTTGCTTTTTTATCATCTAATTTGAAGACCATTTCCGTTTCGGGAACATGTTACCTTCTTTATTCAATTAAGAACCTATAGAACTCTTGAGTGTTTACGGATTAAGTATAAATTTTATTATAGAATTACTGAACTTATGAATGATTTAATTTCAGCTTATAACATTCAAAGGCGATAATTCGATTCTCCCATGATGCATGGGCACAAAGATTAAGAGGCTAATTGAATTTTCTATACGCAGTGGCATCTCCGCTGCTTCATACATTTTAATTCCCTCGTAAACCTTTTCATCTGATTGTTTAGGACAGATGAATTATCAAGGGATTCTTTGATGAGGAGAGCTGTGAGACCGATTTTCAAGCAAAGCTATTTTAAATGTTATTCTAATAATTTCAAAACATGACTATATCAGAAATAAATTTACTTTTTTAAAGCTTGATACTCCAGAAACTGAGAAAAGTTAAAGTTGAATGATTTTAAATCAGCATTTTTTTCCAGTTTGCAAATGAAGTAAATTTCTCTAGGTTATTTTTTTTTCGATATTGGTGAATGGACTTCTACCAGATCTATCAAGTCTTTTTTTCTTATGTAAGCTTGCGAGCAAGATCATGTTTTGTTTTTTAACCTATTGGCACAAATAATATAATTAACTTTCTTACCAAGGAATAAATATAAATTTCATATTTATATTTTGGAGGATGATGGATAATACTCTAATATTGCTTATAATTTATTTTCGAGAAACGTTAAATTTAATTTTAAGAATTGTAAATGGCGTTTTTGATTCGTTATTTGGCAAATGGTTCATTATGAAATCTATTGATGCTAAATTTTTGAATGAAAAGCAGAATATTTCATTGAAGGAAGCAAATCTGCAACATATTTTTAGTCTTCAATCAGTTAGATAGGTTACCAATTTAGAATTGAAATATGAAAGCAATCATGTATGTCCATTAGCTAATCTTAGCTAAATAAACATTTAGGAAAGCATAAATATCACAAGAGTAAGCATTAATAAAGGAAATAAAAATTTATATAGTCTTTATATTCAATTATTTGCATATGCAAATTAACTACAATTTTAATTTTTACAAATTCTTTGACCAATTGAATCATGCTCGCGTATCCTCATCATTAAATTGTACATGTATTTTATCTTTATTCTATTTATAAAAAAAATGTCTAATTTCTCCCTTTTTTATAAGGAATAAAAGGTCATGAGCTTATTAAAAAATTAGAGTACAAACGGATATCAAATAAATGCTTGCATTCTAGTCAAGAGCTTGATTTTTTTAAGTGACAGAAAAAGTAATTTTTGGTGACAGGATAAAAAAAAGAAGCGATAACCTAATTACTGCAGATACAGGATGATGGATTGCTTGCTGTCATTTAGTGTTGTGTTCACTTCCATTTGGAGGGTATTTCAGTAAATAAAGCCAGAGCAAGATTATTTTGCAGCGAAAGAATTAGCTTTATTTGACTTTCGCCTCTTTTCACAAACAAATCACTCGAGTGGCAAACTGAGCTCAACAAGTAAATCAAATTTAAGAGCACTTCAATGAATATTTTGTTCTTAATTATTAGAAATGTTGACTTTGATTTTGAATGAATGATAATGAATACTGGACATGCATTTAAAAAATTTATAACAAGAATGTGTATTTTTCAGACTAAAAAAGGCAGAACGAACTTTTCGTAATCCGTAACATTGTTAATTCTTAACATAAATAGAAATTTGTTCATAATATGAGCAAATATATAACAGATTGCGGGTATCCGTTTCATGTTTTTAGCTATTGCTAAAAAGTTAAATATGCATTCTAATTAAAATCTAAAACGAAAAAAAAATACATATTAAACGACCTAAAATATTAATCACAATAAACCTGTTTTTACCTATATTTGTAATGATTACCGATTTTATTCAGCCTACTCATTTTTCACAACTAAACATCTGTATTACATCTTTATTCAAATGAGTTACGAGAGCTAGGTAATTCAAGCTTTATTCAAGAGCTTACAAATTTTCAAGAGCTTACAAATTACAAATTAATTATTCTAGGTAATTCAAGAGCTTACAAATTTTAAGATCATACTAGATTGCATTAAGAGTTAGTATTTAAATAGTGATATCTCCGTCACATTCGTTATTGATTTTCAAAAAAAATCTTTTCTACTGATAAAATTTGAAAAATTAAAATATGTGGCATTGCTTCTTAAGTGACTATATGCCATATGATTTCAATAGCTTTTTGTATTTGAGGCAGTGAAGTTATTTCTTTGATTTCTGAAACTCAATTTTTGTTTAAGCATAGAATTTGACACCCTACCTTCGCAAGTTTTGCTGTCTCTGCCAAGTTGAAATCCTGGTAAACAACTGCACACAGGTCGTCCTTGAACACTTTTACACATATGTGTGCAACCTCCTTTATCTCGTGAGCAGGCGTCAAATTCTACAAAATAAATAAGACTTGTTGGACAAAACTAAATTACATTAATATAAGTATGTTGTAACTTTCCAAAGATTATGCCTACAATTTTTGTGCATAGTTATACTTAAATAATTTTTATGACAATTAATTATAGCGGGAATATTTTTGAGTTTATGTAACAATATATTTTGTTGTTATGCGAGCGAACTTAACAGCTCTTAAAAATTCAAAGAAAGGAAAAAGGCAATAATTTTGCAGGAAAGAAACAGCAATAACCTATTTGAGAGTTCAGATTTAAAGTTAAATTAATATTCTCTTGTTGTGAAGCTACATGAAAATTCTTAAAATATTTAATAAAAGAGAAAAGTAATTCCATTTTTATATAGGAAAACTTCGTTATATCACCAGGAAGAAAAAAACGCTTATAAGAGATAGAAGAATTTCGATTTGAACATGCTTATAAACATGAGCTTTTAAATGCTTTAACAAAAATTATAAGCTTCCAAAATAAAAGCAAATTAATCATATCGATTTATTTTAGCCTTACTACCTTAAATTTGTTTCAAAAACAGTTTACAAGAATTTTTAACAGATAGTTTGAATAATCAACTATTTTTAGTATTTTTAATAAAAGCACAAATCATTTTTTAATCTCCTCTTTACCTTTAAATATTTTATTTGATATTCATTTACCTCATTTTTACTAAGTACTTACCTCATTTTTACTAAGTACTTAATTTCTTGCAAAATTCTTCCATTTTATTTATAAAATCCTCAATTTTAATACAAGATGCGTTAAAAATAAAGCCATGAAAATGATTTTATTATTTGGGATCAGGTGGAAATTCCGATACATGACAATTATTTTTCTAATATATTATTAAAAATTCAAACCAAAAATTGAGATAACTTCGAACAATGAATATTCAAGGTAAAAAATCTTCCGATATAGCATCTGTATCGCGAGAAATAAATGTTAATCCTTGCATTTTTTAAAAATATATTACTAAATAATAGTGAAACAACAAATAAGAATTTAAATGCAAAACTGATTTACCCTCGCACGTTTTTCCGTCTCTTCCAATTTGATAACCAGATAAGCAGCTGCACACTGGTCGTCCGTTAATACTTTGACATAAATGGGAGCACCCGCCTTTGTCCCGGGCGCAAGCATCGATTTCTGAAATAAAATTTACTGAATTTAATTTGAATTTAAGGAAAATATATTGAATTTGATGAAAATATATAAAATATATCATTTGAAACTAAGGATAATACAATGAGTTTAACCTGAATGTAAGAAAAATATATTGAATTTACTTTGAGTGTAACGAAAATATATTGAATTCAATTTGAGTTTAACGAAAATATATTGAATTAATTTGAGTTTAACAAAAATATATTGAATTTGAATCTAAGGAAAAGAAAATGAGTTTGATTTGAATATACGGAATAATGAAAATACACTGAATATTTTAATTCACTAATATAAAAATTAAGATATTAAAATAAATTTAAAAAGTGTAAAAGAAAGTTCAAATTCAGAAATAATATGATAAGTAACCGTCTTTGGCGAGCAGCTGTTCGCCCATCATCTATATTTTTAAAATAATTAATAAAAGCAAAAGCCTATACCCCCAATCACAAATAAAGTATGAATTTCGGGAATTTTTATTCATTTTAAGATAATGCTACCAAGGGTCTCATAAATTTCATATCAAATTAATGAAATCCGTTTCTCAACCACCACTCATTTCCGAGAGAAATTTCAAAATCATTACTTCACAGCTCATTCATTCTCATTTCGGAAATTTCTTGATTGAGTTTGCCGGTCACAATCACTAAATAATATATACAATGTATCGATTTTGCCAATTTTAATTTTGAACGAAAGTTCATGACTTCAAGGGTCATATGTCCTTTTCACATACATTTTCGAAAGATAATGCACAATAAAACTTAGACAAAGCCCCAAACCTTGTGCCAATTTTCGAAGCCTAACTAATAATTAAATGTTTAAACTATTAAAATAGTATTTGTTATCGAAAATAAGCTAATGTCAAAATTTCAGTTCTCTAACACATGAGAAAATAAGTGAAAACCGATTAAAAGATTCCATTTTAACAAACATGAAACAAATGAAGTTAAATAAAGAGGTTTGAAAATCGCAAGAAATTTGATTGATAGAAACAAACTTAAAATATTCTAATAAAGCTTAACTATACAATTAAATAATGTTCATCATATTTCAAAAATCAAATGAAAAATATACAACTCGGTAGAAATTGATAATTAAAAAAATATCGATTAATCAATGTTTCTAAACAAGAATTCAAATCAATAATTTTTTTCATTAAGTGTCTGCTTTTTAGTTTCTCATCTTTACTTTGTACATGATTGGGTAATAGAATCGGGAATTTAGTTATTTGAATTTTTCATCGTTCAAACATTTTTAATTGTGAAATCAAATTTATTTTTGAAAATTTTTCAAATACATATAACATATTTACATAGAACATTTGCTAGGGACATTCTAATACCGATGATTCTTATATTTATTTATTTTCTTAAAAGCGATTTTTTTCTAACAATAAAGCACTATATTTCCCACCGTCAGTCATTGAAATATCACGACATTCAAGTGTAAAATAATTGAAGACGAATGTCTCAAAGAAATTCCGAAATGACGTTGAAATAAAGTAAGGATACTTAATAAAAGAAATACAGCAAATAAGCACCACTGAATTTCAGCAGAATAGTTGAATCGATATTCCTTTGAGCATTTAACAAATTCGAGTTACTATTTGACATTCATTTAATTTATTAACTTCATAATTTATTTAATTTTTAATCTCAAAAGCGATTCTTTCTAAGAGTCATCAATTTTATTTCCGTCGCCACTTGTAAGTCATTGATGTACCATTATATTCAAATATACAATAATTGACGATTAATGATTTTTGCGACAAACTTCCTAAATGAGCTTGAAATAACGTAAGAATACTGGGAAAAAAGAAAATATGACAAACAAAACTCATTGAACTTCAGTTGAAACAGTCGAAATGGCATCCCTTCGAACATCTAATTAATTCATGCTAGTGCTCGACAATTAGAATTAATTAGAAGAGAGGGAGAAATCACGTCAATAGAGCCCAAGTGTGTAGCTCACAGGACTTCAACTCCGTCTCTGAAAATCGATACCAGAACAATGGGAAGAGTCGAGTGTCTACAATGAATGTAATCTAATTCGAAACTTGTACAATTAGTTCACACATGTTAATCAACGAGGACGTTCTAATTTAAAGACATACTATCAGTTAAAAGGGGATTTCTTTAAAAAGTAGTCTTTAACACGAACCATGGATTGCTTTATAAATTGTAGTTTATAAAAGAGATAAAAAAAAGAGAGATTTCGGATAAATTTATGTTTCAATTTATAATAAATAGTATTCAATACATAATGCATTTAACGCACAACTTATATATCTATTTTATTGAACTGCTTTCGAATCGTGGAGTTCCCAAACTCTAACTAGATATTCCTTAAATCATATATTTAAAATGAGCTTTCTTTTATATTCGGTTTAATTCACACGAAGAATCAATCCAAGACTGAAGAATTTATTTAATTCTTTACCTTAATTTGAATGGACATTTCAAAAATTATTTATTGAACAGAATTATTACTATTATCTAAAACACTATCTGAGAATAAATATTAAGCAAAATAAATTTATTACAACTTGAGTATATTTCTTACTTTTTAAAGCAGAATGAGTAGATAAAACCAGTTACTGCATAAAGAGTATATAAAAAAAAAGTCATCATCGTAAAAAGTACTTGATAAAAAGAATAACTTCTTCACATTGATGGAAGCATTCTGATAGATACAGAGCATATAGTACGCATTAAATGTAGGGAAATAATAGAAATTCATTATGAGCTGAATCAATGTCCAACTGTCGATACAATGGGAACTTTCGTCATCGAACTTTCATTAGTTATCAATATCGATAAGCATGATTTGAAATGAAACGATTACTGTTTTCTTTTCTAAATAATCTTTTTCCTTGTTTGCTTTATTATTATTTATTTTTAGATTATATTAAAATCTCGTTTGAAACTACAGGAAGACAATATGAGAATAGACCACACAATTTCTAACATAATCAGTTAATGAGGGTGAATGTTCGCAACACATCGCTCTCCAAACTTCTACGTCACACCAGTGAGGGAATATTTGATGCCGACGAACAAGGTTTGCCTACGCAACGGTTGTCTTGTGGTATCGGATCACGAATACATGATCAGAAGTTAGTCCTAATAGAATAAAATGCTCTACAAGAATATAAAGTTTTCATCACGATACTAAGCGCCATTCAAGATGTCAAACGACTTTATGGAGTTATCGTACAGTATCTTGTGTTAACAAGCAAGGCTGCCCTCATCCCACTGAGAGCCTCAATTTAGGTTTGGAATATATTTCTGCTTTTATGCTTTTATATCTTTTTCCCCGGTCGATCTTATAATAACAATGAAAATAAGAATAAACAAGATAATTTAGATACCGCACACAATACAAAACAAGCACAATAAATCGGAGGATTATAAGCAAGCTATCTTACCATTACATGTTTTACCATCTCTTCCCAACTGAAAGCCAGGTAAACAGCTGCAAACTGTTCTTCCAGCTATCGTATCGCACCTCTGGGCGCATCCACCATTGTCTCGAGCACAGGAATTGGCAGCTGGGAAAAGAAAAACAACTGCATTGAATAAAAGAAAAGAGAAAATTTATTAAAACACTTGGAATGGCATCATTCTTCAGGGGCTTACACTGAACTTTTCCTTCGGCCAAAGTCGGGCCAAACGGACCGATAATTCTTTATTCGTATAAGCCTCTATGGATATATTATATTGAGTATGAAAAATAAAACTGATTTATATAAAAAGCATACTGTTTAAATATATAAAATAAGAACGATGCACTTTTTTATTTAGTAGAACAAAATACTTGCATTCCCTTCGTAGATTATTTCGAAACATTTCAAATGCAAATTTGGCGTACCATTCCCAAATTTAGTTTTAAAAATAAAGGGGGTTTTGGGCTATATATCTCAATTTTTTTAATTGAAATACCTAACATTATATAGTGATACTCGTGATTCAATCAAGAGCAATCTTGATCGAAAATGTACAAAGAGTAGTGTCGGAAAACCGGCTAAACTGAGAAAAGCAAGACAAGATCTACCACGCGAAATTTGCTGGTATAAGTTACAGGCACATAACTGGGCAATAATATTTACCCATTCTTGATGAAAATTGTAGGCATGTATTTAATTTAATAGGGAAAAAATAGCAGAAGACAACAGTTGTATTCCTCAAAATTCGATACTAACACCAGATCTATGTTATTCAGTCATCAATACTACATCAATATTCATACATTTGAGCCTTTCAAAATATCTGGCGTTTAGGTTCTTAAAAATGTTGTTGTTTCTAAAGGCACTTGTCATAGACAAGCCCACTGACTTCAAAAGTCAGTGATTTTAAGCCAAGGATGCGTCTCTTGTTCTTACAGTAGCGCCATCTAGGGCTAAGAGTCCGACTTAGCTACACACGTCACAGCACTTTTTACGGGGCTGACTTCATTCAGGCATTTCATTCACTCATCCGCAAATCGTAATTTAGACCTGAATCAGAGAACGATTACCCCTGATCCAGTACCTCAAGTGGTATTACTCTCGACATGGAGAACTTTGTTACCACGACAGATTTATACATGCGCCTGCCACCACACACACGGAGAGTCTTCGGCCGGCTTGGTTCGAACTCGCAATCCAAGGGACGTGAATCCAACGTCCTATCAACCAGGCTATTCTGGTCCGCTAAAAAAATGCTGCATGATGTAACTACCAAAAATATTTAAATACCGTTTTGCAGTTTTAAGTATCAAATGAACAATTTTTTATAAAATAATAAGCAAAAGAATTGCCTGGTAGTACTCTAATTAATTTAAAAGAACTCGCTAATGTGATGCCCCCCCTTGGAGTAGATTGAACTTTTTTTGCTGTTTTCAACATTTTCACATTTGACACCTAAATGTTTACCACTCTTGTTCTTCTTTTATCAGCTTGATTGAATCGCTGAAGCAATAAAAAGTATTTGCAAATAATGGCATATTTAACATTTTTGCTAATTCCTCCATTCCACAAGTCGATGGTGCAACATATGAACTGCAGCAGATGGTAAGTACTTCCTTAGCTAAAATGGCACTAAACTATTTCTTCCTAAAACAGGCTAGTTTGTAGTTTTTCCGGATTAAAAATTTTATATGCCATATTAAAGCATTTTTCTATGCTAAAGCTTCTGATACAACCTTCAAAATTATTATAGCCCTTGTGAATCATCATGCACATTGCGATACTCATCAAAAATTCGAAGAAATCGAAATGATTTTTTTTGTTTGCTGCAGCTGTACAATAATTTATAGGAAAAAATTTTTAAATAGCGTAACTAACGTAGTTAATATTATTGCTCAAAAGAAATACTGCCATATATTCTAATTTTTTTATATAAATTATCACAAAATAACAATTTAAATGAATTATTAAGCAGAGCCCAAACCTTTATTGGTCCATTATTTAAACAATTATGTCTCGTAACTTTATACTCCATTAAATTAAACTTATATTTGCCTTGCAGATGAAACGTAATTAAAATGAAACGTTGTTCTCCCAGGATAGAATTCATCATCTATTTACCTGAAACTTTAATAACATTATTCAGGTAGAGAAAAATCAAATGACGAAAGAAAAAAGATTTTTTTTCCAATAAATAAACTGTCAGTGCCAGTGAAATATAAGGGTTGTTTATGACATTCGTGGCAGTCATTAAAGAGGAATATAATTGCATTCAAGTGTCCCCGAAAAGAGAGTAGTTTTATAATTACATTCGTAGCAGCACTTTGGGTTATTTTTAGTTACTCATTACAATATAGATTTTTTTCTTCTTCGTAGCAATACATTTTCCGTCCGATTTACACGCCTGAAGTGAAAAATGTTCCTTTACGATTGAATTAATTCTTGCTAAGTTTTATTTTGTTGCCTTATGATGATTTGTTTAAACATTTCACGAATATGCAATAATTGCTTCTCGATTTGTGCTGATTTGATAATAAGTAATATCGTATTGTAATTATCACAATAAACTGCAAAGAAATATCGAAACTTTGTTAAATAATTTTAATTACAGTTTCAAACTAATTAGAAAAGTGCTATTAAAATTCTCGAATTTAGTATAATGAGATTTTTTTTATAACTTAAAGGGGCTAAGTAATGAAAACAACAAAAGCTGCTCTACTTTTCTGAACATTTGAATTATATTCGACATGCATGCAGAGGATGAAAGTTTAACATATTCAATAAATCATCGCTAATATATAAGATTTTCACAGATAATTAAAATAATAACAAGAACATACAGTGGGAGGGGTCTCCTTGAAACTTTCTTGCATATTCTCTTATCAAAAATTAATCCCTTTCCTCTCACATGTGGATCTTGGGTAAGACCGATAATGCCTTCTGTGGGAACAATAGCAACGAAATATAGATTTCTAGCACGAATTTAATATTTTCATCGAATTCATAGAGCTAATATGTATTTTGCACGTCTTTTTTTCCGATCAATTGAAACCAAAATTTGACATGGAACTGCAGTTGTAGTCACAAGATCACACACCAAATTTCATTTATTTAAGTCATTGCATTTACATGTATGAAAACGTATAAAATGCCAGACTCTCGAGCCTTTAATAAATTTGATTCAAAATTTGATAAAAATCTACGTTTTAGATGCTAAATCTGTGTACCAAATTTTATACATCTAGATCTTTACAGTTTTTAGTTATCGAATTCATTTTTACACGAACAGCCAGGCAGACAGACTTTATGCGAAGGAATTTCTTCAAAATATGATACAAATCTAGAAATTTGGTCTTATGTCCATATACCAGATTTTATCAGTCTATATAAATATGTCGATATACCAAATTCCATCAGTCTATATAAATATGACGATATACCAAATTTCATCATCTAAAAGCGTTTTTGAGCTATCGTGTTCGCCGACAGGCAGAATTAATACCAAAAAGTTGTTTACCGAATTTAGGGAAATTGGAAAAGTAGAGATTTGTCAAAATGTTGAATTCAAACTTTTTGACGATTAAAATACTTTCTATATATTTTGTACACGAGAAAGTAAAGGAAAAATTACGTACTAAGATTTTTATGAACATAGCACATTTATTTTCAACTGGGCAAATAATACTGTTGAAAGGACTGATTTGCAACAGGAAAGCATTACGACCAGCCTACATCTGAGGATTTAAGACAAAAAATGTCGCCTGGGAAACAATAAGGAAGCATGAATGCTATTGCGCTACCTCATATATAAAGTTGAACAAAATCTAGGATGGCACATTTTAATTGGCCATCACTGTAAAAACATACGTGTTATCTGATAAGCTGCCGCTCGTCAACTGACTTAGGTGCAAAATTATGAGGTCTGTCTCAAATTAGCCTTCATGTTATTTAAAATCTTGACTTAATTATAACTAAATTTAAATAATCGTTTATCTAAAGCTCCTACAAGAAGACAAAGTTGCATAAACTTAAATTTGCAAGACGAATTACACACCAAAGAATAAATATTTTATAACTAAATGGCGAATATGTAGAACGATTGACAAATAAGCTTAAACATTTCAATCTTTTTTTCTTATTCAGTAATTTTTGATTTTAATTCAAGAATTTTATTATGATTTTAAGAGGTTAAAAAATATTCCTCGCATCATGTATGAATCCGATAATAAATTTATATTTTGATTCAGGGATACATAGAATTTCTGTTTTCAATTCTTTATTTGACTAAGTTATTGACCTTACATTTTTAATACTTTTTTTGGAATAGATGGGATCTTGCCAGGAAACGTTCACTTCCTTTCCCTCTGCTATAAACATCCGTATGTTCCTATTATCTGAATCATCTCACAAGGCCTTCAACATTGAGAATTTCATTTTTAAAAGTTTTTCTTTTACTTTTTTTCCGTAATTTAATATTATATATATATATATATATATATTTGCAGGGATTGCACTAAAAAGTCACATTAAATGCCTTTTGCCAGCATTTTAATATAACATTTATTCAGCATTTGTCAGAATTTTACTTATAGAATCAACATCGGAGATAAAATGTATATACATATTGATATATATTCCACTACATAAAACGCTTATTTAATTATTTTTATTACTACTTGCTTTTCAGAAATCAATTGGTTTAAAATTTGAACACATTTATGTCAATTGATTCTGATGTATAAAGAAAGGATATACAAAACGAAGAGTTTTAGAAGATGAACCAACTTATTTTCTCAGCTTCAATTCTAATATTCTGCAAGGAATAATAATTTCAGTTATAACTATTTATAGAAAATATCTTGTAATCACCGCAATAAACTCAGTACAGCACGATTTCTCACATTCAGTTGGATGATAAGAGATAAAGGAACTAATGAATGGCCGGGTTGTTGCAGAAAGACAACAAACTACTCGAGAGTTTTAACCCTCGGTAAGTGCATGTATCCCTTTAGAGGATGTGGTTTCTCTCTTTTCCCATACATATTCGCAAAAATTGCAAGCTGGGACTAATAAATTTCTGGAATCAGGGTTATGTTGTGGTGCCTGTGTATATGTCCAAGGAACTGTATTTCTACAGCCCTACAATATATCTTCACTAATTTTCAAAGACCTCGCTCTGAAAAAATAATGGCATCACATCTAGATCATTTAAAACTAATCTTATTTATAGCATTATAACTCATATTCTCATATCTTAAATCCACATGAAGCATGACTTTTGCTTTTGGCAGTTGAAAGAACTGATGCATAGAATTCTAATTGCTACAAAAACAGAATTAGTTGTTGGCCATCATGCTGCTAACACATTTGTTACAACCACTCTGTTAGATTGAGCTTAATTCATCATACCACGGCATGAACAATCATGTCTTTATATGCAAGGCGGTCATTTTAAACTGTTGTTACTATAGACATTATGCATCATGAGCGTAATTTCCTTCTGAAAAACTAGCAGGTGTGACGTAATTTGTAATTAGAAATAGAAAGTAAAATTCCCCGAGTCGAATACAATTGTATTTATTACCATCTTATTATTTCACAGCGACTCACTCCACCTTTTATACTTTCCACCCTCTGAGCAAAGGTATTCGTCTCACCGAAGTTGAAAGTCAGCCTCAAACGTGTTAGAGTCATGTTATATCGCAGCTTTTCATATTTTAATAAAAGTTTCTTTGTGATGGAATGCTATGTCATCATGTTTGAATGCATTTTGTTTTAGAAAATTTGAGTCGTAAATGTATGGTTCTCAGGGCACTTTTAAGACACATCTAAAAATAAGAAAACATGTTGCGTTGAATTAATGCAGTGATTACGGACATCTTGTATATTTTGTTATTAAAGTAATAAGTACTGACAGTTGTAAAAACACAACCATACATATTAAATAAACGATTAGATAAGAAATAATAATAATAATAATAAATATAATAAATAAAATAAATATATAAAATAAAATAAAAATAATAAATCTGTACCAATGATGTAATAATATAAAAATAATACTGAGACAAAATATTGAAAGTTTTTATTTAATAATCTTATTTATAATTCATTAATCTTTATTAAACGATAAAACCATTTAAGAAACGCAAACGTCATTAAAACCAACGTTCAGCAAGGTTAACTATTTTAGTTTAGATACTTTTTTCAATACTGAAATCCTTTTTGGCATTTAAATTGCATTGATTAAAAATGTTATTAAAAATAATCACGTTACTGAATTATCAATGTTGTTTAATTTTGATTTTTGGTAAATTTTCTTCAATAAGATGATTGATCTACAGGAATTTTTACGAAAACCCCTTAATTTTGAAAATAAATAGCCCAGAAACGGTTATAGATAGAAATATGAAACCAATGATATGTTTATTAAAAAGACCTATCCGAATCTGACACAGAAACTTTAAAATTTGATTTACAAAATGCACCTTTAGATGGGATGCAGGTAAAATTACGGATTTCTATAAAAAAAGAAAGGTTTTACTCACGCACAAAATCCTGCGGAAAATATCACACATGTATCTTTACAAGATTCTATGTCTGTAAACCATATAAGTTCGAGTTGAGCTACAATGAGGGGATTTCGATATTGAGGTCCTCAAAATGATTGACGGTTCTGGTTTCGATGTTGGCCGAATATGGTAAGTAGATGAGGCACATTTTCATCTGGATGGTGTCGTTAACAGATACAAGTAGCGATTTGGGAGTACCCAGAACCCACATCTGTCTCTTCACGACCACACCAATTCCTACAACCTCCTGCAAAAGTATCATTGTCCCTTTTTCATATGAGTAAAGGTGACAACTAACCGGTATAGTGTGTAACAGTTTGTTGCCACTGAATAAGCTTCAAACAGTCGACCAGGCACATCATGGTTCAGAAAAATTAGGCTCGCCTACAAGATTCTTTGACTTTCTGGACGAATACATCGATGATAGAGTTATTGTGTTGAACTAATCAACAGTTAAAGAAAAATGCATGGATTGGCCACCCTATTCACCCGAACTCATCCCCTGTGATTACTTTCTATGGTGCAAACTGAAAGACTTTTTTAACATTCGACGAACTGTAGGAAACAATTCATGATATTTGTTTATCGATTTCCGGTGACAAACTACAGAAAGTCAGTAGCAATTTTATTCTCCGTTTGTAACATGTGTGTTATGCAAGTGGTGCGCATTTTGAATCGCCTTTGATATGAATGTAACAATGTACAGCCTTTTTAGAGTAATACTTCCGGCAATGCCATCTATTGGCACCATTTCTTACTAAAATTTTGTGGGTTCTGTATCAGATACCAACGTCCCTCCCCCCTTTTTTTAAATAAACATATCACTGACTTCGTGCTTTCATCTATCACCTTTTGCTAGTAATTATTTTCAGAATTAGGGTCCTTCGTAAAACACCCAGCATAAAGTATATTTTGTGCTACATATATACAATTTCTAAATATCTCAATTTACGAATATTACTCACCATCGCATGTTCGTCCGTCAAGATTGAGCCGATAGCCTTGACGGCATCGACAGCGAGCCCTTCCATGACTGTCGTCACAAATGTGTTGACAACCTCCATTATTAATGCTGCACTGGCGGCTAGCCATATCTAATCTAGCCATATCTAATAAGCAGAAATAGATAACTATTATTATAAATAAGAAATTAATAAGATTTAATTTAAAGTCACTGAAATATGAAGTATACAGTTTTGTATTTAAACCTTGCAATCCCTTTACTTCGGCCGCAGATGAAATGAAAGTAATAAATTTATTAATGAGTGAAAATGAGTTGAAATATTTCAGATTTGAGTTCTCGATTAATAAAATTACAAACTCTGCTTGCGGTTGCGATGGATTAATGGAAGGTATATCAGCTTAGACATATAGTTCCCCCCGAATATCTTGCATACAGTTGGGGTTAATGTGAATTAGTGATAAAATTTAAGTATAGAGGTAATGTATTTAAATTCGTGTTATGTGGAGTGTCGGGTCATTTCAGAAATTTTCTGACAGCGATTTGAATTTGTGAGACCCGATCCAAATTGGCTCTTAAGTAGCTTCTAAGCAGCACGCACATTTAACTGATTAACCAGTATCTATGTTTATTTCAATTACATACAAATTACAGGATGTTTTCATCTGAATTTCTATACTTTCGCTGATGAGCATCAGAATCTTAAGTGATAATGCTGTACAATATTTTACGATACTCCACTTAGCAGCAGATACTATCTTATCTGCTGTTAAGTCTGACCATATATAATAAAGTGGAAAAATTCTCAAATATAGGTGCATAAAATATTCTTTGAATTGAATTTGTGAAACCTCAGGTAATTTTTCATCTTCGAATGATGCTAAACTCCTCTGGACTTTTTTTTGAAGCGTGAGATGTATAGAAGTTGTTATGGAATACTAAGGCCTGTAAACCTTAAACCGAAGTTAGAATGTATGTACAGCAAATTAGACAGAAGATACAAAGGATTTTCTATATTAACCATCAAAATCATAAGTTGAACAGGAATTCTGTGGTAAAATATCAATTATATTAAGCATTACGAATTTCAACAGCAATGTCATTTCTCAGAGTGAAACAAAATAATGAAATATAGAAGGAAATATAACACCGCTATATAAAATTTACTACAGTTTCGTTTTAATCACCATTTAAATATTTAATATGTGTTTAACCTCTTCGTTGTCCGTAAAGCGTCTAGAGCGTTCAAGTGAAACTTCTACAGGACGGCTTCAAGCATTCTTCTACATTTTAAAACTTTTAAATGTTTAACACTCCTTGTAAATGTTTACTTGTTTGAGTTTTTATTTTTGTTATAATCTGTACAGTGAAAACTGATCTGTACTAATATTTTATAGTATACAGAGTATAAATACTGATAATATATACTAATATAATACAATTAGTATACAGAGATATATACTAATCTGTACAGAGAGAACAACACTACATGCAACGAAAAACAGAGGATCACTGGGGAGAAATTTACGCGGATAGGAGAGGACGGCGAAAGAGTTAACTCAGTTTTTCATTGGTTATAATTGTTTGAAAAAATAAACAAGTTTTTTAAAAGTATGATAAATTCGTTATAGATGAAAACCTTTTCCAGTGAGATGGAAGTTTGGAGAGAAGATAATGGTTTAATTATCGTTCTCGTCCAGTAACTATGATTCAAAAATTAAAAATAATCCACATGTAATCCGGCCCAAAAATAGTCCACATTTAAATCAAAAACTATACGTTAATTAAACTAAACTGTCTACACTTTTCATACTAAAACTACAAACTAAACTAAGTTACACTTTACAATCAAGACACATACTTAATTCGGAAATCAATATTAAAAAGTTATTTGAAACAGTCCTAAATATATCATGTATAAAATGTACTTTTTTCAGCAAAAGTGTTATGTAATAAGCTAAGTTTTATACCTCAATCTAAAATATAAGATTAAAAAAAAATGGAAAAGTCTAGTATTTATTATATATATTTTTCTTTTTCCTGTGCTTGCTTCAATAAACAGCACCACATATATTTGTTTGATTTCAGAAATAAAAATTCACCTGTCATTCATATCAATTAGATTATCTCTAGTGATACTATAAAAAAATCTATTCGAAAAGACTTTAAGGAGTGGTACATTTCAGATTCTTCCACATCTAAGAAAATATGAGGTTTAATGGTCAGGAATTTCATTCTTTTTACAATGACAGAAAAGTGTTTCTTGGAATTTATTCACTAAATTGCTTTTTATTTTATTTTCCATTCAAAGTTCGCAATGTTCCATTACTCTTCATGTTCCACAGAAGTTACCGAGAAATGTAATTGGATAAAAATTCCATCCGACTCCGAATCAATTGAGATCATTGATTGACAGAGGAGAACGTCTCGTTTAGAGCGGCCTTGCCGAATACAAGGAAACAATTGTGAATAAATGTAAAAAAGACTTTTAAGTACATGACTAATGCAGGAGATTCTATAAAAGAAAAAAAGCTACTATCGAACTACAACTGTACAAAAAGCGTATGTAGTAACCGGCGGAAACAAAGCAGCAAGCTTTGTTAGATATCTACCCACATACTAGATGGCAATCAAAAAAGAAAGTTCTTGAAAGGGAATCGATTTTTTTAGTGATTTAAAGGACCTTTCATCGAGGGGTAGGGCAGTGATGACGACAATAAAGGCGGAATCGGAACAGGCGGTGGGTAGGAAGTAGAAAGAAGAGCTGAAATTTTGTACGTAATGCTAGCATGCAGTGATATTGAAAGGGAGTGCTTTGTAAGAAGCATAAAAAGTAGATTAACAAAAGTTGATATCTTTACTTACCAATGCATGTTCGGCCATCTGTATGAAGACGTTGTCCTGGCAAGCATTCGCAGGAGTATCCGCCATCGTAGTTTATGCATTTGCTTTGGCAACCACCATTGAACATCTCACATTCGTCGATATCTGTGGATTGTAAGCACAATAACATGAGGGTGGTTGTGAATTTATTATGAGAACGCCTACGCACACAATAGGTATGTTTGATCAATAGTGTACATAAAACTGCATAGAGAGGTGGGCCTTTTGGATTTTTTCTGATAAATGGACACAAAGCAGAAAACACCGTATATTCGATAGTTAATACGCTAATAGAATAATATTCGATAGATAAAAGGCAATATACAGCTCTTATCAGTATATTTTTGCAGAAAGACAGTTTTAAGAGCATTATAATGGGATGCATCTGGTGATATTTAGTCAAAAATGAGTAAACATTTGTTATGTTTTTCGCTGCATTTTTCTTAAATGCAAACTATTGCTCTAATAGTGTGAACTATATTTTATAAATGACTTAAGATGACGTAGAAAGGAAACGAGATACTCAAGTTTAATTAGCTACAGGTTATACATTTTTCTTCTGCAATTTTTAGTGAGAACATGCATCTTTCTCATTTTTAGAAATTTATATTATTAAATAAAAGCATTTTTTCCTTTTTTGCAAATTTTAATATATAAGTTTGAAAAAAGCTCTTGTTAGTAACTTTAAAATTATTTAAACTATAATAATCTGACTGATTAATAATTATGTACTCAAATAAATCGGAGAATTTAATTACAGTTGCTGAATTGCCAGAATAAAAGTGGTCTCTTTAATAAGGTTATATTTTTATATGCTTTTGGTGAGACAAGAATGTTGTTTAGCATTCCTTAGGACAATCATCAAAAAGACATTCACCTTTATTCAATAATAACCGTCAGCATTTCAGGTACGTTATTCTATGAACATACTACTGTTTCTAGTTTGACGAAGACGACACTTGAGTTGGCACCCCCCTCTCCAAACTTTTGCACCATGCCAGTGTTAGGACGTTTGGCTCCGACAGATTTAACGTGCACCAGACCCGCTTACACGACGGTTCTTGGGTGGAATCGGATCTCGAACCTGAAACCCTCCGCTTCTGAAGCCGAGACCTTACTCCCAGGCCACCGCGGCCTGGGATTTAGTCCCTCTGCATGACCAAAATAGTTCAGTAAAATTGCATAGTACATTTTATAGTATTTGAGAAATGTATTTATTAACAGGTTATTATTTCGTATTAGCTGCTCGGTTATTGATAGTTATTTAATGAAGCTGATGAGACACGTTCTCTATTTTCATTATGAAAGGCAAAAACACTGGTGCGATTTGAAATAAAAATAATAATCTAAAGAAACAGAAAAAAGACAGATTGAGTCCCTTGGAATACTAATACAAGTGACGTGTTAGTTTTCTCGAATGTAGAAGACTACACTTATATGCATTAGATAAATATTCTATAGTTGGGACTTCAGCTTCGGTCATCAAATTCTAAAGCTAAAACCCTGTCCTCAATTATATGTGATCTTTATATGCATTTTGAAAGATCATATTTAACAATTTGGTATAATTAAAAGTTTGTGTTTCATTACTTAATTCTTAATTATAAGAATTTTATGCTTCAAATTATATATATTGGTAATATATTTAGTAATATATATTAGTAATATATTGGTAATATATTATATATATAAATAAATATACAAACTATATAAGACAACAAAGACCAAAAAAGCTAAAAATTCAGTATATCATTTTATAAAAAATTACAGAAGTACAAATGGATATACATGTATATAAATTATTTTTCTGTTATAATGTGTATATATATAATATATATGCATAATTTTTCTATTACAGAAAGTGCATTTTTAAACAACAAGACTAATATCAACTTGTTTTTCTTTGTGTTCTAATTTGGACACTTTTAGCCATATATCAATGATATCAAAGAACTGAAGTTAAAGTAAGGTCAGCAAACATCAAAAATGAATTTATGAGAATGATAATAAATAATTCAAAATAAAAACACTTTTTACAGATTTCCTCTTTTTCAGATTTGAGGCATATGTTTAAAATATTAAATATCCACTAAAACATTTTTTTAACATTTCATTCCGAAATTGATGCCTATAAAAAACATTTATTTTTTAAAAACTTCCAGTTAAACGTAAAATAACTGACACAAATGAATAAAGAATTGTTTTTAATGGTTCTAAAATCATAAAGAGTAAAAACTGAAAGAAAAATATTCCTCTTAAAACTCTTATCGTATATAAAAACATCAAAGAACAGTCAAAAAGCTAAAAAATAAATAATAAAAACCACACCTTTAAAAATGTTATTTTGATGGAAAGAAGAAAGTCTTAACTTTAAATAAGAACACATTCCGGTTTCAAACTTCAGAATCGACCGGAAAATAAATACGAATGATTTCTGGGAATAAAAACATGGAAAAATGCGCAAAGGAAACAGCTTGTGTTGTTTTCGTAGTTGAAAGGAAAAGAAATATATCTAATCCATTTCTTCGACCACTATTGAAAAAATGGAAAGAGAAAAGTACATTTCAGAATATCTTCCAAACATCATTCAATTCTCTCTCATATTTCCTACAAATCACAAAGGGCATTCAAAACTGTATCAGGAAAGAGAAAAGATGAAAGAATTCCCCCGTCTAACAGGCAATTTGGAGGGAAGTTTTGGAAGAGGAAAATAAAGAACGGGAAACTTGTCCCATGGGGTCTGGGAACAAAAGAAATTTGATTATTCGATTCCCCCATTGCAAACAAAAGTGCTTTTGAATTTTTCGGGTGTTTAATTACAGGGCAGAATTCCATGGTCTAATGTATCATGCATTTGTCCGAATCTTAAAAGAGTCTTTTCAAAAATGGATTCCTTCCATTAATAGAGTTAGATAAGGACAGAAATTTATGCTTTCTTAAATATTACTTTTGTGAAAAGATCAAATGTATTTCTGAAGCATTGAAATGCTTTAACGACAACTGGATCCAGCTATGCACAAAGGAATCAACTACATAATGCCTATTTTGAGATATGATATCCATGCAAACCATTGCAGGAAAATTTCTAACGCTGGACTATTTCGAATTAATTATTGTATTATGCATTGTCTTTTGTGCAACGGAATGCAATTTGCTGAATTTTGCATACCAAATCGCATATGAATTAGACATATTTTTCAATAATTAACCTTAACTCCATAAAATGCAGACTGGTTCCAGACTGCGTAAATGCTTTCAATTTTTTCGCTATTTAGAGATGGAATTTTAAACATTTCCGATAATGAAATAGCTGTTTTTAAAAAAATGAATATTAAGATGATTCTGATTTATTTTGAAATTAGACGAACTCTAATAAAGTGGAAAATATGACGAAACGAATGGAAAGGATTTAACTCTGCAAGAAAACGATTTTATAGATTAAGTAATCAAATTGAGGATGATTGAGCAAAAGATGAATCAGTTTACTAAAAAGATTTACCTGAATTGAATAATTAATATAAAAAGTAGCTAGAAAAATTAATATAGAAAGTAGTTCAATTTTCATATGTCATCGTTAGGGCGCATTTCAAATCAATATATACGCTTCTGAAAATTTTAAATGTTCATTTATGAAGTATAATTCTATGTTCTTATGTATCGTTTTTTTTTTGAACAATAGGATTCTTTTGAAAAACGAATTCTTCGTATTAATCGTGTGATACAAAGAAAAAAATATTGCAATATAAAATTCACCTTTTATGAAAGACTTAAATGTGATTTTATAACAATATAATTAATATAATGGTAATTGCAATGTGGTCTAGAAAGAAAGTTCTAAACATTTTAAGATAATGAAATAAAAGTTTAAAGAAATGCGCATACATAATACTAATTAATTAATGTGCATATTAATAATAATTTTACTGTGTTTCGGAAACATGATATGTAACAATTGTCGATGAAGAAAAAAATATTACTAACTGAATACAGAAGATTTAAAATTTGCAAAAAATTGATTCCACGGATTGAGTAATCGAATTGATGATGGTTCAACAAAAGATGGATTGCTTGTTAGAAAAAATTACCGGAATTATCGCTATTTGAAATAAAAATCCATGCAGAAAGTAATCAAATTTACATAGAAGTTTTATCGTTATAATTAATTTTTATTTCCAGTTTATGCGCTTCAGAGAATTTCAAGATTTAATCCCAAGGTAGAATTTCATGATCTAATTATTTTTTAAAAAATTGAATCAGAATGTATTATAATGTATCATGTAATCTTAAAGAACAGATGTCTCTCATTAAAGAAGTTAAAAATAAAGAAAAATGTGTTTTTCAAAATTTTCTATTTATGAAAGGCTTAAATGTATTTTTCAATCATTATAATTGTTACAACAACAATTTTAATCTAAGTGTGAGCTGGGTCTCTAAAGATAAGGAAATGAAGTTTAAAAATCAAATGGATAATTTTATTGGATTTCGAAGAAAGGAATTTGAACAATTGCTTATAACGGAGAAAATGTTATTAAATTTTGTTGCAGGATTTGTCTAATATATTTCAGCACAAGCAACTAATGTTATGGATTCATAAAAAAAAGAAGATTGCAGAGAATTAATCCGATATAATAAGAAAAAAAGAATTAAAAGCGAATTTTCCCAAGCTAATTAAATAAACAAAAAAATTTCTGTTTCATTTAATATCATTATTTTAAATCAAAAATAAATAAAAACAGATGTTAAATTAAAATTTAAGATCAAACTTCCTCATAACAATGATTTTTTTTAAACTCAAAGGATTTAATATTTTATCCTATAATCATATAGCAAACGTATTTGCCGAAGACATTTAGCATATAAGCACGCGATATCAGGCTTTTCCGTGATACGATGTTTTTTTCCCCTCCTCCTAGATGCACAATGGACCAAAAAATATATTAGCTAAACACATTTGAAGTGCATCTCGTGAATGACATTATTTGTGGCATAAATCTATTCCAATTTAGGATAAAGTTTTTAAAAAGGTACAATTGTATAAATAATTTCATTAATGGTGATATGAATAATAATCTTGGTACATTAATTATTTATTTAAATTTATATGAATAAATTTTTCACTTCATCATTTCCGGAAACATTTTAGACATATAAAGCGGAAGATACAAATTATCGACTTTTTTTAAAGAAAGGATTTTTTCATTAAAGGAATTTGATTATGCAAAATCATTTGGATCTTCTTAGATTTTGATTTCAAAAAAGACTAATTTGTTAGAACATAATCATTTTTATTTTTGATATATCATTAGAAATTTGAAATCAGTTTCAGTAAGTCTTTAAATATTTTAGATTACTTAAAAGGAAATTTGCGTAATTGAAAAATTTCGCTGAACAGAGAATAAATCTTTCGAAAAGAATCGTTTGCACAGAAGCATTTTTCTGTTTTATCAATATTTTTTCAGTAATGAAAATTAATGTTAACTGCACTTTAACTGAAATTCAAAAATACATATTATAGTCACAAGGAAATTTAATTCCATATTAAATTAACTTTTGTGTGAGTTTTATATTCTTTTAGAGATGCATTCGTATAAATGTTTTCACTACACCACCGGATATCATTACCAATAATTTTCCTGCATCGGACTACCGTTAATGGGTATTCATGTGCAGTGGTTGCGAATTCATCTAATATTTCTGCAACAAATAAAAAATAATAGATGCAATTGTTTTGAATATCTTACGTAATTGAATAATATAATATATTCATATATATTATCATATTTCTAAGAATAATATATTCGTATTATCTCTTAATAACGAAGTTTATATTTCTAAAATGTATTCATTTTATTATTTATTGATTTCAGTAATTTTGAATGTTCAGGATGAATAAAGTTCTCATTTATAAATATAATAGTAGATATATTATAGTCTTCAGTATGATATAATTCAGTGTAATTGAATAGTAGAATAGGATTCATTTAAATCAATATATAATAATACAATCCTCAAAACTGTATGGAAAGACTGAGATAAGGGATTCCTGCATTGCCGAACTCAAAAGAATTAGTGGAGAAAATATAATAATCATGATTTGTTAACATTATTTATTAAGTGGATGATTCAATGCTACATAATTAATTCCCTGCAATTGTAATCACTTATCTGAATTCCATAATGTCCGATATCTAGTAGAAACAGAATGATTAATCACAACCAGTACATTCAAAGAAGTTTGAAAATGAAATAAACTTGAAGATAATTAACTACCTAAAATTGTAAACAGTTGTATAACCTTTAAAAATCTCCTGCATCTTGATAAAACAGAATGATTGATCATAATAATAACAATCAGTACATTTTGAAAATGGAATAATATTGAAAACACAAAAAGAACAAAAAGATACAGATTATATTTTCGAGTGCAGTGCATTCGGGGATTTTTGTATGTATTTTTCATTATGGTTACTAAAAATATACATGTCTGTATTTTCAACAAGAGTACAAAGGTGAAATTTATTTGTTACAAAATCTATAATTTTAAAATCGTATCAGCCGAACGTACCTGAGCATGTTCTGTCATCTGGATTTAGCTTATAGCCAGGATTACAACGACAGTAAAAACTTCCCGGCGTGTTACAGCAGTGATGGTGACAGCCGCCATTACTAAGGATGCATTCATTTACATCTGAAAAATAAAAAAATATATACAACTTACAATTGCTACCATACAAAATACTACAAGACTTCGACGAATCATCTAATACTAGAATGAAATAAGTTAAAGTATTTTAAAAATTGGAATTACTCTTATTACTATTGCATGCACTGATTTCATGATCTGATTAACTTCAGATCACTCTCTTTTGTATTAGTACTGAAATGAAATGGATCATTTTTCATTATAACGAAATGTGTTAAAGCATTACAAATAGTCAAATTCTCTTGTTAATAATTCATACATATACATCATGATCTGTTTAACTTGAGTTTTATCTTACTTTTTTAAATTATGATGTGAACATGAAAATTACCGGGAATAATTAATAATTTAAGGTCAGTGTCAGTTTGTTCATTAAGGATGCAAAATTGAGAACTTATAGCACTTATCACAAATTTTTTTTCTCTTCATGTTAATACCACTTGGCTTTTTCTTGCGTAATTCGGATAATCTTAGCTGTCAAAAACAAAAACAAACAAAAACAAAAACCAATCCTATCATAATTGCAAGATTTCAACAGAAAACTATTATCATTTCGTCAAAATTTTATCTCTAATCGAAAAAGCACGAATTGTTTCTCATTACAGTTTAGAATAATAATTTGAATAGATGCTCAAAATCCCTTATTACGCTTGACAAAATGACGTATAATTAAGTAAAAATGGCCTTTCTATATTTCAATTGAGGTTGCAGAGATAACAGTACATCACTGACCTACGGGAAATCTAAATCTAACAACAATTTCTAATCGCTTTCCGTTTTTTCCCCCTCCTCATCTATAATGTTTCCATCAGCATTAGTTTGTGATAATTTCGTTTTAATATTTACCCAAATAAATAACTTATTGTTTCCCAAACAGTAAGAGTTTTCGTTATGTTTCTTGTAATGAATGAATTATTTAAATAAAGATAATCATTTTCTACAAAAGGATGTAATTCATAATCATAACACCTCGCCCTGTTATGAAACTATCGGTGAATTTAAATGACCAGACCACTCCAAACAATACCATGGAAGCTGTGATCAGTGCAAAAATAAATAAATAATCCCATTACCAACAGAAAACCTATCATCGGCGAAGGGATTGTTAACCAGTCAACACTATTTTTACAGCACCGTAACCCTACAGGCAAGAAAAAGTTGCAAATCAGACTCTAGTTACCATATCAAATAATAATAATAAACACAGTTTAGAGCAAAATTCTGGATCAGGTGCTTTGCGGTAACTGGAAACAGAACATGTTAAACGTGAAGATGTTAAATCCTACTTATTTAATACCGTTAAAAATGCAATAAATTTAGAAGAAGCTAAAGGGTGCAATTAAAAAAATATTCCATATTTTTTTTTCTATTTCTACTGACCAACCATCACTGGATCTTCTATATTACTATTAGAAGGTTAAAATGATAATCAGTATTATCAGAGTAATCAGTATTTTAGGATCAGTCTGATATAACTGGTTTTCAGATAGATCCCAAATGACTAGTAACCTCAAATCACGTTTAGGTTCTCATTTTAAATTATCTCAGAACAGAGACAAAGACTGGTAAAACATCAAATGCTTCTAGATTTTTTAGAAGATTGACGATGGTTATAGGGTATTAAGGTAATGGTTATAATGTAGAGACTCAGCCCTCAACTAATTAAAAGGAATTTCACAATAATTATATCTGAATAGCTTCTGAATGTTAGTATAAAATTCATTCTCATTTGAAATTTTTTTACAATAAACTATAAAAAATTATTCTCATGAAAAGTATTAAAAGAAAATACTTTTTTAAAATGTCCTGTCATTTTATTTTTTTTATATTTTTCAAATATCAGCACCAATTTCAGAAAGCAATAAAACCATAAAAGTTTTTATCATGCATTAAGTGTTCATTAGTTTAGGAAAGTTTATTATAATACAAACCATTTATAATTAAAATGTTTTTAACAATAAATTTTCAATAGTTATGCAATTGAAATACTGAGGCAAAGTGAAATTCATACAGGTACTAAGATTGCACTTTGCTTCAATACTTTAAGCTGAGGCATTATTTGAACCAATTAAAATATCATTTAAACATATTAAGATATTATCTGTACCCGTTATGACTATCAAACTGCTTTTATTTGAATTGATAGCAAGATTACTGAATAATATTGTTAAATATTATAACTAAAATTTCAAAATGCATTAGAAAAAAATATATTTGAAACTTTCTGAAAGACATATGCAGATACAGCATAATTTTCATCTACTGGATGAAGAAATACTAACTCTAAACTGATGTAATTATAGTTAGTCTTCACAATCATTTCGCTTTTTCCAATATTGAGATAAGAAAAAACACATATCCGAAAAGGATAACAGTAAAGTGTAATAAATGTCTCAATTTGCTTGGTATTAATTTGTTTGATGAACATACGACTATGATAAATTAATACATACATATATATTAACTGATTTGACAGACATATAATAAATGTGGCATCGTTTGTCACCCGACATCCAACTTTGTGTTGCGACATCGCGTTCTTTTCCGTTTTCTAAAATGCACAAGTGATTACCAGATGAAGTGGTAGCTGTGATTTCGCATATATTATGAAAATAAAAATTGACTTTGACTCAATCAGTATGATGGCAGAAAATATCAGAGGGAAATTGTTAATTCACCGGAAACCAGACTTCTATAGAAAACATAACTGTAGACATTGTTTAACAATTAGTTGCATTTAATGTTACATTGTGTTCTGACTTTATGACATGCTATCTTTTGCAGATGTCTAAAGCATTACAAAGTTATATAACTATTATAATAAAAATTAACTCAGTACAGAAGAAAGTTTTAAGTTTTGTTTGCATAAGTAATGTGATATGTACCTTCCTTGCTGATTTTACTGTCATATGCCTGTTCTCTATTATTATCTTCACATTCTTCAGTGTTTCATGTAAGAGAATCAAAATAAAGTCTAACACATATTCCCATTAAATGAAGGCAAAAGAAGTAATTTTACAAGATTTAGATATCCACAGGCGGAGCATTCACCGTCTGTGGCTATTGAATGAGCATTAGTGGCTGCAAACTTGCTTCAAAGTTTGGTTAGATTACAGTAAGATGTTGCTCGTGGTATCAAATAGGGTCAATTGTCATGTATACAAATATAGATTCCTTCTGTATTGAATTTTAAAAAGCTTTTTTTTTCCTCCTTTTGTTTGCAAGGAAGTTGTAGCTATTTGTAATGAGCATAATTGTTTTAAGTAATTTGTATAATGATAAATAATATGTTGCAAAAAGATAAAAAATCAGTTTTGTTTTCTTAAGTGCTTTTCCATACCACTAATATTAAAAGTGTGCAAGATTATTTATTGCTAAACTACTCACTCATTCGATCCATCTGCCAAACATATGTATTCTAAAAACTTTTTTATTTACTGTGCTTTTTATTGAATATGTATAAATGTATTACTGAGCGTTATATATAAATTTCCAAAACTAATTGAATTCTTCAAACATATTATTTCAGCACATCCAAAATGCAACAAAAATATAGCTTATAATTAAACACAGAAAACATTTTATGAGATGAATAGATTAAATTTCCAAAACAGGGGATTTTATCATTTACTTCAATGCAACGCGAAATTAATATCACACTGCAGCTCATTTGTTGAAAATCTTTTCTAAGAAGCTTTTACAACTAATCTGCTAAACGTAGATAAATTTTACCGTCGTAACACACTATCAAAACATCTTTCAAATTCAATTTTCAAAGACAAATATCTAAAGCTGAATAAAATCCAATAATTCTTGAGATAAATTGCAATTTACTCGGTTGCGCACGATGACGAAACAAGAGAAAAATCCATAAAAGCAAACGGTGGAAAGTAATTTAATTAAAAAGATTGATTTAACCGTTTCTGTGTACGACGTATAAAAATAACAACATCGTGTTTCAGATGCTTCTAAATTATTTTTACATAAACTTTCTTTCCCTTTTAATAAAATTCTACGAAGAAACACAGATTAAACTTTTAAAACTCCGGTAAAAGCAAGAAGAATGGAAGACTTCTTTTTCGAAGTGCCTAATCCTCAAAAAAGGAATTCGAAAAACTTGCAGTGAAGGGGGATGGTAAAAACTTGAGCACAAAGTTTTTTTTTCCCTGTTCTTTTTTGTAATAATTTTCTTCAAAAACGATGGAGAAAAGCAAACTTTAAAAAAAAGCCTTTATGGTCTTTTATGTCAGGATGAGTAAATATCATTTGTAAACTTCTTTATCTGAAGATCAGTCATTTAACAGATCGATTTAAAGGGGGAAAACCCGAATCGGTTCAATGAAAAAGGCAAACATTTAATTACTTATCACTTAAAATGAACAAAACCAGGTAGTATGAATTCAGTTCTTTTGTAGGGGTTGTTTGCAAATTCAAATTTTCTGAATCTTGATCCGATAGGAATAAATAGAGTTGCTGAATATCAGTCATTAACTGATTTGATACAATAAATCAAAGATTTCATTTGTAGCTACATGAGTTCTAATTGGAAAGGATATTGAATCCGACCCTTAAGTTTCAAAATTTTACCCTACAGCAGCATTCTTAATCATAATTTTTAATCAACAGACTAAATTTTTAATTTCTACTGCTTAGATTTTGGAGAATGAAAAAAATAATATAAATTGATTATTTACTTTTTAAAAAATAGCTGATAGTAACACACTGAATACACATGACAACACATCATGATGAAGTTACAAATACAATTGCACATATCTGTTGTACGATGTCTGACACTACGCTAACATGATCAGTGACCTCACAACAGAACGAATTCACATGACGTTATATCATGTTAACAAGACGAGTACAATTACATATATCTGTTTGTACTATATCTGACACCATCCTACAAGATCTGCGCCTCAACTTTTTTTTATTTTTCCTGCAAAATCTGAACTTGATTCCAAAAATTAAGCTGAATGTGTGGCAAGTTTAGCAAAATGAGTTTATTTAGAGATCTATTTTGAAGCCACTCGATGACTACTCGAAGACAGCTCATATAAAATCTACTTTGCAAACTTATCAATAAAGTGAGTAGATCAGGGTTTTACTGTTACTCAGTCACGGATTAAATGCAGTGGACTACTATCAAGGCAGAGTTTTGGTAAAATTAAATATTGGAGCCCAGATTTTGATAGAAAAGTTATGTTTCTACAGATAACGTCAAATTATTTGAAAGAAAAAAATATAATTGCGTATGTATTAATTAAAACAATGAGTGGAGGATACAATTTTGTAGAAACTCTAAAGAAATCCCGTTTCAAGTTCAAACTAAGAAAACAAATCCTTCAAACTGAATATTGGACTGCCTCATTAACACCAGTAATGACAAGAGTAACGCCCTCTACCTTTCTGTCTGCCAAACAAGACAAGGATATTATATTTCTTAAAAAACGCTGGAACCGCGAGAAGCATGACGTTCTCAGGACTCAAACTCTTAATTTTAGAATACTTATTTACCTAAGTGTCACAAAGTAATCAATATTTCGTTCACTCCTAGAAATCGATGAATACTTTGTGAATATTCATGTAATTATAATTATATCTGAATAATTAAATATCAAATTTTAATTCATTAACTGTTGAATTACATCTAATTGACAAATCGCTGATGATTGACCAATTATTAGGCTTTATAGATTTGTTGCAGCTTTCTGCAGAGAGCCTTACTTTATCATTTTCTAAGATGTCTTCCTTTTCTTTTAAGTATCCTAAGAGAACCAAATATTTCTTCTAGGATATTTGAAATAAAAATTGTTTGCTGAGGCAAAGTTATCAATGATATGAAGCATAAAAATGTATCTAAAATATTATATTTTATTAAAAAAATATATGGAAAAAACAGTGTTATACTTAAGAAATGAAAGACAAAATTTCTATTTCAAAGTGGAATTTTCAACATATCTAAACAATCTTAACAAAACTTAAACTGCCAATTAAAGCGAAATGCAAATTTAATTTTAATACTCATCTTCAGAGGCGTCGTCAGATTTGTCGTTTCAGGCAGTGTTTTGACGCATTTAAAAAAAATATGACTCCTCTTTCATCACGATATAAATTTGAATGATAAATGTGTAGAAACCATTCACAGAATGGCATCTAGAACGACAGTCAAAATAAAAGCAAATTGTGACATTGAAGACATATTGTCTAGCTAAATATGACATCACACGAATAGCCTTATCGCAAAATTTATGAAATACGATGCCGAATTTTCCGCTTGAAAATAACGCAGTATTACTTAACAAGATTATCAAAAGGCAACATTTTTGTCTAGTTACACAATTTAGTTGTTTTCCTTTCACAGACTGGCGCCTTCTGACGCTTATCTGGTTATAAAAAGTTAAAATCGCCATTTTTTCCCCCCAGAGTGTATGTCTAAGAAAAGCATTTTGATTTGTATTTGACCAAGTTAATTAGTTTCGGAATAAGGAAATGATTGTATAAATCCTATGATACAAACAGTTAGAAAACCATAATTGATGTTATTTAACGAAAGATCAACGAAGTTTCAGTAATCGTAGATGATACCATTGACTTGGTGCTAGACGCATGAAAATACGAATGATTGATCTCTACCTCAATTGTGAAATATTAGTAGGTTCTATTATTGCTTGATTCATACCGCTGATCTTCCTTTTGGTAATATGGGTAAGTTCTAAAAAATAGGATTTTTGATTACTCTCACTATTTTTTTATATCTATTAGAACTAGGATCCCATCACAGAGTCTCCCATACTCACACTTTAGGCAAGCGTCTTTGTGAGGTGAAATGGATAAATACAATTTATCCTTCTTATTTCAGGCATGACATATAATCAATATTTTGTATGAGAAGTTATTTAGTAAAGAGCATATGAAAGTAATAAGGTTATAATTTGATTTACATAATGGGATATCATCTCGGAATTTATGTTAAAAATATGCCTAGTTCTCAATTTTACTGTGTGTTTATGTTTATCCCTTCATCTATTCAAAATGACGAAAGACGAATGTGAAATTCAACAAATTGTTAAGACAGATTTGCATAGTTTATTTTATAAAATTTTAGTAATCAATTATTGACGTATATATAACTTTTTCATATTAAATGAAACTAGTAACCAGACGAAACAAAAACTAAGCTATCTAGAAACATATTGGTACGAAAATTTTGTAAGTAATATTTCCAATTTAATTCCGATATCTATGGATGTATAAAAAAAGAGAAATTTAGGAGAAGTAATAGTTGAATTGTAAATTGTTTTAAAGACTGACTTAATCACTATATTGCTATTTCAGGTCTATGCATTTTCTGAAGCACGTGATTAAGCTGTGAATTTCATTATCCGCTTTCCTTTACTTCGAACTACACCAACCAATAAATGTGTTCTTAAGAACAAAAATCATTGTTTTATTTATTTTGGTTCAACTTGATGAGTTTTTGAAAAATAAAACTGATATTCTTTATTTCCAAACAAATCATCAATTTTCGAGAAGAAAGTAAAATTTTCAGTACTTTCAATTTAAATTTCCTTTCATTATTCATTCTTTTGGAAGAAAAGATACCGCTCGAAAACAAAAACCCAGGAGAGTTTTTCGAATCAAAATAAGAATTATAAAAGTAAATGTAAAAGGATATAAATTTGTATAAACATAAAATATATAATGTATAAAAGGAAATAAATATGTACAAAATTCCGTTTTGTATTCAGAGAAATGCGGTAGATGATATTTCAGGTTGAATTAAAATAAAAGAGAATAAGCCGCCAGAAGAATTATAATTGAAAATTAATCCTCCCTTCATGAATTCAGCAGATGTAAATGTTTTCATTATCTGTAGTTCACTTTTTTCAGATTACAATATCACGAGATGTCATCTTTTAGTACGTTCATTAAATTTTATGCTCGGAATGTGCTATGAAATTTTCAACAAAAGAATTTTGTGAAACAGAACCAACAAGAAAACATTATTTTTTTTTCTTTAATGACACTGTTTTATAGATCATAAAATTGCAAGCAGGTAATATTTTAAAGATATGCCACTATACATTCGAAATAATGTGAAAAGTATAAACATTTCTGCTATCCAAAGGGGAATGAAAAAGTTCAATCAAATGCATCCATTTCCAGCATAACGTCGCCAAAAGTATTGGAAAAGAATATTTATAAATTGAATGGGTTGTTCAGATATATCACAAATGCATTTGGGCAAGCTTTATTTTGAAACTTCTGTGAAGCATATTGGGATAAAATACAAAGTAAAAAAATCGAAATTTCTCCTCAAAAAGAATTGTTATTTCTCAGCCAACTGTTTATTTTTCAGAATTCCCATTGAAAGTGGCACGTACATTCCTTACCTCTCATCTGCATATTGTTCTATTCAATATTTTATGTCTAGTGTTGAGAGATGGGAAAATCAACCTAAGAAAATGGTGCGGAAAAGGTTCTGATTGTATATAAAAGAATGTAGTAGCAACATAGAAATGGTTCTACTTATGAAGAGAATGGCACTTGTTAAAAATGGGAGTTAACTCCAATTTTCTTAATTTATTCTTAATAATTAAATATTTATTTAATTTAGAAACTGGTATTTTCGTATAAAAGTTTTGTGGTTTTACTAAATTGCTCTCAAATGATTTTTTTTCGGGAGGGGGGAAGTTAGCATAAAATACGCCGATCTAGGAATAAATCTGGTAAGTGTCGTGAATTATGTTCGAATTCATATCATTCAATTCAACATTTTACGTCTAATGATGAAAGATGAAGTGAAAATGAACTGTAGAAAATGATGCGGAAATGGTTCTGATTATTAATAAAAGAACGTATAGCCTAAAAATGCAATAAAGCAACATTCTGATAATTAATTGAATACCAATTGTTCTAATTTTGTTTTCTTTGTAATAATTAAATTTTTATTTAATGTGCAAAGCTGATAAAAATCCTGAGGTTTTAATAAAGTGCAAATTATGAACGAATTATTTCTCTGAATAAGCGCCGATCCAGGAATAGATCTGGAAAGTGGAATGAAATATGCTGGAATTATTTTCATTTACATAAAATTCCATAAAATGATTTCTAATCACAAAATGGGCTTCAGAAAACTGTTAATTTCTTATGACATTTCTCATTAAATGGACGAATAGAATATTTTTAAACAATTGATTTAAAAATTTAATTTTTAATTAGTCTATTACTTTTATACTTATTCTTCATTGTTTTCCCGAAAGAAATGACAATAATAATAAAATTAGAAATATAAGCGGGTTTTGGAATGACATTACTATGTATTGGAACTAATTAATAAAATGTAAGATACGCTGACGTTGGCCATGAAAACTCGAATCCACTTTAAACTATGCATTTGGTTTCTTCAGAATACATTCTGCAATGAAAATAAATCGTCATACAAAATTCTCATAATAATATTAGGGTATTTCTTTTCACTAAATAACAAGCCGCGGATTGCCATTAGACAACATCCTATAAGACAATGGATATATCTGCAATGACCAATCTCAGAAAGCAACTTATTTCGGAATACAACTTCAAATGGCACGCGTAATCGGATGACGTAATTAAGCAAACATCAATCATCCAGATACACCATCTAAATTGAACATCATGCTTTCAGCGAGTGGTATGTAGAGTTCACAAAGTGGAAGTGCAGAAGAAGAAACGCTATAGAGCAATTTTGTTCTTATTGTGGCAGTGAAATCAAAAAAATCAGGAAGACTTCACATAGCACTGCGTTACCCCTTGGTTACACTCGCGCACACATGATCTATAGGTTCGTAAGGGCCTTCTGCATGATGACTTCTCAATGTTTGTTGAGCCGAGGAAAATGATTCCATCCAGACGTTGATGTGAAAGGGGAGCTTTGGAAATTGTTCTTAGATCCCGTTCTTAAAAGCTTTAAAGAAAATAATTTTTCACTTAGTATCCTATAAATTTCTCTTTACAATTATGGTAAAACTTCTGAACTACAAAACTTTTTTTAAAGTTATAGTGCTTTCATCTCGTTATTCCTTGATCAACAACAATAAAATTGAATTAAAAAAAAAATAAGCAAATTAATTTCTAATTATTTATCCTCTCGATGAAGTAAAAATACGGTTTTATTTTTATTCAGATTCAAAGCATTAAATACAAAAATCTAATCCGAGTAGTAGGATAAAATTTAGTAATAACAATAAACAGAAACAACTCCCTCTTCAATGAAAAGAGCTTTAAAAATGCCGAAGAGAACTTCACTTTCAGAGTAATTAAATGGCCTCCGCTCTTATTATAATACAATTAACTGTAACATTAGCAATGCTTTATCACCTGAAAAGAACACAATGTCGCAAGAAAAATTAATTTACAGATGTAAGGATAAAAGGAGCAAACAAATGTTCTTTTGTTGCTCAGATAACTAATTGTTACACATACTTAAACATATCGAATCTCACCGGGGTGTCAAAATACTTTCAGCTCATTAATCATGTTATCTTTAACAGAAAAGTGCAGAAATTAATTTTATCACTGAACATATGTTATGGGAAATTCCGAAGTAGATATGACAGCTTTAAAGATATTTATTACGAAATATAAATTCCGGGGAACTTTTAGAAAATGGATCTCTTATTGCTTTTGCATGAATAGTATATTAATGGGGTAGCTAAAAAGTATTTGAGGATTCTTTAATTTGTAATACGTTATATTTATTGAGTTAAGTAACTTTGGAATCGAATTATAGCTGCTTTTGAGTTTACAAATAATACTTTTGAAATAAAATATAATGCTGTAATTTGTGGCTCGAACAGAACCTGTTTTCTAACAATATGTGCTTACAGCACAATGGATCTTTAATGGCACATGCGTTTTTAATTAAACATCAATGAAATCGAATAAAATAAGATTCCCTACTGTATTAATTTTGGAAAATCTGCAAAAAGTTGGCAGGACTTAGCAATTAATCATTAAAATAATGTTATAATTCCAAGTTTTATAATGTTTTCAAAGCTGGCTGTCGAATATTCGTTAAATAAAGGCATCATAACTTCAATGATTTTGTCTTTCAAATCGCAGTGATTCGCCTTCCTCCTTCCATTTGCAAATGCAAACATGCAATTACCATTTATAATTTTTACAAATATCTTACCATTATACAAGAATTCAACTATTATAATTATAATAATTAATGAGGCAGTTATAACTGTTACCTGCTAATTATTACATATAATTGTGGATGATAAATATGAAATTTACGTAAATAATTCAATCGGCTGAATGTTTGCAATTGAGATAATGGTAAAGGGAATAGTGGACATTAAAATTAGGGAACAAAATCCGAAGTTTTCGTTTTAGTTTATTATCTCCAAAATATAAACTAATATGCGGATAGAAAATCTATCAAAATATGTAAATATTAGCTAATAATTAAATAAAATTATTAGCTAATAATTTTTGGGCAGTAAGCATAATTCATATTAGTTTTGCACAAAATGATATTTTCTTTCAGATTTAAATGTTTTTGCAATGCTTCGTGAATTTTATTTTTTGAGGAAATAATTAAATAGCATTTAAAATAAAGAGTAATTTTATATATTAAAATATTACTAGGTTTTAAAGTTTTGACTATTTAAATTGAAAGTCAATTTCATTTAAGAAAAATTAATTATTATTTTAATAAAAATTTCCATTATAGATGCATAAAAATATATCCTGCAATTTAAATTTATTGAAAATATAATATACAGTCGTATTCCAAATATATTTTAAAGTGGTAATAATAAAAATTAAATGGGAATTGAGTCGTAAATACAATTAAAATTTTTTTTAAAATAAAACGTTTTGAATAAATATTGTATTCAATTTAAAAGTTTTTCAAAAAGGCATATGTATATTAGAATATTTAATCAATTATATACTAATATACTAATCTTAATTCTAAGTCCATAGTTTGGAAAAAAGCTTAATGGAGTTCACCATTTCCTTAAAAACTATGTTATAATGAAAAATATTTAGAATAAAGATCAACGAAGTGTATTTAGGATTCAGTAAAGAAAGGGACTTAAGCAGTATGATGCTGTAAATAGATGTAATTCCTACTTTATTAGAGAAATATTCCCATACATCCTGTTTCATTCCTTCCAGACTATGAAAACATGTAGAGTATAATATATGTAGAGTATAAACATGTAGAGTATATATATATGTAGAGTATAAACATGTAGAGTATGTAGAGAAATATATATTTTGCTGTGTATTTTATAGATCCGAATTTTAAATCCAGCTTAACATAACTCCCCGTTTCCTTTTAACACGATAATCTAATTCGTTGAAATCATTGCATACGAGAAAGTGAAAAGTTTTAAAATTATCATTTATTATTTATCATAAAGGATGAACCAACGTGGTTCATAGAAAAAAATAAGTGAGCAACCATTAGCTTTTTGACTCTTTTTGTATAAATCAGACACACATAGATGTGACTCAGAGGTACAAGCGCAGAAATACAGATACATTTATTATTGCAATAAAATATGAATAACAAATAAGCCCAGCGAAACATGTTACAATAAATTGTCATGTCGGGAGGCCATACCACCTCGCTCGAAGACAATCATCACCCTAGATTTTTTTTCTCTCACTTAAATATAAAAAAGGCAGTCTCGCTTTTTCTTGTCGTCAGATGGCGCAATTGTTTCAAGGTAAAGGATTAATAGGCATTAGCCATTTGCATTTTTAAAAAATTATTATCCAAGTAGTTGCTTACAACTGTATATATAATCTTGATATATTTAGGCAGATGCCTATCAAAATTTAATATTTGAATGAAGTACATTTGAATATTCTCATATTACGAATTCTAATCACATCTTATCCTTTACCTTAATATATTCGAGTGCCTTAAGACAATAAGGAAAAGAAATATTATTTTTCGTCAATGATTGACAATAAATATTGTTTTTAATGTGTTCTGCATATATAATGTATACATCTGAACGGTGGGCAAAATTATACTCACTTGTAATTGAAACATTTAGGTCATGCAATCACGCAAAATGTGGTTTTCCAAGACATCACAAAAACACAAAGTGTAAAAAAGAAAAACACTTCACTAAATTTTGGAATGATATAAGAATTGCGCTGTGTTGTAAATCTGTTTTTAATATAGCATGAAAAAAATATAGAGAGAAGGACATTTTCTGACATTCAGCGTTTGAGGTATGCGTCTTCAAGGTTATTTTTGACGAAATAAGAGCTACTTTGTTTTGAAAAGGAAAAAAAAACAGATACACACGTCAAATGAGAAGCCAAGGAGCAACTTTTTTGCAACATCTTCGAAAGCAGAAGGGAATGATTATATAATTTTTTTTAAATCCCGATATGAAAACTATGTGAAAAGAAATAATCCTAGAAGATAGTTTTCTAGCTTACCGAGATTTTTAATCACGTGAAACTTCATTGATAATAATTACCAAAAATTTTATATGATTTGTGTTTCAAAATTCTAAATCTACAATGAACTGAATTTTTAATTATTTCTTTAGAAGCTTTCTGAAAACTTTTAATAGCAGAAACTGATATCCATGATAACACACAGGTTTTACGTAGATAATTTATATCCAGAACCGAAGTTTTATTTAAGAAACCGAAAATTTGTTTACTTAAAACAACTTTTCTTAACTTATTGACTTTTCTTAAGGTTTATTAACTTAAAAAATGCATAATTAAGTTATTTTTTTAGTTAGAATAAGTATGTTTAGTAACTGAAAATGAGCAAAATAAAACTCTTGAAGTTTCACCATATAATAGAGATTTTATCCCTATGAGCTTTAAATATAATCAACTAACTGTTCCCTGTATTTATTCATTTCGAAGGTCATTTATAAATTAACTTATTCATATACCGAAATTATTTTGTCAAAAAATTAATGTAAATAAAATAAAAAGAATAGGTTGTTTCTAGAGCTCAGGTTATTTAAATTTACTTAAACGTTATTGTTACTTATTTACTGCTTCTGTTACAAGAGCATTTTGAAAGCAGAAAATCCCATCATAAAATTTGTGGAAGCCACTAAATCTATCGCAAAAAAAGATAAACACAAGACTTAAAATTTTACACATATATGAAATTAATATTTCCTTTTACAAAAAGAGTATATAAAGAAACTGACACATAAGTGCAAGGAGATCAGTTAGTGAAATGTTATTGTTTGAAATGAGATTATTTTAAAATCAGCTTCTTGATATTAATTAACTGGAAGTTGAACCCTTTTGGTCTTTCTTTTACTGAAAAGTTACCTACTTTGTGATGGATATTAGTATCAAAAATGTAAACTTAGAAATGCTTGTTTAAGGCCCCTTTTCATAGCAATTTAAACTATTTTAATTTTAAATAAAAGATACGGACCATCGTTTAAAACGGCATCATAGGTAACTTATGAAAATCTATTTTTCATATCCGAGAGGATTTCAGTATTTTTTTTTTTCTAATAATTATAAAGTTTATTTTCTAAATGATTATTTAAATGTTGCTATTTTTTACAACTTTGGCAATTGTTGTTGATGTTTCTAATGGCACTTGTCATAGACAAACCCGCTGACGAAGTCAGCTATTTTAAGCAGAGAGAGTGTCTCTTGTTTTTCAGTAGCGCCATCTAGGGCCAAAAGCACGTCTTTGCTACTCATGCGCACAACCCTTTTTACAGAGCGGAGTTCATTCATGCATTTCATTCACTTATCACCGGAAGATGACACACACACAGCCTGCAAAACCTCTTTTTACAGGGGGGGGGGGGCTCTTTCAAACACCTCACAGTTAGAACACAGAGGAAGATCAACCATGCCCGAACCAGGACTCGAACCCGGGACGCCCAGATCACGGGGAAGACGAGCTACCTTAAGCCAGGATGCAGGCTTGGCAATTGTAATTCGAGATAATATGTTTTCGCTAAATTTTTTCGTAAACTAAATTGCTCGTGCTCCGAGGCACTTGTTCTAAATCGAGGTATTCAATTATATATAATAAATAAAATTCAGATTGTTCTAGTCCTTAGAAAAGTCATCAAAGAGGGGGAATTGTTTTTGAACAACGGCTAAATTAGATCTCATTTAATAGCTACACTAGATCTGCTTCGAGTCGAACCTCATAATTTTTAATAGTGCTCAGATGACAAGTCGATAGCTTAACAAACATCTCTCCTTCAAACATTCACATCATACCAGTATGAGCAGCTTAACATCAATAGACTTATCGACTGACTTAAGGTTAGCATAGTCAACGGGTGTTGGTAGAAAAGATGTGGAGAATGTGCTAACAAGAGGCCATAGTCAGGAAACTATTTTAAGATCCCTTATATAATGTTGTAAATTCGCATTCGGTTTAGAACTGCGCTGTGAATCAAATAGACTCTGAGGCACCCCTTAGGTTTAGAGGCACGAGCTGAGCGCTTCAAGTGCCCATACGAAATATCACCGATATGGTAATATGCAGCCTCAAATTAATTCCCGTACAATTCAGAGCCTGATATTCCCCTGAGAATCTATCAGGTTTCTTAATGAAGAAGACTTATGTTCAGTTGTCGATAGAGGAGAATGTTCTTCCGACTTAGCATAAAACTTAGGGATATGAAAAATAATGTGTAAAATTTAAAAATTTAATAAAGTGAAATTTAGAAAATCATTGAAATTTATTACGAACTGAATAATGAACTGAATTTTAGAGAAATGAAATGTGATATAAAATCCTGTTATTTGAATAAAAATTTTATGCAAAATATAAATTCCGAAAAACAGGTAAAAATAATTTTTCTGTTTGTTAGAAGTAGATTCTTATATTTAAGACTTGAAATCATAATAATTGTTATTTTTTTCGAAATATATTTTGTTCTTTTTCATTGAAAATCACAACTATCCCAATAAATTGTACTAAAATATATATTCATCACATTATGTTATAGCATCATTAGTTTATAAACTAATATCATTCACTGACACTCAATATATAAATTTCAAGCGCTTTGGAAAAATATAAAATATATTTCAAAACATGTTTCGGCTTATATAAGTAGTGGCATTTTTTGTTTTTTCGTATGTGAAAACAAATGACGCGTCACCATGGTCATGAATCTGTGGAAATCTTCTAACACTTAACTCCATGTCATTTTTAGTTGTATTGTGACATCACATTTGACGCGTACCACGTGAGATTGAAAGGACTTAAAATAAATAATCAGATTATTATTAAACCAAACTAAATTGTCTCTAAGATAATTAAAAGACGCATTAAGATTGGCGTTAGTTATTTTTCTCCGCGTATAACATGACTAAATAGGAAAGATTAAGCAACATACCGAGAAAAATATAGGGGCAATGAACTTCTTCACAGAATGTTCCGACAAATGATAACTTCTTGGTATGAGATGAAAGGAAACGTATAATTAAAGAGCGGCAGAATAATATATATTTTTTTATCTTATAATAAATGATGAATTAGCGTGCATTGTTTTTTATGCTTGCTTTACGAAAAAAAAAATTCTACTCTAGAGAAAAATTTGGAGAAATAACACTCCGTTTATATGATGCGAGGGAAGATATTTATATTATTAATTGAAAATAAGGTAAAACACTTTATAAGAGTGATTTCTGTTTTCCATCAAAAGATAAGTAAAGTGGTTTCGAGCAACTAAAGAAAGTTTTTTCTTCTTAGAGAAAATTATTATCAAAAGAATCCGGCAAAAATAAATAGACCCATTCTTTGATAACAGTAATATTGTAGATGAATGCATGGCTTTTTTGTGCAGTTTTTTATGACTGTAAACATCATCAGTTAACTTTGGAATGTAATTTAATTAGAATAAAGTACATTCTTTACCTTCGCTTATAGGCCTAACACTCCCAGAAGTTAAAAAATATTTTCTTAACAAATTTATTTAAATTATACATTAAAATAAACATGCCTTTTAATGTTATTTATCTATTTAACATTGAAAGATAGAGAAGCACACTGGAAACCCCTTTTCATATCTTACCATATAGGAATTATCAAAAAATTAATTTTAATGTTTAATAAAGCAACGTTTTAAAGTCCAAAAGATAAGTTATTTTCTTTCTGCAAGAATACATTATAATCAAATAATTTTCCGTGTAAAACATGCATAATTATTACTGCAAAACCCCGACATACAGCTTCTGTATAGCACGACTTAACAAAATTAGACATTCAACATAAAAAATGACATTTTCGCTGACAATTTGATTCTGCTAAAGACTTCTATTTGTTTAGCGTATTTCCGCTACAATGTGGAATATGTTAATCGTGTTATAAACGGATTGAATTAATTTAAATTATTTTTTAAAAAAAAATTGAAATCGCTTTCAGGAACCTAGATATTATTATACTAAGTTTTGACATTCCAGCAAAAAATCTTAAAAAATTAATGATTAGTTGATTAATAATTAATAAAGTTTTAGTTTGGAAGATTATGTATTTATAGAAATAAACCCCAATTCTTTATTTCTGAGACATCTACAGAATGAAATCTTTTAATTGAAGATTGAACTCTGTACTTTTATGAAACAAGATACAATTTGTTTCCTTGCGATTCAATTTCTTCGGAGGGAATTTTTTTAAACGTTTTCTAAAAATTTAATTCCTAATTGATTGTTATAAATGAATGGGCAATAACAGCATCCCAAAGACTATTGAGCTTACAATGAATGATTGTATTTATTTGTGTTCTCCTGCAACTGAAAGATTCCATTAACTTTCTTGCCAATTTCTTGTTGTCATATTGGTGCAAACCTGATGAAAATGGTTTTAAAAAGCATTCATTCTTTTATTAGTATTCTCAAAAACGAGTTTTTACTTTTATTATTTTCCATATTTTAGGCTTAATTTATTATTATAAATTGTATGGAATCTCAAAATGTTTTTTTAATTCACTACCAATTGGTAACAAGGGTACTTACTCAAAATTTAATTAAATTGATAATTAAGTTCTGTTAAAAATTGAATTATGTTTAAAATTTATGTTAAAATATTGAAAAGTGACTGTGAATACATAAGTGAGCAAAATTTCAAAATTCTAGAACATCAGGGAATGAATACCTACGAAATTACAACTTTACAAGCATGAAACATGTTAAGTTAAATAAAACTGTATAATAACAAGCCTCGGCATCGATTAAAGATAAAAAAGGTTTGCTCCTGACGAAAATGAATTCTTGCTTTGCACTTAGTGAACATTCCGCTTGAATCTTCCATCCCAGTAGAGGACAAAATTCACATTCTTCTTCAAAATGGTAAATAGATGCCTTGCTTCTTTTTCTTCATTCTGCTTTCTCTTAATAAAAGATCCAGATTCAGGGAAACAAAAATAATGATATTCATTGGAGATGAACAGGAGGTCGTTTTATAGGGTTATTTTGCTGATTAGGATTCTATGACAAATAATAGTATAATGGTAGACGCTTTGTGAAGATTCGTTGCTTTTTTTAAAGCATTAGCTTTTTTGTTTGGCTCACCATCCTCAAGTGATTTTTTTTTTTTATTTTTAGTTTCTTTGCATATTATCATGAATTATATTTAACCTCTTTCTTTATTACACACTCACACACTGATACAAACAATTGTGCAACTACGTGAATCCTTATTTATGCGCAACTCTTTAAAAGTGTCACCTGTTAATTAGCTCCGCACGCTATACGATCACGGAGACAGGAGAGCTAAGCATACAAAGTTGAAGCAACACATGTTGTAAAACTGATGACATCTCACGGGTGGAAGTTAAATTAGCTATGTATTTGAGCACCATCCTCATAATTTGTCTCTAAAAACTTCCCAGTCGCATGATTTGTGAACAGACCATAAATTCTGCGAACGAAAAGATTTCTGCTTCGAAAACGCAAGTTCTGGAGAATTTGGTCCAATACATTTATTTTGTTTCAAACTGTATGAAAATGTGTAAGCTATCCTGTGGAAATCTTTGCCATTTTTCTGCACGAAACACAGTCATAGAAAAAAAAAGATCAATAAAGCAGGAGATAGATGCAGACAGAGTTAGGAAACCCCATTATTCATTTCTACTGAGCCATGAATATCTATCTTGAAGAAATGCGCTTGCTCAGCAAACAAAGAAAGATATCGATAACGATTTCCTCTGAATGAACTACAGAAAGAGGACTCATCCGAGGTTATAGTATTTGGGGTTTTCTTTTATTAATTAAGGCCAGTAACTCCTCTTTATTTTCTCTTCATCAAGAATTGAAAGATAACTTTGTCTGCTTCTATAAAAAGTAATTACAAGTCGCTTTCTTCTCTCAAAGAATGTGAAAAGAATTCATTTAAGCGTTCGTTTTGCTTCGTTAGACATAGAATTTTGTTGTAATCCATTTTTGTAGACTTTTTTTGGCTAAAAGCATACAGTTCCTCTGATTTAATGAAACGTAAACTACAAATATGAAATACAATTAACCGGTTGCCGAGAATGAATTGAAAGCAATTAATGTTAAATAGAAAGCTAAAATGAAAAATAACAGACTATAAGTGATGGCTTTTAGTATATTTGACAGTTAAAAGATAAAAACCGAAAAGTTTCTTGCCTGAAAGCTACTTGTATGTTGAAACAAAGAAGATGCAAATATAATTCGGTAAATAGTCTCCCTACATAAAAATATAAGATAAACACTATAGTGTAAAACTTTGCAAGGGCAGTTAACAATAGCATCTAAGAAAAATATATGTAAATTCTTATTGCATAACTACAGCTCGTTAATGCTTAAAAAATATCATTCAAGTTGTTAGGAAATTTCCGCATTAAGGTTCTAAATTCCAAATTCTTTTGTCTCCCGTACTTCATTGAAAAATGATGCAATGCATTTTGAACCTGCTGTAGTGCGCCATTAGTATGACTTCACTTAGTATGACTTCACTTAGTATGACGCCATTAGTATGACTTAGTTAGTATTCACTTCACTTGACATTAAACATATAACTATTTAATCAGTATCGTATCTGATGTTTATTTAACCCGATAACCGCAGCTAATGTGCAAATATAAGAATTAAGACATGATATAAGTGTCATTATGTTTGTAAGATGGTTCGGTGCTGGTCTCAGGTCCTGTAATGACCGTCTATGTATTTAGAAGTTATTCCATCATATCTGTAAATAGTTCATCATGTGTTTAATTTTATTTCCTCTTAATAAATTGTGTTTAAATTAAACCTTTCTTTCCTTTGTAATTTACAGTAGTAATCTGTCACTTTAAAAAGTATCTTGCAGGTAACATAACTTTGAACTAACTTTTATAATGAAGAGAAAATGACTCAACAAGAATTTTGAACAATTTTATGATATTTGTTGATTATTTGTATATAGATATTTCTGGCAGTTATTCAATTTTGCAGCATATTTATATGCAAGTTCAGTCGAAATAAATTAACTATGTTTTCGCAACAATGATAAATGGTACTATTTAATTTCAATTGTTCTGCAAACGGTACTTACTCTATATATTTTTTTTTAATTAGCATCATCGATCTGTTCTCAAAAAATCTTGTATAAATAGTTTAAGTTTATTTTTGGTTCCAGGTTAAAGGCATTTTCTTTCTTTTTTTTTATAATGAAGTATTGTAAGCGATTATGTGCGTAAAGGGTTTAGTCATATTTTAATTTAATGTAATTATAATTTTGAAAATCGTATCAACATTATTTTCCTTAGAAATAAATAGCCTCCTATTTTGTAGACAGGCTGCAACTGTAATCATTAATGCGTCAAGTTTGTTTAACATTTGCTTTTTACTTTCTTGTATATGAAGTATAAAAAGAGAAAATATGTAATTCAGTAAATATAGAATTCAAATTCGAGATTTTGGAACATTTCCATGTTTTAGACCTCTCTGAGCAAAAGAAGGCATCTTTGATATTACGTCTGTCAGTCTGGAAACAGAACAAATGAAAAACATTTTCAGCTACACGGATGATATTTGGTATATGGTATTTATATCAAATTTGTAGATTTCCTTCAAATTTTGTACAAAATACATGGCCAGAAATCCGTCTGTCCGGTTGTCCGAATATACGTTAACTCAATAGTTACAAAGTAAAGAGAACTATATGGATAACATTTGGCACACAGATTTAACTCAAATTTGGAACCAAACCTTTCAAGTGGTTGACCATCTGTCGTTCCGTACTTTCACAGGCATGTAAACGCGGTAACTAAAAAACGCAAAGACTTTGTGTCAATTTTGGTTTCAGTTGGTCAAAAAAAAAAAAGAAACATTTAAAATTCTTATTTGGTTTTCTGTTGTTTGTTAGTTAATCCCATCCCAGCGATTAATCACCAAAGATGGGATGCTTATATTGTCTTTCGTTACTATTGCTCGCCAATGGCATTCAGTAAATAATACACAAACACATTCATAGGAGAATATACGAGAAAGTTTCAAGAAGACCACTCTAGCAGGTTATATTTGGCTCGTCTGTGTGTTTTCAAATATGTATGTAATGTTTTAAAATTTGAATGAACTTGCCCGAGGGAAGGGTGGGGATTCAGTAAGGAGTCTCCGTGATCCTGTTTGTAAGGAAAAAGAACGAGGTTCGCTTTTTTTCCATCTCATGTCCATTCAACTGGAAGATGACCTTTGGTTATAAGCACCGGATACATGGGATGGCGTTATGTTTGAAAGCTATGTATTTAATAAATTATCTATTTAAATCTAAAATTCATTTCCTACAAACGAGAAATTTACTAATTTGTTTTTAAAAAAGTTTTATACGTAATAAGAAATTATATAAACCATAATTCTTCAGAAATATACAAGAAATTTGAATTACAACAGAGCAAAATAATATCTTATTACTAGTTACAACTACAAATAAATTTATTTCTTCTTTTTTTTTTGTTAATGACAAATTGTAAGCTAGATTTGAACTAAAAACTGATACGTAAAAGAATATAATGTTAGATATTCGGTATAGATACTTTTCGCATTAAACTCATTGATTTAATTCATAGTTATAATTAAAACCGTGAAACAAAAACGATCTGAAGCAATATTTATTCCAAGCTAAAAAATAATTTCAAGACTATAGTACCTGTACAATTATGTTTATTTTTCAAAAAATTGATTATTTGCGACTTATGCAATGTTCGAAGTATTATATCATTTAAATTTTATGTAATTCATTTCTCACATCAGAGATGAGATTGAAGACAAAGAATGAAATATAAAAAGCTATACCTCTCAGAAACGTTTACGAATAAGATAATGCTTTTTATTTTAAATCTCTATATAATTTTATGAAAAAGAAACTAGCATTCATGTATGCAAATATAAAAAGGAAATACTGCCTCACTACCTCTTTCATTGCACGTTAATAAATAATATTAGAAAAGTTCTTTAAACTAAACAAAGAACTAATGTATGAAACACACCTATGAAGTGAGATTATACATTTCCGGTTAGCCTTTAAAATTTTATGGTCGCACACCCTATAGATTTATTCGTCTGCATATATTCATGACACAACAATATGTTTCACCACCAGAACTATTTCTCATGTTTAACAGGGTAATATTTTTTCCCACTGGACACGGATAATATTATCTACACTAAGAAAACTACAGTTACTAAGTCTACAGTCTACCACAGTTAAACTACAGTCTAAGTCTACAGTCTTTGTATCTTAGTTGCAATAAAATTTTAATTTAATTTTATTTTTTACTATTAATTAGAATTTTGAAAAATAAATCCTCATCAAGACTTCAGATGATACTTTCGCATTTTTTTCCATCCTCCTCATTATATTTCACACACGTTAATTTTTAGGCTTAGATTTAAAAAGAAAGCACTTCTCTTTATTGGCATTTTCATATTTTCATCTCAGTGTCATTTTAAAAACAGAATTTTAAAATGTAACTTCTTTCTATTAGCAAAACCTTCCGAATTTAATCAAATGCGGTGACCCACTTCTATTTAAAATGGACAATTTATGACTTTGGCTTCCATAAAAACGAGATTTTATAGAATGCTCAATGCGTATGTATACCTGGTTTACATTAGATTAGCCATCTTTGGTCAAAAGTTCGAAGGTGGATTGGTATGAACTACAGACTGCAACATCGTTCTTTTTGTCAGACTACAATTAAAAATTACGAGTTTGTCGCAAAATAGCACTCGTGTAGTTTCGAAAAGAAACTTTATTCTAAAGAAGCTAAATTAAGGATTCTTGAAAAGTTTATACTTTAAAAAAAGTGACTTTTCAGCTTTTAAGTCATAAAGTACGAAAGAAACACTTCGCCAATTATGGAAATACGAGTGCGATGTGTATAAATTAAAAAGTCGCAAGTTCCTAAATTAAATTTTTAAAATTTATGTATGCATTTGTATAAAAATTTAAATATATGTATCTCGGGGCCAAGTTTTTTTGACGATTGCAATATTTCATATACGAGAAATTAGAAAGAAAGTGAATTAAGTTATAAAAAATTATTTTGATTATTTTCAACATACATATTCCTCTAACAGATCCTAAAGTTCTAATTATGAACTCGCTCGATTATTTTAAGACAGCAGTTAATTTAATTGAATGCCCTAATATGGATTTCCAGATTGAATTATGAAGTTCTCCTTAATCCTTAAGCAGATTCAATTAATTCAAAAGGCAATGAAGCGTCTAAAAGTTTGATGGAAAATTGATTGTTCACTGGAATACTATGTCATTTCCTAGCAGAAGCGCATGTTTCGTGGCTACTGACAATGGAATTTAGTTATGTCGTTCAGAGTATATAATGCTTAATTCTCATTAAAATCGCAAACAGTATTATGGTTAAAAAATGATATTTAAAGCCCATGATTACGTATTTTAATGCTATTAATTTTATTAAAAAAGGTAAGGAACTATTACCAGTGTGGCTGTGATATTCTATTTTTGTTTCGACTTGTGTAAGTCTTTATTATGCATCAACTTAAAATAGATATTTTTGAACTTATCTAAGTTTAGCATTAAGTATAATTTAAAAAGATAATAGAATCAAATAGAAAACGTGTAGAACCCATTTTTATTTAAACAATAAACATATAGGTTTTAATGCCGTTTAAGATTGTTAATCATGTAATAAAGAAACTATTCTGATCTTCCGTATGTAATAAAAAATCTTTTATAAATACAATATATTTTGGACACTATCATATAAATCGAAGATTATATGGATTTTGTTTTTCAGATTGTTCATTATTAAGAAAACTTAGCATCGCATGAGCGAAAAATCAGTCCTAGGATTTTTCTAATGGTTATCTGAACAGTTTTTAAAGCAGTATAAGATTGTTTGTAAAATAACAGAAATATATAAAATAAATAAAAAAAATTCTCATGATCTTCACTAAGGAAAAAGTATTTAATGAATACAATTTATTTGAGACTAATAAAATGTATACACATTATACAAAATGCAAACTATAATGGATTTTATTTAGCAGGTTGTTTACTATTATGAAAAATTAGTGCTGAAATTTATATTACTCGCATTTAAATTAGAAAACTACCGATTTATTACGGATCTAACCTGTAAGGAATTTTCAGACTCTGAACCAGAGCATAATTCGGCAATCAGATACTATGCTTAATGTATACACATTTTAAAATATACGCAAAGTATACACAAAAAGAATGGAAGCAAATTCTGGCAGGTACTATTATGCACATAAAAAAACATATAAAAAAGTCTGAATTATTGAAATGATTTTTTTAAGTAATTACCCATCAAATTTATATAATGAAATTATTCAATAAAACTAAAAATATTAATTTTAAAAAATTCGCGTTCCGCCACCAGATAATTTTCTAACGACAAGAACTTCCAACTAAAACGCATTTACTTCATGATGATAAAAAAAAATTGGTGGAGAATACTGACAGTTAAAAGAAAGAAAAGGCATTTTTCTGTTTTGTAGATGTTTAGTTCATGGATTCGCTTGATGCAATTCCACTATTTGTCAATCTTGTATTACCAAAAATTACCCGTGACGACGTTGTCTTGGTTTTTCAACATCATTAAATGCGCTTAAACGTCTCATAAATCAAATTCCAGAATGCTTCGAAGTTTGTCCTATATCTCTCTTTTGCCATCATGGCTTTTGAGTCAGTATGAATAATGGATGCGATGAAATATTTTTAAGAAGCATTAATCCAATTTAAATGCAAAGAAAACATTAACTGTATCTGCATGTTCTTTTCTTTTTTATAGAGTGATAGAGTATTTATTTAACATTGTCTTGAAATAAAAAGTCATCACAATTTGATTTCCAAACATATTAAAGTACTAGAAATTAGCTTATTCCTTTCTTTTTTATAATTCCATATTTGTTAAAAATAATTTTAAAATAAACATCATACTAATTGCATTTGTAAAATTATAATCCTTGAGAAAAGTCTTATGGAAATTTTGCAGTTTTTATGAAACATTTACAGCTAACTTAATGTTTAAAATTATTATTTATATAAGGAACATTAACTGTCAATTTTGTTCTGAAATGAAAATCTGCGATATACATATCTATAGTAAACATTGGATTTTTATTATTAATCAATAGTTATTCGAAGTTACTAAACAAGAATCAAACCAAACAGGAGCACGCTTTTCAATACAACAACATTTTGGTTAAACATAACAGAAAATATTAAAATGTTGCATTACATCAAAATTAATTACTGCATCATTATTATATTGTATAACTTGTGAGTTTCGAATAGTAACCTTTCTAATTTTAAGTAAAATAATGAACAGAGAGCAAATCTTTAACTCAAAACAATTATAACGCTCAGAGTGCACGGCAAAAGAGCTCGCTCTGCACTCAACACTCCATAAGAGAATTCGTTGACTCGCTTTAGCCTCTCACTTTTATATATGTATCTGATAGGGTATCCAATTTTCTAAAAGAATCAAATTTCTGGTTCTAAAAGAGATATTGCCATAACCCTTGTATTTTCGAGAACCTTCAATTTTGTCTGGATACATTGATCTGCCATCCATTCAACACTGATTAAAAATATCTGCAAAACTGTCTTCCTCATTATAAAATTAACTGCGCAGGAAATGATATTATAGATTTGCAACAGTATACTCACTAAATTAAAACATGAAATTACAAGAGCATTTAATTATGTATTTATATATCAGTAAGTTAATTCTTAAGGATTTTCAACATTAATTGCAATGATTACAAGAAACACTGTGGCAAACTTTCCGAATTTTTTAGGAATATTATCTGTATACAATAAGGAATAATATTCATATTTATAATTTTAACATACAAAATTCAGACGCTGTTATTGTAATTTATGTATTAGGTTCTACCCAAATTTAGTCTTAAGGTTTGAAAACAAGTGCTACTTTACTTTTTCTGAGATTGAGAATAATTATTTCATATTATGAGCTGTATTTATAACAAGAAGTAATTTGTATAAAAAGATTCTCGTGGGGGTTTGTTAAGTTATGGTTTCTTTTTTTTTTCATTTGTAAAGAGTATGACATTTTTCCACATGAATTATTCATGGGATTAAGCTTTATTTATTTGACAATATTCGTACAAAAGCTGAAAAGTGAGTATATGTCATGAGAATATTACGGGACCGGAAAGCAGACATATTTTTTCCAACCTATTGATATCGAAAATCAAATTAATCCTTTATGGTGGAGAAATGTGACTCGAGCAGCAACGTTTTTAGAAAAGAAAAGCTATTTTTGCAAGACGTCATTTCGAATTGTGTGCTTTTCTGGTATTGAATTAGCAGCCAATGCCAGATCTGGTGAGATATATCTTTTGAAATATATGTTTTATTTGCATACAGAGTCATTGAATTGCATTCGTTCTTCAAAATATTCGAGACTAGAGCAGAATGAGATCCTATTCATTTCAAAGTCAAATTAGAAGCAACATGACCCGGACAGAATCCTTTTTGGTGAGGAAACTCTCTCAAACAAATTGTAATTCCGAATAAATTGTTTTTCTGTGATTAAACTGCCTATCAAAGTCACATTTTGCTGACATCTTTTTTTTTTTGTTGTTGTTGTTCAATTTATTTTAAATGCATGAAAAATTATCATATTTTCTTAAATTTGGAATTTATAGATGGGTATTTGTGAGATAGATACACCCCATAAAAACTAGAAATACACTTTAAGGTTTTTTTGCCAACCCAGAGCTCTTATTTCAGAATGTAGAAAGATTCGATTTCAAAAGATCAATAAAGAACGATTTTTATGAAATTGAACGGGGGATGAATATTGAATTTATGTGCTTCATATTATAGTAAAGAAAGCCAGCAACTGTAACTGTGCATTAACTGCATGGTATTTGCGAACAGTAGTCACGCAAAATCGATTTTTTGCATGAGGCTAGCTTCTTTACTTAATCCAGTATGCGATCTTTGGGCGATTAATCGTTAGAATGTGATTAATACATAACTACCAGAAAATTTAAATATTTTTATGCTATTTTTCCGACTAACTGAAATCAAAATTTGTTATAAAATGTAATTTTAGTCAAAAGATAAATATCAAATTTCATGTATTTAAATCGCATTTTTGAGTTATTGCATCTACATACACTCAAAAGCACATGAAGACCGACAAAAGATCAACCTCTTGACGGATCTAGTTCCAAATTCGATACGGATCTACATTTAAGATGCGAAACCTGTGTGCAAAATTTTATCGATTCAGCACTTCAAATTTTGTAGTTACCATATTCACTTGTATTTTGGCAACCAGAATGAATGGATCAAAA